>SJYX01001150.1:0-34409 GCA_006410675.1 Oreotragus oreotragus | reverse complement strand
GCCAGGCCTCCCTGTCCATCACCAACTCCCGGAGTTCACTCAGATTCACATCCATCGAGTCAGTGATTCCATCCAGCCATCTCATCCTCGGTCGTCCCCTTCTCCTCCTGCCCTCAGTGCCCCCCAGCATCCAAGTTTTTTCCAATGAGTCAACTCTTTGCATGAGGTGGCCAAAGTACTGGAGTTTCAGCTTTAGCATCATTCCTTCCAAAGAAATCCCAGGGTTGATCTCCTTCAGAATGGACTGGTTGGATCTCTTTGCAGTCCAAGGGACTCTCAAGAGTCTTCTCCAACACCACAGTTCAAAAGCATCAGTTCTTCGGTGCTCAGCTTTCTTTATAGTCCAACTCTCACATCCATATATGACTACTGGAAAAACCATAGCCTTGACTAGACAGACATGTGTGGGCAAAGTAATGTCTTTGCTTTTGAGTACGCTGTCTAGGTTGGTCATAACGTTCCTTCCAAGGATTAAGCATCTTTTAATTTCATGGCTGCAATCACCATCTGCAGTGATTGGGAGCCAAAAAAAAAAAAATAAAGTCTGACACTGTTTCTACTGTTTCCCCATCTATTTCCCATGAAGTGATGGGCCCAGATACCATGATCTTCGTTTTCTGAATGTTGAGCTTTAAGCCACCTTTTTCACTCTCCTCTTTCACTTTCATCAAGAGGCTTTTTAGCTCCTCCTCACTTTCTGCCATAAGGGTGGTGTCACCAGTATATCTGAGGTTATTGATATTTCTCCTGGCAATCTTGATTCCAGCCAGTGTTTCTTCCAGCCCAGCGTTTCTCATGATGTATTCTGCATATAAGTTAAATAAGCAGGGAGACAATATACAGCTTTGACGTACACCTTTTCCTCTTTGGAACCAGTCTGTCGTTCTATGTCCAGTTCTAACTGTTGCTTCCTGGCCTGCATACAGATTTCTCAAGAGGCAGGTCAGGTATGACTTTGAAAAAATACAAAATTCAAGTTAGAGACAACAAAAAAAATTCAGAAAAACAATTTCCCTGTTTTACAAATGTTTAACCTCTAAGAATGAATAAATTTTGAGCAATGTGTTTTCGGCAAGTGTAAAATGTTGGTTATAAAACTGGCTATAGACTGAAAAATATATACAATAAAGAGAAAAATAATGATCTTTTGAGAAAACAAGTTAGACATGTATTTAGTGAGAAGAATAAAGCAAGTTTGACAGGTTCAGAGAAGAAAATAAAATCAGAACTCAGCTCAGTCCAGTTCTCTGGCTTGAGATCCACAAATGAGTTTGGACTTATACCTATAAGAACAATTCAAAATATTTGTTTCCATTGAAACATAAGCCTCAATAAATCTGCTAGAGTATTATGACTTTCTAAACTGTGTGATTAAATTTTTAACAAAAATGTGAAATATAAATATTGGAAGACACAGTTTCCATTTTTGTAGTGTATAATTTCCAGTTTGTAGATATACTATAAACTATTTGCATGTATGTATTAAATACCCACACATGTATTATATATCTTAATTTCCACTCCATTTAGTTTCTACTATATATAGCAATTTAATATATGAAAAACAATGTGTATTATAACTAATGAAAAAGGAAAGGATTATGCAGTAAACAGGAGTGGGAAATGAACGCAGGACTTCGAAAATTGCCAATTATTGCCAATTAAGGTGGCCACTTCATATTACATAATACACACACAAATGTGCATGTTTTGAGACAAAATGAAAGGAAAAAGTTACTATGGGAATTCTGTAATTTGGCAGTGGGAAAATTCTAGATACTAGTCATTTATCCAAAGGGTATACATTTGATTTTAATTACCAATGATTTTTGCAATATATGCATATTTATCCTCCTCACAACGAGCACTGAACTTTTCACACTCTAGCTGTACAATGTATTTTTGATAGGTAGTTGATCTTTATACACACATAGCTGTATCTATTATACTTGGACTGTACTTTCCAAGTAAAATAAAAATAAAATGAAAACAATAGCTAAACTAAAAACAACTTTGTACCTATAGACTTTGGATTATAACATGTTTTCTAGGAATGGAGCAGTTGGGTATACCCGACTTTAAGATACTAGAAACCTGAAAAGTGGGGCCCTTCAATGACTGTCTTCACACCATAATTCAAACATACTAGTCTGGACTTCATTTTCCCAGTATAATGATTTTGGTCATGGATAATCTGTAGTGGAGGTCTCCATGCTGGAATTGGTCTCATTTCAGGATAAAAGATTTATATAAGAACAGCAAGATGATGGTCAAAATAATCTTTCAAAAATCAGGAGATAACCTTATCTCAAGAGAAAAATACTGTCCAGTGACCACACATTCTAAAATAAAAGCCTTGCTACTGGTGTGACTTTTCTATCAAGGAAATTGTAAAAATATGATAAAATAGAAGCTATTACTTGAGTTCAGGGAAAATTGAAGGTATTTTATTTAAATATTGCTCTTTCTCCCAGTGTGTTCCCTGTTGTTTATTTTTTTGCATGGTATAATTTCATGGTATTTTGATAGAATTTTGTACCTAAAAGAAATCTTAATATGTATTATTGACCTTAAAGTTCAGAGGCAACATTATCAAATAGTAAGCAATGTCTGAGTTAAATCTTATTATTTATGACAAAGGCATCTCTATCTTGTCTGGATATGTTAGTCAGTTGTGCTTAAAGTGCAGTCCTCAGTCCTTTATAGACTGTGTTTATTTCTTCACGTCAGTTTCCTGTTCTTTTAGAAACCTTAAATCTAAATAACTGTGGGTTTTTTTCCTTACTTGAATAAAAGTTGCTTTCTTTTCTTCCTCCTTCTGGTCCTATATGGTTGCACAAGTTCCCTTCTCGGTTCATGAATCTATGACTGCTTAGTGAAACTGAATATAATTCTTAATGGATGCTCATGCATTACTTTGAATATCCAACGACATTTATGGAAAAGGACCTGATCATATGCACTACCATATCTTGCAGGGGCCACTTGCTCTCATACAGTCTATTTTGCCGAGCACTTCAGTGCCTATAATGCTGCATTAAAGCTGGTGGTTTTGGCAGGAAAAGACTCACAGACTTAGGCAACGAACTTCCAGTTATTGGCTTGAGGGCCGAAGGGGTGGTGGGGAGAAGTAGACTGGGAGTTTGGGACTGATTGCTATATTTAAAACAAATGACCAACAAGAACCTACCGTATAGCACAGGGAACTCTGCTCAGAACTCTGTAACAACCTAAATGGGAAAAGAATTTGAAAAAGAATAGATACATGTATTTGTATAACTGAATCGCTTTGTTGTACACCTGAAACTAACACAACATTGTTAATCTACTCTAATATAAAATAAAATTAAAAAATTAAAATAAAGCTGGTGATTTGGGGATAAAGGGACAGACTGACAGATATGGTACATAGGTGGATAGATGGATGGATGGTCAGGAGCTGTCTCTTATACACATCTAGATGTGTATAAGAGACAGACTCAAGGGACAGCATTTAATAAAATTAAAAACTTTTATTGTTGAATCAAGGAAATTCTTAACTGCAACTGGCTTTTTATTCAAGGTGTGGAGGTGAAGAATATATTGACTATTAGAGTTTAGTACCACTGTCTTATATCATCAGCAGTTTATCCATCATAGTTTGTGTACAATTAGCACAAAATACCAACACAGTGAGAAAGTAAGTAACATCTTAGTAGTATCATGGGCTTCCCAGGTGGCTCAATGGTAAAGAATACACCTGCAATTCAGGAGATGGAAAAAAATGTGGGTTCAATCCCTAATATATATATAATGTATATATATATACATTAATATATACTTTGATCTCTTCCTGATGAGGTCAAAGGTTTAAACTATTTTCTTTCCAAGGCCTTTGGATCACAGACATCATCTATCTTGCTGCAGTAATGCTTCTGCAGCAGCCTATCCAATACTGTTCTTTTATGAATGGCATATAGGGATCTTCTGAAAAAGTGCCAGAGTTTCAGCCAATGCAGATTATCATCCATGAAGATCTTTCCAGGCTACAGTAATTTGCATGATTGCTAAATCTTACATTTCTTCTCCCTCAGAGCAGAGGTAGACTGACCAAATAAGATAATATAATTCCTGGTCTTCTTTCTGAAATGAGTTAAATAACATTTTCCTATGTCATATTTTGAAAATTATTTAAGGAATAGTGGGTATTTTAAAATAAATATTGATGGTTAATTTTTAAAGGAATTTATCATGTGTAACCCAAAAACTGAGCAAACGAATGATCTATAAGAATGGATTTCTTTTTCTGTGTAAAAATTTTATAAGCATTCAAGCATTCTTTTTAAAAGAAAATCTAAAATCAAGAGGTAGCATTATTAAAGACTTACATGCATACATATTCTGACAAACACTCCCACTACTAGATTAGAACAAATTATTTTACCTCTACTTTCTTTCTGAAAAATAGGCATAATCTTAGCCTCTGACATGAAAGTGGCATATATCATCATTTTAAAGAATTTTGAGTATGATGTTAGAAAGTGTTCTAGTGTCATTCTTTTACAAGTGGTTGACCAGTTTTCCCAGCAATTTTTTTTTTTAACATATTAGGAGGAAGATAGAATAAACAAGTAATAATATTTTTCCAGCATATAAATTATTTACAATGTGTAAACTGCTCAGCAGGTAAAGTTATTCAGTCAATAAGATATCTCTCTTACTAATCAACCTCTACATTAATTTACTAATTTATCTGTACCTCCCAAAGTGAGAACTCTATGTTTCCTAATTTGAACAGATTATGAATATATTATGATATGATTGAAGATACACAGATTGTGCATATTAGATCTTTTCTGTAACGAGTTCAAGGATGAAATAATACATGTTTTTAGAAGTCAGTTATCATAGGTAAAAGATACAAGCTGACCCTAAACTAAACCTCAGAGGAATTCTTTTACTCTGGGCTATTGTAAACTACTTAATTCTGAAAATACCTCCTTAAAATAAATTTTAAACTTTATTCCAATTAATCATTTATGAATAAGGGTTAAAGACTTAATCCTATGAGTTTATAAATCCATGGTGTCTAACAAATTTCATGTTTATTTAACTCTATTGTCCAAATCAGTTCATACAAGTTCTTAAACAAGAAGGATTGATGCTGAACTATAAGATACCTTGTGATCTATGAACTCTTTATCTTAGAGTCATTTTAGACTCCGAATATGTAACTAGTTTTTTTTTTTTCTTACTTTTTCTGGTTGTAATTAATAATAAGACACAATAGAGGACTTTTACCAAATTTTCATTCTTCAATTTCATGTTTATTTAACTCTATTGTCCAAATCAGTTCATACAAGTTCTTAAACAAGAAGGATTGATGCTGAACTATAAGATACCTTGTGATCTATGAACCCTTTATCTTAGAGTCATTTTAGACTCCGAATATGTAACTAGTTTTTTTTTTTCTTACTTTTTCTGGTTGTAATTAATAATAAGACACAATAGAGGACTTTTACCAAATTTTCATTCTTCATATAACATTTTAAATAACTTTATTTAGAGTAAAAATAAAACTGAAATATTTATCATAGGAGTAGTACAAGTGAGCCTAGAGTGGAGCACCTGCCATTTCTCTAGTAAGGCAGTGCTAACCAGTGACCCACTTCTGGGCTTTTAGATATCCCTTTACTGGTATGTCAACATCTCACATACCTCCTATCTTCCTTCTTAAATGCTACTCATTTCATTCCTCAAGGTCCTCTTCAATAAAGCCTGGTGATTCATGCTTGTCCCTGTTGTATATTTATAATCTAGGGGCATTTCTCCTATTCCTTCAGCATTTTTCCCAGCTTATTACCATAGTGTTAGTTATTAATCAGCACCCAAGAAAAATCATCATGCTCAAATATAAACTGCTGCTGCTAAGTCTCTTCAGTCGTGTCCAACTCTGTGCAACCCCACAGACGGCAGGCCACTAGGCTCCCCTGTCCCTGGGATTCTCCAGACAAGAACACTGGAGTGGGTTGCCATTTCCTTCTCCAATGCCTGAAAGTGAAAAGTGAAAGTGAAGTCGCTCAGTCATGTCCAACTCTTAGCGACCCCATGGACAGCAGCCTACCAGGCTTCGCCATCCATAGGATTTTCCAGGCAAGAGTACTGGAGTGGGTTGCCATTGCCTTCTCCACAAATATAAACTATCAGGAAAAAAAAAAAAAGACAGTTATTTCACTGAAAAATTATTTAAATGTTTTGCCACATATTCAGTTCAGTTCAGTTCAGTCGCTCAGTCGTGTCCAACTCTTTGCGACNTGAAAACTCTGGAGTCAGCTTTTGCCAGCAAAATCACAAGAACCCTAACCCCTGGATTTCTTTCTCTGGGGTCATCTGAAATGTATTTCTAGCCACCAGGATGTCTGTAGCTCTCCAGTGCCTTCCACCTCTTCGTTTGGCTTCCAAATATCAGGAAGGGCTCTTCCTCTGCTCCTCTGAGAGCATCATCCCTCCTGCTGTATCTGTTGTTCCTCTCAACACTGCCCACTATCACCACCCTTGACTTGTGGCTGCTTTTGCATTCTGCAGTCACTGCAGAAACATCAGAGTGGGGACCAGAGGGACAAGAAAATGTCCTCCATCCCCGGCCCTGAACTTCATGGTCACATTCCAACACAGCCATCATTAGAGCTGTGGAATTCTTGGAGCTCTTTACCCCTCCTCCCTTCTGAGGATGATAAAAAGAAGCTAGCAGGGATTGACTGGACAAACAATTTCAGGGACCTTGAATTATGCTGTATTTGAAATGAAAATGAAATACAGGTTCACAGCTCTTTATACAAAACCCTTGGGGCCAAATATGTTTTAGAATTCAGAATTTTATCAAACTGTAGAAAAGTATATCAGTGCATTTACTGTATGTTATATAAGATCCCCAGCAGGATCTGGGGCAGCACACTGTAATCAAACACATTAATATATCTGCAGCAATTCACATGAATATTCACACTGAGTAGGACAAATAATGGCTATAAATAGCCTCACTTCAGTTTACGTCATGTGTTGCCACCAAATTAGTTCACATAAGGTCAGGGCTTGCAGCTAAATGACTCAAAGACAAAAAAGCTTCCATTTTTCAGAGCTCTTTGGGTTTTGGAATTGTGAACAAGGGTTTGTACTTAAGGGTTTGCTTAAGTAAGGCAATCAAGAGACCCAGCTTGCTTCCTTGCACTGTCTTTGTGGAAGCTAAGTCTGCACATAGGCATAAGTTAGAAAAATTTGTGTTGACCCTTTCCTTCTTCCTGTTTATCAGCTATTTTGTTCACGTCTTTTCTCCTTCCTTGACCCTTGAACGCCTTGTTTGATGCACTAGATGCTGAGGGCACCACTACAGCTTATAACCGCCTTATCTAGATTCCTGCCCCCCAGAGTTCTCCAGGCCCCTTTACACAGACCCCTCCAACACTGAGCACCTTCCCCAGGTTCAGGACTAGTGTGGTCTCTCTGTCAGGGGACAGCACTCAGTCCCCACCCTATTGGTGCTACTGTTGGTTCTGCTCCTGTCCTAGTCCCATGCAATACTGCCTAGCTCCTGGTAACACAGTTCCCACCAGGTACATCACCCATCAACTGGGTTTTCATCTTGTTCTCCGCACTCTGAGCCCTGGCTGGGGCTTCTCACCTTGGTGCCTCAGGCCCAAGATCTCACTTTGCCTCTCAATCATCTTGGAAGCTGGAGCCCTGCTCCCAGACCACAGATCCTAAAGCAAAGCCTAAATTCCAAGCTGCAAAATCTCTACTGAAGGGTGCCACCTCTGTCTCCTCCCTGGCTCAAGTATGGGTGTCAGATATTTATATGGAGTCCCCTCTCTTATTAAATAAGACCCTTTGGCAGTATTTCCCCCAGGACAGAGTAGTCAGAAAATGTGACACATATGATCAGGAGATCTGATTATAACCAAGAGTCAAATGGAATTCTGTATTTTTGAAATCTGCAGAAGCACCNGTGCCACCTCTGTCTCCTCCCTGGCTCAAGTATGGGTGTCAGATATTTATATGGAGTCCCCTCTCTTATTAAATAAGACCCTTTGGCAGTATTTCCCCCAGGACAGAGTAGTCAGAAAATGTGACACATATGATCAGGAGATCTGATTATAACCAAGAGTCAAATGGAATTCTGTATTTTTGAAATCTGCAGAAGCACCGTTTATCATTTACCAGAACAAATTCTGTGTCATGTTGCACTAGAAGGCATAACAACATCTAGTGCCATATCAATTCCACAGCTTGGATTTCTCCAATCACTGACCAAGGCCTTGCTGGATGAACAATTTTTCGTGGAAGAAATACTCACTGTGAAATGAAGTGGTTGAATTCTTCACACCATTTTTCTGGATGAAGTAAAGTAGGTGGAGGATTTCTGAAAAACAAAAACATTTTTCTTATTAAAAAATTGTTTTGTTAAAAGCAAAATATCAACTTATCTTTACTGATATTGTTCTAAATAGCTCTGATAAAATCTAGGCTTATTTATTTCTGGGTAGGAGTCATTTATCAGTGGTAAATTATAAAGTGCCAATCCCTATTCATTTAGTGGCTCATTTCCATTGGCTGAAGGCCTACTATGTCCACAGCTTCCTGCGGGACCTTTGAGGGTTACACAGATCAGGAACATTCCTCAGGGAGTGGATACTACTGAAGGGTGAGGCAAGCACATAGCCACTATAACTGACAGCTGAGTATTATTGGTGCCAGAAGAAAGCTATAAGCCAAGTGCCATGAGCTTGAGAGAAGACTTTTAATTTTACAGGATTTTCAGATTATTATGATCCATTTGAATTAATTACATGATGTGTTTAAAGTATACTTACAAATTCACTGGTCACATTTTTAAAATTTTTTCCTATATGTCAACCTTGACAATAGGCACCGGAGAAAGCAAAACAGCTAAGACAAGGTTCCAGACCCTGAGAAGTTCCTGGGTAGTGAAGAGGACAGACACCTAATGCAACTGCAGTTAGGTGTACACCTAAGTACTGGAGGTCCCAAGAGAACTAGAGAACTGTGGAAAGATTCTGGGAACCAGACCACTTCCTGGTGAGAAGGCAGGAAAAGGAAAATGTCAAAACCCTGCATTTGGCTGAATATTTACCCAAAGAGGATCAATTTTAAAACAGAAGTGACATTACTTTTAATTGATAAGAATGTTTTTTCTAGTAATAAATGCTGGAGAGGGTGTGGAGAAAAGGGAACCCTCTTACACTGTTGGTGGGAATGCAAACNTCACCAGGCTTTGCCATCCCTGGGATTCTCCAGGCAAGAACACTGGAGTGGGTTGCCATTTCCTTCTCCAAGGAAATGGTTTCTTTAGGTAGATATATTCCTAAGTATTTTATTCTTTTTGTTGCAATGGTGAATGGAATTGTTTCCTTAATTTCTCTATTTTCTCATTATTAGTGTATAGGAATGCAAGGGATTTCTGTGTGTTAATTTTATATCCTGCAACTTTACTATATTGCTGGGCATACACACTGAGAAAACCAGAATTGAAAGAGACAAGTGTACCCCATGTTCATCACAGCACTGTTTATAATAGCCAGGACATGGAAGCAACCTAGATGTCCATCAGCAGATGAATGGATAAGAAAGCTGTGGTACATATACACAATGGAGTATTACTCAGCCATTAAAAAGAATACATTTGAATCAGTTCTAATGAGGTAGATGAAACTGGAGCCTATTATACAGAGTGAAGTAAGCCAGAAAGAAAAACACCAATACAGTATACTAACGCATATATATGGAATTTAGAAAGATGTAACGATAACCCTGTATACGAGACAGCAAAAGAGACACAGATGTATAGACAGTCTTTTGGACTCTGTGGGAGAGGGAGAGGGTGAGATGATTTGGGAGAATGGCATTGAAACATGTATAATATCATACATGAAATGAATCACCAGTCCAGGTTTAATGCATGATACTGGATGCTTGGTGCTGGTGCAATGGGATGACCCAGAGGGATGGGATGGGGAGGGAGGAGGGAGGGGTGTTCAGGATGGGGAACACGTGTATACCTGTGGTGAATTCATGTTGATGTATGGCAAAACCAATACAATATTGTAAAGTAATTAACCTTCAATTTAAATAAATTTATATTTTAAAAAAAGAATTTTGAGAACCAATCAGGATATGCCAGCTAATATGCACATTGGCATTAAGTGGGTTGTGGTTTGCCTTTCTCAGAGATATATCAACTAATCTTGGTTAAGAATATTTAGGAAAAAAAGGAATATTTAGGATGACATTAGATACCAAAAGATAAGGATAGAATAAAGACATGGCCATTTTCACATTAATCTAGGATTTATGTCTAAAATTAATTTCTAAGTTGTGACCATCCACATGAGCAATATCGCCAATCATAAGTCTCCTTGGTGTGCAGTGTTATAGAGGAACTATAAGATATATGCAAAGTATATTCATCCAATAATAATTTCAACAGAAAGAGAGTATCATATAAGGCTGAATAATGAGAATAGTTTGGCCATTAAGAGATTGAAAGACCAAAATCTATCTCAATTTAAGATAGTTTTTAATATCAATGATATTCAGTAAAGACCTTTCCTGAGAATACTATGGATGTAGCAAGTTAGAAAAACATGTTGATATTCATCCTACCCATCTGGAAAAAAGTAGTTATTATGAATACAACAGTATGCAGGTCAAGAAGCAACACTTAGAACTGCACATGGAAAAACAAACTGGTTCAAAATTAGTAATGGAATATGTCAAGGCTGTATATTGTCACCTTGCTTATTTAACTTATATGCAGAGTATATCATGCAAAATGCTGGACTGGATGAAGCACAAGCTGGTATCAAGACTGCTGGGAGAAATATCAATAACCGCAGATATGCAAATGACACCACTCATGGCAGAAAGCAAAAAGGAACTAAAGAACCTCTTGATGAAAATGAAAGAGGAGAGTGAAAAGGTTGGCTTAAAACTCAACATTAAAAAAATGAAGATCATGGCATCCGGTCCCATCACTTCATGGCAAATAGATGGGGAAACAATGGAAACAGTGACAGACTATTTTCTTGGGCTCCAAAATCACTGCAGATGGCGACTGCAGTTACGAAATTAAAAGACACTTGCTCCTTGGAAGTAAAGCTATGACTAACCTAGACAGCATATTAAAAAGCAGAGACATTACTGTACCAACAAAGGTCCATACAGTCAAAGGTATGGTTTTTCCAGTAGTCATGTATGGATGTGAGAGNAGATCCCCTGGAGAAGGAAATGGCAACCCACTCCAGTATTCTTGCCTGGAAAGTCCCATGGACGGAGGAGACTGGGGGGCTATAGTCCATGGGGTCAAAAAGAGTCAGACATGACTGAGCAACTTCACTTTCATGGCAAAGAAGATAGACAGGACGCTGGATCCATGGTGACATTTTAAAGCTGCCATACCAGCTCTAGATTGCTTCTGCCTAGTCTTCCTTAACAGGATAGAGAAATAAACTTCCATGTTCTTTAAGCCACTGTTTTATGTAATTAATTCTAATTGAGCTGATCATATTTCAGAGGATTACTCCATTATATGATTATAACATAATTTTATAAGTATATCACAAGCACAAAGAAATGTGGAAGCATAATAAGGTGGCAACTTATCCAATCTGGGGAGTTCCAGAAGACTTTAAAAAGAAAATGAACTTCAGCTAACCCTTGAAAATTGATTGGAGTTTTTTAAGATAGAGGACAGGAAAGCTATCTCAGTTTTAGGAAACAAGACGTACCAAGTTACAAAAGTGTAAAAAGTCTGGTAGGTTCAAAGAACATGAGTAATCTTTTGAGGCTAGACTATATGATTCTTTCAGATCTGGAGAGAGAGTAGGCAGGACGGATAAGGTGGGAAAGGAAGAATGATGAAAGAAACTATATGATTTCCCTGTTCTGCATAAGAATTTAATTATTCTTCAGACCTTCTGATTCAGAAACCCAAAGGAAAATTACCTGTGTACCGAGCTAGAAAGAGTAGCCGTTGAAAAGTTGCCCTTCAGTTATTTTGGAGACTGCCTCTATCTCATTCATTTAACAATATTTGCCTTCAACTTTCTCTGGGCTTCTTTACATAATAAAAATACCATCACATAACTTCTGCTTTAATACCAGCTTGGCTGAACTAATCTTACTGACTCTAGCTATTTGAGATTATACGTCCACATGTCCTTCCAGTTCACCTCAGGGTAGCAACTCTTAGTGAGCAGTTTACTCTAGATCATGTCTACAGCCCTTTCCACAGCTCAGACTTCCCTAATTCTGCTCAGGTTTCCTGCTTATTCTGCTCTCAGGGAGGTCAGTTCCACAGAGAAGAGCTGCTCAAGCAATTTACTGTCTAACAGACTTCATCCACCTCCAAAGCCATTAACTGTGACCAATAAGTCACTTGTAGGCACACTTGATTAAACTCTAGCAGGCTTGACCTTGGCCAGTTGAGCGTGGAGGGACAAACCTCTGTCACAATTAGAGAGTGACCTCGCAAGAGGCAACTGAATAAATGGATGGAAGTGTCCATGCTGGTGTGAAGAACACTGTCCCGTCCTGTTTCCAGTCTATCCCTCAGCAGGAACTATGAGCAGGGGTTACTGTTTACGTGTTGGCCTGAACCTCTGCAGCAGGACACAGAGGAAAACAGCAGATCACCATTTGCTCAGGCTACCACCAACCCCTCATAGCTCAGTTGGTAAAGAATCTGTCTGCAATATAGGAGACCCGGGTTCAATTCCTGGGTCAGAAAGATCCCCTGGAGAAGGAAATAGCAACCCACTCCAGTATTCTTGCCTGGAGAATCCCATGGTCAGAAAAGCCTGGCAGGCTACAGTCCATGAGGTCACAAGAGTTGGACACGACTTAGCAACTAAACCACCACCACCACCACCACCAACCTATGATGGCCTCACACAGGAAACACTTTCTATGAGCTTGACATCATAGGAATTTAGTTTTAGAAAAGCTCATTTGACCTTGTAAATGCCCCACCTTTCCTGGAGTCCATCCATCATACATAGGTTCAGTAAATTGAGGTTTTGTGAAAGATTACTCTCTGAGCATAATGAAAACTAAAAGGAATTTGAAGGCTTTACAGTACTTTGTTTGCATTGGCAATATAAATTCTCTTTCTCCTGATATGCAGGAAGAGNGGCTGCCGTCTATGGGGTCATACAGCTGTCTCTTATACACATCTAGATGTGTATAAGAGACAGGTTTGGCCATTAAGAGATTGAAAGACAAAATCTATCTCAATTTAAGATAGTTTTTAATATCAATGATATTCAGTAAAGACCTTTCCTGAGAATACTATGGATGTAGCAAGTTAGAAAAACATGTTGATATTCATCCTACCCATCTGGAAAAAAGTAGTTATTATGAATACAACAGTATGCAGGTCAAGAAGCAACACTTAGAACTGCACATGGAAAAACAAACTGGTTCAAAATTAGTAATGGAATATGTCAAGGCTGTATATTGTCACCTTGCTTATTTAACTTATATGCAGAGTATATCATGCAAAATGCTGGACTGGATGAAGCACAAGCTGGTATCAAGACTGCTGGGAGAAATATCAATAACCGCAGATATGCAAATGACACCACTCATGGCAGAAAGCAAAAAGGAACTAAAGAACCTCTTGATGAAAATGAAAGAGGAGAGTGAAAAGGTTGGCTTAAAACTCAACATTAAAAAAATGAAGATCATGGCATCCGGTCCCATCACTTCATGGCAAATAGATGGGGAAACAATGGAAACAGTGACAGACTATTTTCTTGGGCTCCAAAATCACTGCAGATGGCGACTGCAGTTACGAAATTAAAAGACACTTGCTCCTTGGAAGTAAAGCTATGACTAACCTAGACAGCATATTAAAAAGCAGAGACATTACTGTACCAACAAAGGTCCATACAGTCAAAGGTATGGTTTTTCCAGTAGTCATGTATGGATGTGAGAGATGGACTATAAAGAAAGCTGAGCACCAAAGAACTGATGCTTTTGAACTGTGGTGTTGGAGAAGACTCTTGAGAGTCCCTTGGATTCAATGGACATGAGTTTGAGCTAGCTCCGGGAGTTGGTGATGGACAGGGAAGCCTGGGTGCTGCATCCCATGGGGTCTCAAAGAGTCGGACATGACTGAACTGAATGAATACAACAGCAGAAATTGGACACTCCAATTTAACAGACTTGTGTGATAGGGATGTTTGGAGTGTTCTGGTAGTGAGAAAATATGGGCCTGACGTTTGTGGAACAGCTACAATAAACAAGCACTTTGAAGAAGACTTTGATCACATGAATTCAGTAACTGCTTAAAATATTCCTCACACAATAGGTTTATTCCCATTTCAAGTTGAGAAACTGACTTTCAGACAAGCTGACTTTCTTAAGCTGATAAATACCAAGATGTGTGAAGGATGTGTTCTTTTAGTTATATTTGGTGTATTCTACCAAGCTGTACAAGACAACAGAGATAGAACACTTTCATCAAATAATTTGCAAGTTGGTGAGGTATATATAGACATACATACAAATGTGACAACACTAGGATAAAAAGAAAAGAATGAGAAACACAAAGCTCAGAAGAATGGCTACTCTTTTCTAAGGAAAGACAGGAATTATGGAAGGACACTTCCACTTTTTAAGTAGAGGGTACACGGTTTTTTAAATATTATATATATCACTTATGCATACAAAACAATATAATAGGAATTTTCCTGTTTGTATGTATAAAATAAGGAGCTTCATGTTTTAAAAAACATAATTACAAGTAGCTAATGGGAATACCAGACCACCTGACCTGCCTCTTGAGAAATCTGTATGCAGGTCAGGAAGCAACAGTTAGAACTGGACGTGGAACAACAGACTGGTTCCAAATAGGGAAAGGAGTACGTCAAGGCTGTATATTGTCACCCTGCTTATTTAACTTATATGCAGAGTACATCATGAGAAACGCTGGGATGGAGGAAGCATAAGCTATAATCAAGATTGCTGGGAGAAATATCAATAAAGTCAGATATGTAGATGACACCGCCCTTATGGCAGAAAGTGAAGAAGAACTAAAGAGCCTCTTGATGAAAGTGGAAGAGGAGAGTGAAAAAGGTGGCTTAAAGCTCAACATTCAGAAAACGAAGATCATGGCATCTGGTCCCATCACTTCATGGGAAATAGATGGGGAAACAGTGGCTGACACGACTGAGTGACTAAACTGAACTGAACCTATATGTGATTTATAGGTATTATACCTATCTGTGGAAAAGTCCAAAATAAAATTTATATATCAATCAGATGGAAAGTTATCTTAGAGAAAATCATTTTTAGGTCCATATATAATAGATGGGTACAGTGTCAGAATGAGCCATTTGATAACTGACAACAACTAACAAATGCTTACATGCAATTAAGCTTTTTATCCTCAAATCACTTCAAGGGTATTATTTATTTGTGACAACTCTTAGTACCACAAGGTAAGAATATGAGAAACTAATGGCTAATAGCCTTCTTCAGTTCAGTTTAGTCACTCAGTCGTGTCCACCTCTTTGCGACCCCATGGACTGCAGCACGCGAGGCCTCCCTGTCCATCATCAACTCCCAGAGTTTACTCAAACTCATGTCCATTGAGTCAGTGATGCCATTCAACCATCTCATCCTCTGTCATCCCCTTCTCCTCCTGCCTTCAATCTTTCCCAGCATCAGGGTCTTTTCAAATGAGTCAGCTGTTAGCATCAGGTGGCCAAAGTATTAGAGTTTCAGCTTCAACATCAGTTCTTCCAATGAACATTCAGGACTGATTTCCTTCAGGATGGACTGGTTGGATCTCCTTGCAGTCCAGGGACTCACAAGAGTCTTCTTCAACACTACAGTTCAAAAATATCAATTATTCGGCACTCAGCCTTCTTTATGGGGGAAGGCAATGGCACCCCACCCCAGTACTCTTGCCTGGAAAATCCAATGGACAGAGTAGCCTGGTGGGCTGCAGTCCATGGGGTCACTAACAGTCGGACAGACTGAGCGACTTCACTTTCCCTTTTCTCNAGGCAATGGCACCCCACCCCAGTACTCTTGCCTGGAAAATCCAATGGACGGAGTAGCCTGGTGGGCTGCAGTCCATGGGGTCACTAACAGTCGGACAGACTGAGCGACTTCACTTTCACTTTTCTCTTTCATGCATTGGAGAAGGAAATGGCAACCCACTCCAGTATTCGTGTCTGGAGAATCCCAGGGATGGGGAAGCCTGGTGGGCTGCCGTCTATGGGGTCATACAGAGTCGGACATGACTGAAGTGACAGCAGCAGCAGCCTTCTTTATAGTCCAACTCTCACATCCATACATGACTACTGGAAAAACCATAGCCTTGACTAGATGGACCTTTGTTGACAAAGTAATATCTCTGCTTTTTAATATGCTATCTAGGTGATCATAACTTTTCTTCCAAGGAATAAGTGTCTTTTTATGTCATGGCTGCAGTCACCATCTGCAGTTATTTTGGAGCCCCAAAAAATAAAGTCTGCTACTGTTTCCACTGTTCTTCCATCTATTTGCCATGAAGTGATGGGACCAGATGCCGTTATCTTTGTTTTCAGAATATTGAGCTTTAAGCCAACTTTTTCACCGTCCTCTTTCACTTTCATCAAGAGGCTCTTTAGTTCTTCTTCACTTTCTGCCATAAGGGTGGTGTCATCTGTATATCTGAGGTGATGGATATTTCTCCCAGCAATCTTGATTCCAGCTTGTGCTTCTTCCAGCCAAACGTTTCTCATGATGTACTCTGTGTGTAAGTTAAATAGGCAAGGTAGACAATGTACATTCTCGATGTTCTCCTTTCCCTATTTGGAACCAGTCTGTTGTTCCATGTCCAGTTCTAACTGTTGCTTCCTGACCTGTATACAGATTTCTCAAGAGGTAGGTCAGGTGGTCTGGTATTGCCATCTCTTGGAAGAATTTTCCACAGTTTGTTGTGATCCACACAGTCAAAGGCTTTGGCATGGTCAATAAAGCAGAAATAGCCTTCTTAATAACCTGAAATATTTACCAGCTACATTGGAAATCCACATGTTCCTTACAGTAAGTATCACAGGGCCTTGTACACAACAGACACACAAATCAGGGCTTTATTTAAAATCACTAACAGAAATATACTTAGCATGGGCTAGGTAATTTTCATACATTATTTTCCTCTCAGCCACCCTGAAAGATAGGTGACCATTTCTCATTGCAATGTACAGAAAATGTGGCTCAGAGAGAGTCAGTATTTTACTCAAGGTCACAGGAGTAGTATATAGCAAGAAAAGTATTTGAACCCAGATCTGTTCCCCTATACAATCACAGGTAATATTAATCCTTACAACCACCCTGTAAGATACATTCTATTGTGCTCTGCAAAGTCCCTCCAACTCTTTGCGACCCTGTGGACTGTAGCCCACCAGGGTCCTCTGCCCATGGGACTCTTCAGGCAAGAATACTGGAGTGGGTTGCCATTGTCTTCTCCAGGGATCAAATCTGCATCTCTTCCGTTCACTGCTTTGGCAGGCAGATTCTTTACCATCTGAGCTACCTGGGAAGCCCATCCTAAATTTACAGATAAGGAAATTGAGGCATGAAGGGACTGTCATATGTCCACAGTCACACACTTGACTTGGACTCAGGGAGACTTAAGTGGGAGGGAGATTGGACTGGATCTCATGTCCTCAGGTCTGGGTTCATGGCCACCACTGTGGTGGAAGAGAACACCATCTCATACACGAACTTTCCCAAGGCAAACCAGGAAGAACCCTCATTGTAAATAACCTTACTTCTGGATTTAAGTGGCTTAAAACTGGCAAAAATGCCCTCTGCCCTTTGGCCTCCTAAGATCTGCCCTAAGAGTGGACAGAATCTCCCAGGTAGCCCAGAAAACCAAAATCCACAGAAATGTAGACTTAACACTTGAGTTCAGTGTCCCATTAAACTGGAGCGAGACAAGAATCCCCCCAAAGCTCTATTTATTCCACCTCCTCCTCACAACCAGGCTTCTGACATCAGAGTTTACCATTAAAGCATCATTAATAGAAATATTACTGTATATATTTTCACTAGAGAGAAGAATGTCATGGAAATTTTTCATGATAGGTGTTTACCGTAAGTTTGACATGCATTATGTTAGCACATTCTGCTCTCCTTCTCTAATTTTTCTATGCAACTTATTTATGTGCATATTTAAATGGTGTGCCACTTAATTGAAATTATAGTGTGTTTAAGCTAGATCTGACACTCACTGGCAGTTGCTGTTAAGGAATATTTGGAACTTGTGAACAGGTCATTTTCCAAATAGTACAGATATAACCATATTATCTAGCAGAATGTTTCAGGAATCAAACAACTGATATTACTAACCTAAGTACCACATTCATTCCAGGCAGGATTATGTCTTATTAACCTTTACAATCCACAACCCCAGATCCACATATGACCTAATAGTGGTACCACTAACTTCTCATATAAAGACTGCATACAAACCCAAGGATCTGGGAAATAACTTTAAAAAAAATAGTTCAATCATTAGAGTACTTCTTTAAAAATGTAAGTATTTGTATTGCTTACAAAAAACAGTATTTTTATTCAGTTTTCTGTAGTTTTCATCCAGATATTTATTATAAACAGTCTGTGACAAAGAAAACAAATCCAAGCTATCACAGGAAGACGGTCCTTGATAGGGCAACAGTCCAAATAGTTCAAAGAACTAACAAAAACACCAAATAGCCTCCAATTTTAGTTGTGAATTTAGAAAGGCTAAATTTTATAATAAGCAGCAGATTTTCTTCTCCCCCCCTTTATGCTTCCCACTATACATATCCACTTTAGCTCTCAGGTACTTAGTCACTCTGTCTGCTTCTCATCTGTCAAACAGGATAATAATGATACCTTCTCTCTGGGTTCTTGTATTAAATGAGGTAAAGCAGTTAAATGCACATATCAGATACCTGCATGTGGTAAGTGCTATATTTTAGATAATATATTATTTATAATTATTGTTCTATTATTATCATTCCATGATTGTTATACACTATACCTTACATTAGCTTTTAAAAAGTAAATTAACAAAACATTTGTGGTACCTCTATGAATATAAAAGATAAATTATGAACATAATGAAATGAGAATTGGTATATGATCAAAGACCACTTTGATGATAATACTCATAAAAAGTATACAATGGAGCCACTCTTGAAATGTTCTTTATTTTTCTACAGACTAGATTACATGACTGGGGAGGGCCATGGCACCCCACCCCAGTACTCTTGCCTGGAAAATCCAATGGACAGAGTAGCCTGGTGGGTTGCAGTCCATGGGGTCGCTAACAGTCGGACAGACTGAGCGACTTCACTTTCACTTTTCTCTTTCATGCATTGGAGAAGGAAATGGCAACCTAGTCCAGTATTCTTGCCTGGAGAATCCCAGGGATGGGGGAGCCTGGTGGGCTGCCGTCTATGGGGTCACACAGAGTCGGACACAACTGAAGTGACTTAGCAGCAGATTACATGACATCCTAATGTGTTCTGCAAAGAAACTTCAACCCTGTATCAAAGGTGTCTATAATGCAAATTTCACTGTAAGAAATATATGACAACCTTGATCTCTTTAAGATTTGGCTTTCCCCTGTAACTTTTGCTTGTGAATTAGAAATCAAGTAAACAGGTAAGTGATCAGTATGTTTTAACTATGAGGGATGCAAAAGGGGAAAAGAATTAATATTTTTTGAACACTTTCTAAGTGCCAGAAAGCTTGCTATGTGTTTTACACTGGTCATTACTTCATTTAATCCCCATAACTGTTCCCCTGAGATAGATATTATTCCTACTTTAACAAATGTGGACATTGTTTCTCAGAGACTTCTTTATTTGATATGATTAGTCAATTAATAAGGGATGGATCAGAGTTTAGAACCTAGATCTCTCAAGCCTATTCTCCTTATACTATAAAATGTTTGAGAAACTGCTTTTTAAATGGAAGTATTATTGATGTACAATATCATACTAATTTTAGGTGTACCTCATAGTAATTCAACATTTATATATTTTTTCTTTTTTAATTGAAATATAATTGCTTAACAATGCTGTGTTAGTTTCTGCTGTACAACAAAGGGAACCAGCTCTATGTACACATATCATATATCCCCTCCCTCCTGGACCTCCCTCCCACTCATCTCACCCATGTAGGTCATCATACAGTACTCAGTTAAACTCCCTGTGTTTTACAGCAGCTTCCCACTAGCTATCCATTTTACACATGGTAGTGTATACATGTCAATCCTACTCTCCCAGTTCATCCCACCCTTCTCTCCCTCTGCGATGTCCACATCTCTTCTCTACATCTATGTCTCTATTTCTGCCCTGCACATGGATTCATCTTTACCATTTTTCTAGACTCCATATATATGCGTTAATATAAGACATTTGCTTTTCTGACTTACTTCACTCTGTATGACAGACCCTAGGTCCACCCACATCACTACAAATGAGCCCATTTTTATGGCCAAGTAATATTCCATTGTAATATTTATATATATTTTGAAATGATCATCACAGTAAGTCCAGTAACAACCTGTCACAGTACAAGATTGTTACAATCTTACTTTTTCCTATTCTGTACATTACAAACTTCTTTATTTGATATGATTAGTCAATTAATAAGGGATGGATCAGAGTTTAGAACCTAGATCTCTCAAGCCTATTCTCCTTATACTGTAAAATGTTTGAGAAACTGCTTTTTAAATGGAAGTATTATTGATGTACAATATCATACTAATTTTAGGTGTACCTCATAGTAATTCAACATTTATATATTTTTTCTTTTTTAATTGAAATATAATTGCTTAACAATGCTGTGTTAGTTTCTGCTGTACAACAAAGGGAACCAGCTCTATGTACACATATCATATATCCCCTCCCTCCTGGACCTCCCTCCCACTCATCTCACCCATGTAGGTCATCATACAGTACTCAGTTAAACTCCCTGTGTTTTACAGCAGCTTCCCACTAGCTATCCATTTTACACATGGTAGTGTATACATGTCAATCCTACTCTCCCAGTTCATCCCACCCTTCTCTCCCTCTGCGATGTCCACATCTCTTCTCTACATCTATGTCTCTATTTCTGCCCTGCACATGGATTCATCTTTACCATTTTTCTAGACTCCATATATATGCGTTAATATAAGACATTTGCTTTTCTGACTTACTTCACTCTGTATGACAGACCCTAGGTCCACCCACATCACTACAAATGAGCCCATTTTTATGGCCAAGTAATATTCCATTGTAATATTTATATATATTTTGAAATGATCATCACAGTAAGTCCAGTAACAACCTGTCACAGTACAAGATTGTTACAATCTTACTTTTTCCTATTCTGTACATTACACCCCCATGACTTCTTTTATAAAGGCAGTTCTGTATCTTTCAGTCCCCTTTTTTGCACCCCCAACTCCCTCGCCTCTGGCAACTACCAGTTTGTTTCTGTATCTTTGAGTCTGTTTCCGCTTTGTTTTGCTGGGTCTCCTGTTTTTTAGATTTCATGTGTAAGTGAGATCACATGGTAACTGTCTTTCTCTGTCTGAATTACTTCACTTAGCCTGATGCCCTCAAGTTCCATCCATGTTGCTGCAAATGGCAAGATTCAGTTCTTTTTTATGGGCTTCCCTACTCAAACAATAAAGTATTTGTCCACAATGTAGGAGACCTGGCTTTGTTCCCTGGGTCAGGAAGATCCCCTGGAGAAAGAAATGGCAACTCACTCCAATATTCTTGCCTGGAAAACTCCACTGACAGAAGAGTCTGGCAGGGTACAGTCCGTGGGATCACAAAGAGTCAGAGTTCTTTTTTAGAGCTGATAATATTCCATTGTGTGTGTGTATATATACGTATATATGCCACATCTGCTTTATCCATTCATCCACTGATGGACACTTAGGTTGTTTCCATACTTGGGTTGTAAATAATGTTGCAATGAACATAGGAGTGCATATACCTTTTCTAGTTAGTGTTTTTATTTGGATAAACAGTCAAAAGTGGAATTGCTGGATCATCTTTTTAATTTTTTGAAAAACCTCCATACAGTTTTCCACAGTGGCAGTACCAACTTACATTTCTACCAGCAGTACACAAGGGTTCCTTTTTTTCCACATCCTCACTGAGTAACTACCTTTGACTGACTACTGTTTTATAGAACCAGATAACTTGTTTCTCAAAATTATCTGAGAATCACCTTTAGAATAGCACATTGTGACCTTCTGGGAAATGCTAGCAAATTTTTTTTCCTTTTGCTGACTCTAATTAGGATATTTCTCTTTAATTTTGGGGAATCCTGGCAACAAATTTCTACAAATAATTTCTGTAGCAGCTTAGACACATTTCATTTTATATTCTCCATAAACATTTCATTTGATATTCTCATATTTTACATTAGTGCAAGTGTTCTATACACCCCAGGGAAGTGAGCTGCCAGTCAATGCCCCACAGGGGGATTTATGAAATGAAATCCTGCATATGTTGTTTGTTTCTTTTCAGCCCAGACTGCATGAATTATCTGAACTAAATGGGGGGGGGGAATGGGTGAAGGGGTTCAGGAAGCTAATACAGAGCTCTGCACCCCCATGGATGATAAATAAATATTTATGGCCTGAATGACAGACTACTTATTACAAAAGTCTAAAACTTTTTATTTTGAGATACTGTTTTTTTGTAACTCCTGCAGCTTTGTTTTAAAAAACAGACAATTTACCCCAATTTTCATCACCATCCTTTTTAAGTAAAAGCCAGACTCAGCTCCTTGAACTGCTCTTCTCCCTCCAGCCAGGAGAGGGACTGTATGTGAGATCCAGGTGTATTCTGACCAGGTTTACCTTCTGAGACAGAAGAAAGGTTAGTCTTAGAATTTGGAAGGAGCTAGACTGATGGGGAAGGCACCATGCTGTCATGGTTAACGCTTGACCTTTTAAGGGCCTGAAAGTGTTTGTGTAGTTGCTCAGTTGTGTCCAACTCTTTTTGACCCCATGGACTATAGCCTACCACGCTCCTCTGTCCATGGAATTCTTCAGGCAAGAATACTGGAGTGGGCTTCCATTCCTTTCTCCAGGGGATCTTCCTGATCCAGGGATCAAATCCGGGTCTCCTGCATTGCAGGCAAGTTCTTTACCATCTGAGCCACTTTAATGAATCCAAAGAGGCCAGATCCATGGAATTCTCCAGGCCAGAATACTGGAGTGGGTAGCTGTTCCCCTCTCCAGAGAATCTTCCCAACCCAGGGATTGAACGCAGGTCTCCTGCATTGTAGGTAGATTCTTTACCATCTGAGTCACTTGGGAAGCCCAAAAATCCTGGAGTGAGTAGTCTATCCCTTCTCCAGGGAATCTTCTCCTCTCAGCAATCAAACCAGGGTCTCCTGCATTGTAGAATTCTTTACCAGCTGAGCTACCAGGGAAGCCTGAGTTTTACTCAAAGTTTTTCTACTTTCTAATTGTTTGACTTGGGCAAGATTACTTCCCAGAGACTCCGGTTTCCCATCTCTGATATAGAGGAAATATCATGAGCATTAAATGAGATGCAGTTTTTAAGACACCTGGTACATAGTAAGCATATCATTTACTAAAGACTAGCAACCTTTGTTTTCATTTTTGATGAGGCAGTAACACAAAATAGTATCATGCCCTGAATACACACTATTGGATATCTGGGAGATTTTACATGATTAATTGCCACTTAAAGACCTTCCCCCCTCCTGCCAAAACTGTAGTTATCACTGAACAGCCCAGCAGAACTCCTTGTTCACTTAGTGGCTATTTATATATAGTCTGACTGAAAACTAACATCCTCTTCTTCAGTAACCTTCTTCTCTAGGAATCTATGTACTATATGTACTATTATAGTCCTCAGATGATCTCACTACTACTTAAATCCTATTGTCTAAATATAAGTTGTCAAATCATCATCTACTTGTAGATATAGAGTAATATACAACATACATATATGGTCAAAAGGATTTATCTTCACCAGATAAATTTTTATATTTATTTTATTTTATTCTATATGTCTAGGGACTCAGCTAGACTCAAGTAGGGTTATTACTATCATTCTCAAGCCTGTGAGTGAAAGTTGCTCAGTCATGTCCCACTCTTTGTGACCCCATGGACTATACAGTCCATAGAATTCTCCAGGCCAGAATACTGGAGTAGGTATTCTTCTCCAGGGGATCTTCCCAAGCCAGAGATCAAACCCAGGTCTCCCGCATTGCAGGCGGATTCTTTACCAGATGAGCCACAATGGAAGCCCACTGTCAAAAAGCCTGTACGACCTGGAATTAATGTGGAAGCTATCCATTTTCAAAACCTAGGCAAAATGAAATACTCTATGGGTCATCCTACTGCATTCTTTTTGATATAATGGTACATGTTTTAATCTGCAGCGAGCTAAACTTAAACAGTGGGATGTGCTTCTTTACAGTTATAGAGACTATTTCATCCAGAGACGCAGACTGAGCTTTTCTACTTACTTTTGTTTTAGTGAAAAACTGTGTGTATATGCGCGTGTATGTGTACAGTATTTGCCTGACCAGTTACACTTCAAGTATAAAAATTCAGGGGCTTTCCTGGTGGCTCAGTGGTAAAGAATCTGCCTGCCAATGCAGGAGACATAATTTTGACCCCTGGTCTGGGAAGATCCCAAATGCCATGGAGCAATTAAGCCCATGTGCCACAACTATTGAGCCTGTGCTCTAGAGCTGGGGCGCTACGACTTCTGAAGCCGTGTGCCCTGGAGACCATGCTCTCAACAAGAGAAGCCACAATAATAGGCCCATGCACCACAATTAGAGAGTAGGCCCCTGCTTACCGCAACTAGAGAAGAGCCTGTACAGCAGTGAAGACCCAGTACAGCCAAAACTAACTAAATAAATAAAATTATTTCTAAAAATTCAAAATTTCTGTCATTCATCTCAATATTTCATTTTAGGGAGCTCCTAACTTCTATATTTAACTAGATCACCATTTTCTCCAGTGTGGAGACATCAGTGTATATAGGTAAAAATGTATTTTAATATTTATTTATTTTAGTATGCTTTCAGAAATTTAACTAAAATACTAAATTATGATTTAAAATTTCCTTTTTCAATAAAATGACTAACATAAAAAGAGGTAATTTAAAGTATTAATAAAATACTATTATAGGAGTTAATGTGGAAATGTCAAATATTACAGAGGTGGGGCTTTCCTGGTTGCTCAGTAGTAAAGAATCCATCTGCCAGTGCAGGAGACACGGTTTCGATCCCTGGTCCAGGAGGATCCCACATCCTGTGGAGCAACCGAGCCTATGTACCACAACTACTGAGTCTGTGGTTCTAGAGCTCAGGAGCCACAACTGCTAAAGTCTGCGCATCTGAGAGTCTATGCTCTGCAAAAAGGGAAGCACCAAAATCAGAGGTCCACGTATCACAACTAGGGAGTAGCCCCTGCTTGCTTCAACTAGGAAAGCCTGCACAGCAACAAACACCCAGCACAACCAAAGATAAATAAATAAAATTTTTTTAAAGTTACAGAGGTAGTATTTGAATGAAGTTCAGAAAATAACTGCTCTAAATAACTCATTGAAAGCATCTTGTTACATGTTAATAATAAGTTATTTTGTTGTATGGTTTTACAGATTATTTTGAGTGTAAATACCTGATAGTTTAAAGAAACCAAGTTGTATCATTCGGTAATCAGAGACTCTAGCCTGACTAAATTAGCAGAAGAATGTGGTATGTACTTTTGTATTACTCCTTTCTATAAAATAAATCCCAGATAAAGCAAAGATCTAAGGGGAAAAATGAGAGAAGGAGGCAACACAGGATAGGATGGTTGGATGATATCACCAACTCAATGGACATGAGTCTGAGTCAACTCTGCGAGATAGTCAAGGACAGGGAAGCCTGGCATATTGCAGTTCATGGGGTCACAAAGAGTCAGACACAACTTAGTGACTGAACAACAAAAGTAATCTTGGAGCAGAACAGATCTTTCACAGCATGATTTAAACTTCAGAACACTTCAAAGATCTAAGAATTTGACCATTAATTTTTTTTAGAGACCATGCTCTCAACAAGAGAAGCCACAATAATAGGCCCATGCACCACAATTAGAGAGTAGGCCCCTGCTTACCGCAACTAGAGAAGAGCCTGTACAGCAGTGAAGACCCAGTACAGCCAAAACTAACTAAATAAATAAAATTATTTCTAAAAATTCAAAATTTCTGTCATTCATCTCAATATTTCATTTTAGGGAGCTCCTAACTTCTATATTTAACTAGATCACCATTTTCTCCAGTGTGGAGACATCAGTGTATATAGGTAAAAATGTATTTTAATATTTATTTATTTTAGTATGCTTTCAGAAATTTAACTAAAATACTAAATTATGATTTAAAATTTCCTTTTTCAATAAAATGACTAACATAAAAAGAGGTAATTTAAAGTATTAATAAAATACTATTATAGGAGTTAATGTGGAAATGTCAAATATTACAGAGGTGGGGCTTTCCTGGTTGCTCAGTAGTAAAGAATCCATCTGCCAGTGCAGGAGACACGGTTTCGATCCCTGGTCCAGGAGGATCCCACATCCTGTGGAGCAACCGAGCCTATGTACCACAACTACTGAGTCTGTGGTTCTAGAGCTCAGGAGCCACAACTGCTAAAGTCTGCGCATCTGAGAGTCTATGCTCTGCAAAAAGGGAAGCACCAAAATCAGAGGTCCACGTATCACAACTAGGGAGTAGCCCCTGCTTGCTTCAACTAGGAAAGCCTGCACAGCAACAAACACCCAGCACAACCAAAGATAAATAAATAAAATTTTTTAAAAGTTACAGAGGTAGTATTTGAATGAAGTTCAGAAAATAACTGCTCTAAATAACTCATTGAAAGCATCTTGTTACATGTTAATAATAAGTTATTTTGTTGTATGGTTTTACAGATTATTTTGAGTGTAAATACCTGATAGTTTAAAGAAACCAAGTTGTATCATTCGGTAATCAGAGACTCTAGCCTGACTAAATTAGCAGAAGAATGTGGTATGTACTTTTGTATTACTCCTTTCTATAAAATAAATCCCAGATAAAGCAAAGATCTAAGGGGAAAAATGAGAGAAGGAGGCAACACAGGATAGGATGGTTGGATGATATCACCAACTCAATGGACATGAGTCTGAGTCAACTCTGCGAGATAGTCAAGGACAGGGAAGCCTGGCATATTGCAGTTCATGGGGTCACAAAGAGTCAGACACAACTTAGTGACTGAACAACAAAAGTAATCTTGGAGCAGAACAGATCTTTCAAAGCATGATTTAAACTTCAGAACACTTCAAAGATCTAAGAATTTGACCATTAATTTTTTTTTAATTTCTCCACTGCAAAGTAAGTAAATAATAAAATTAAAAAAATAGAAAACTTATCTGCAGCATATATGACAGACAAAAGCGAATTTCCATAACATAGTAAAAGTCCTACGATACACACACACACACAAAAAGACAACTAAAGGATAACAGAAAATCTAAGGTCATGAAACTTGTAAACATAAATGGCTTTTAAACATACTAGAATGTACTTAAATTTCTCATAATAAAAGAAATACAACATAAGACATTCTTTTTACTTGCTTCGTAAGAATTTTACAAGTTTGATAAATATATGTATATATTCATATAGATGTATGATAGATATATGTATATATGTATATGAATCTAAGCCTCTGCACCAGAATTAGTGAGCCCACACTCTAGAGACAGCAAACAGCAACTACTGAGCCCACACGCTCCAGAGCCCAGTGTTCCACACCAAGAGAAGCCCCCAGTCACCACAACTAGAGAAGGTGCACATGCAGCAATGAGGACCCAGTGCAGCCTAAATTGATTAATTTTTACAAATTATCTATTGTGCTTTATAAAATTTTAGCTATTCTAAGTTCAAATATAAAAGCTGAAGCTATCTGGTATTTTAGTTGATTCCTTTAAATTTGTGTGGACTGGATGAAAAATAAACAAAACTAATAAAATATGAAACCATTTTGTGTATGCAATTAAAAATACCAGGTTTTTAAAAAGAATTTAGAAGCCTGAGTAATTTTTTTTCAGTCATTTCTAGGACCCTTGGATTTTTTGGCAGTCTTCTTACAATGCTAACAGTCTGTTTATTAAAGTCAGCATTAAATGCTCAGTCCCAGTTACTCATATCAACACAAGCATTACTGGAGCAAGTGACCAAGGGAGAGAGTGGTAAGACATGAACTGGGAGATAGAGCCAGAGATCAGCTCTTTTTGGGCCTTAGAGCCTATATGAAATATTTTGGACTTTATTCTAAGTGTACCATGCAATGACTGGAGGCTTTTATTTTTAAGCATGTCATTTCTGATGTTGATCTGATATGAATTTTTAAATCACAGAAGTCTATAATAGCCACTTTCTAAAAATCTATATGAGCCATGCCATGTAGAGCCACCCAAGACAGACGGGTCATGGTGGACAGCTCTGACAAAACATGGTCCATTGCAGAAGGGAATGGCAAACCACTTCAGTATTCTTGCCTTGAGAACCCCATGAACAGTATGAAATGGCAGAAAGATAGACACTGAAAGATGAACTCTCCAGGTCGGCTGGTGCCCAATGTGCTACTGGAAATCAGTGGAGAAA
The DNA here is from genome assembly GCA_006410675.1 of Oreotragus oreotragus. Taxonomy (NCBI): domain Eukaryota; kingdom Metazoa; phylum Chordata; class Mammalia; order Artiodactyla; family Bovidae; genus Oreotragus; species Oreotragus oreotragus. The sequence continues at coordinate 5,688 of SJYX01001150.1, read as the reverse complement.
TAACTCCAGAAAGAATGAAGAGATGGAGCCAAAGCAACAACACCACCCCCCTGTTGATATGACTGGTGATGGAAGTAAAGTCTGATGCTGTAAAGAGCAATACTGCACAGGAACCTGGAATGTGAGGTCCATGAATCAAGGCAAATTGGAAGTGGTCAAACCGGGGATGGCAAGAGTGAACAACAACATTTTAGGAATCAGCGAACTAAAATGGACTGGAATAGGTGGATTTAACTCAGATGACCATTATATCTATTACTGTGGGCAAAAATACCTTAGAGGAAATGGAGTAGCCATCATAGTCAACAAAAGAGTCCAAAATGCAGTACTTGGATGCAATCTCAAAAATGACAGAATGATCTCTATTTCTTTCCAAGGCAAACCATTCAATAACACAGTAATCCAAGTCTATGCCCCAACCAGTAACGCTGAAGAAGGTGAAGTTGAACAGTTCTATGAAGATCTACAAGGCCTTCTAGAGCTAACACCCAAAACAGATGTCCTCTTCATTATAAGGGACTGGAATGCAAAAGTAGGAAGTCAAGAAATACCTAGAGAAACAGGCAAGTATGGCCTTGGAGTACAGAATGAAGCAGGGCAGAGGCTAATAAGAGTTTTGCCAAGAGAACACACTGGACATAGCAAACACCCTCTTCCAAAAACACAAGAGAAGACTCTACACATGGACATCACCAAATGGTCAACATCAAAATCAGATTGATTATATTCTTTGCAGCCAAAGCTGGAGAAGCTCTATACAGTCAGCAAAAACAAGACCGGGAGCTGACTGTGGCTCAGATCATGAACACCTTATTGCCAAATTCAGACTTAAATTGAAGAAAGTAGGGAAAACCACTAGACCATTCAGATATGACCTAAATCAATCCCTTACAATTATACAATGGAAGTGACAAATAGATTCAAGGGATTAGATCTGAGAAAGTGCCTGAAGAGCTGTGGACGGAGGTTAATGACACTGTACATGAGGCAGTGATCAAGATCATCCCCAAGAAAAAGAAATGCAAAAAGGCAAAATGGCTGTCTGAGGAGGCCTTACAAATAAAACTGTGAAAAGAAGAGAAATGAAAGGCAAAAGAGAAAAGGAAAGATACATTCATTTGAATGCAGAGTTCCAACGAATAGCAAGGAGAGATAAGAAAGCCTTCCTCATTGATCAATGCAAAGAAATAGAGGAAAACAATAGAATGGGAAAGACTAGAGATTTAATCAAGAAAATCAGAGATACCAAGACAACATTTCATGCAAAGATGGGCACAATAAGAGACGGAAATGATATGTACCTAAAAGAAGCAGAAGATATTAAGAGGTGGCAAGAATACACAGAAAAACTATACAAAAAAGATCTTCATGACCCAGATAATCACAATGGTGTGATCACTCACCTAGAACCAGACATCCTGGAATGCGAAGTCAAGTGGGCCTTAGGAAGCATCACTATGAACAAAGCTAGTGGAGGGATGGAATTCCAGCTGAACTATTTCAGTTCCTAAAAGATGATGTTGTAAAAGTGCTACACTCAATATGCCAGCAAATTTGGAAAACTCAGCAGTGGCCACAGGACTGGAAAAGGTGAGTTTCCATTCCAATCCCAAAGAAAGGCAATGCCAAGGAATGTTCAAACTACCATGCAATTGCACTCATCACACACGCTAGCAAAGCAATGCTAAAAATTCTGCAAGCAAGGCTTCAACAGTACGTGAACCGAGAACTTCCAGATTTCAAGCTGGATTTAGAAAGCAGAGGAACCAGAGATCAGATTGCCAACATCCACTGGATCATCAAAAAAGCACAAGAGTTCCAGAAAAGCATCTACTTCTGCTTTATTGACTATGCCAAGCCTTTGAATGTGTGGATCACAATAAACTGTGGAAAATTCTGAAAGAGATGGGAATACCAGACCACCTGACCTGCCTCCTGAGAAATCTGCATGCAGGTCAAGAAGCAACAGTTAGAACTGGACATGGAACAACATACTGGTTCCAAATAGGAAAAGGAGTACATCAAGGCTGTATATTGTCACCCTGCTTATTTAACTTACATGCAGAGTACATCATGAGAAATGCTGGACTGGATGAAGCACAAGCTGGAATCAAGATTGCTGGGAGACATATCAGTAACCTCAAATACGCAGATGATACCATCCTTATGGCAGAAAGCAAAGAAGAACTAAAGAGCCTCTTGATGAAAATAAAAGAGAAGAGTGAAAAAGTTGGCTTAAAACTCAACATTCAGAAAATTAAGATCATGGCATCTGGTCCCATCACTTCATGGCAAACAGATGGGGAAACAATGGAAATAGTGGCTGACTTTATTTTGGGGGGCTCCCCTCCCAAATCACTGTAGATGATGACCGCAGCCATGAAATTAAAAGATGCTTGCTCCTTGGAAGAAAAGTTATGACCAACCTAGACAATATATTAAACAGCAGAGACGTTACTTTGCCAGCAAAGGCCCATCTAGTCAAAGTTATGGTTTTTCCAGTAGTCATGTGTGGATGTGAGAGTTCGACTATAGAGAAAGCTGAGTTCCAAAGAACTGATGCTTTTGAACTGTAGTGTTGGAAAAAACTCTTGAGAGTTTCTTGGACTGCAAGGAGATCAAACCAGTTCAATCTAAATGCAATCAGTCCTGAATATTTACTGGAAGGACTGATGCTGAAGCTGCAACTCCAATACTTTGGCCACCTGATGTGAAGAACTGACTCATTTGAAAAGACCCTGATGCTGGGAAAGATTGAAGACAGGAGGCGAAGGGGACAACAGAGGATAAGATGGTTGGATGGCATTATTGACTCAATGTACGTGAGTTTGAGTAGGCTCCAGAAGTTGGTGATGGACCGAGGCCTGGCATGCTGCAATCCATGGAGTTGCAAAGAGTCAGACAGGACTGAGTGATTGAACTGAACTGATGGTATCTCTTATTCTTTACAGCAGAGGATATTTTGCTTTATAACACATTGTTTTAGTTTTTTACTATGAAAGTAATTTATCCTTTTCTCTCTGTAGAAAATTGAGAAAAATATTTAAAAAGGAAATAAATGCATCTGCAAATCTAACCCAGAGGTTGACAAATTATGGCCAGCAAGCCTATTTTTTGTAAATTAAGTTTTATTGGAACACAGCATCCCCCCCCCCACATCTGTTGACTGTTGATTATGGCTGCTTTCCACACCACCACAGCACAGTCTAGTAGTTATGACAGAAACTCTATGGTCTCCAAAACCTAAAATGTTTACATCAGCCAGTACTTTACAGAAAAGGTTTGATGACCTTTGTTCTAACCCTCTGAAACAATGTTAATATATATATTAACTACATTTTCAAAGGTATGTTCTAGACATTTTTAAAGTGAGGATCAGACTATAAATACAACTATATATTTTGCTGCGCTCTATTATCACTATACCATCAGCATTTGTGCATGCAATTAACATTCATTATGAAAGATAGTCAGAGGCCAATATTTTTTAAGCTAGTATATACTGTATTTTTTAAACATGTCATCATCTATGTAAAGAATCCTTATTTATTCCCCTATTTTCTGACATTTAGTTTTAATTTTTATTCCTAGATAATGCTGTGGTGAATATCTTTGTTAATACTTTCATTTTTATTATTTCCTTTGACTAGGTTCCTTAAGGCAAAATTATTGTATCAACATTTTATGACCCCTGATAAATATACTGAGATTTAAAATCATTGTTTGCCAAAACTCTGGGCCTCTGCCAAGATTGTGTAAAAACATATGGATAAACTAAACAATGGGGAGATTGCTTGCAGAAATTACTAATTTTTCATATTTTTAAATATTTGTGAGGATATTTATAAATATAACTAATCTTTATTTTGGATAGAATATTGTTCTAAGTGATTTACATATAATAACTCATTTAGTCCCTACAACAACCCTTTGGGATAGGTTTTACTACTCCTATTTTAGAGACAGAGCGAAGACTAAAACCTAGATAGTGTGACACCAGAGTTCTTGCATTTAACCACTTTGCTAAACAGTTTGAGTATTCCTGCTTCTTGTTCATTTTTCTTTTCATATACACTATCATATTACTACTACTATTAAGAATTATGTTCTGTGTGAACCTTCTAGGAAGTGTGCTTTGACTCTAAAGATCTGTGACTTCAAAAAAGCTGGAAACCCATTTATCTCAAGGACTACATCCTGTTGGCAATAAGATTATTAATTTACATTACATATTTCTCCTTCCATTCCCTTTGCCTTTCTGTATTTGTTCTCTCATTTTTTCATCTCTCAGTACTTTGTCTTGTCAACATTTATCTCCAAAGTTTAAAGTTTCCATGTCTTGCTGTTATTGAAAATTTGTTTAGTATTACTCCTAATTATTATTACCACCATGAACACAGAGGCAGGCAGAATCAGCTTCCAGAAACTCAAGGAAAATTTTATCTACTATAATTTTTTTAAAAGATAGATGCAGACACAACTTTGATGTTATAATTACTTCTTTTGGGTTTCCAGCTATTTTAAAACAAATTTACATCATTTCCTGCTTGTGTGAAACCTCAAGGATAATGTTCAAGAATTTCTCCAATTATTCTTCCAAAGCATAAGGCCTACATCTTAATTGTTTTAATTAGCAAACCTATGAAAATTAATTAAAATTGGCATCATACTTCCAAAATTATATACCACTGAGTACTGAACATAAAAATCTTAATTGAAACACTGAAAAGCTTGAAACAAACTTGTTTTAATTGTCTTAATATGTTTGCTTGAGGAATAAAATAATGAAAACAGTTAGTAAAAAGATGATGCCTTTTTCAGGGAGTCTATAAGACCTTCTAAATTAGTGCTTCAAAAAGCAGTAACAGTGGTGATGTGGCCAGTTTCTTTTTCATTCTACCAAGATACAGAGTTTGCTTTCAGTAGAGGTGCCCACCCTGATAATGGGGAAGCAGTTCAGTTGCAGTGAGTCCCTGACAGCTTTGCATGGAGATGAAATGTGAGCAGCCTAAGGAAGTGGCATCAACTAGTGTCCAGGCAGAGCAAGGAAGGGAAAAGAAAGAGATGCAAATGATCTGGCTGTCAGGAGAGTAAACTGTTGCTCCTACTAAGTGCCAGGAACTGGGTTAGAAGCTTTCCCAGAGGCTTTTTTTTTCTTCCTGAAAAAGAACAGGCCAAACTGTATTTTTATTAACCTCATTTTACAGCTAATAAAAACAGATTAAAAGGGATTAAGTAATCTGTGAAAAGCCATACAGAATGCACATGGCAGGAGATGTCTTCTTCACCATTTGCTCCTTCTCCCTTGGTGGACCATGTCTCCCCTTCAAGCTCTAATCTAAATTCCATCCCTGCTATGACCACTTCAAGGAGGGAGGCAGTTCATACAGGACAGATGCACAGCTAGCATCATACTCAACGGTGAAAAGCTGAAAGCATTCCTTCCAAGATCAGGAACAAAACGAAGATGTCCACTCTGGCTACTTTTACTCTACATGCTTTTGGAAGTCCTAGCCACAGCAATCAAAGAAGAAAAGGAAATATGAAAATAAAAGGAATCCAAATTGGAAAGGAAGAAGTAAAACTGTCATTCTGGGCAGATGACATGATACTATACATAGAAAATATAACATTGCTATCAGAAAACTATTAGAGCTTATCAGTGAATTCAGTAAAGAGGCAGAATAC
>SJYX01001149.1:0-22695 GCA_006410675.1 Oreotragus oreotragus | reverse complement strand
AGGCTCTTTAGTTCTTCTTCACTTTCTGCCATAAGGGTGGTGTCATCTGCATATATGAGGTTATTGATAATTCCCACAGCAATCTTGATTCCAGCTTTTGCTTCACCCAGCCCAGCGTTTTCCCATATAGACCTTTGCAAAGTATTGAGTGGACTTCCCTGTGCTATTTAGAAGGTCCTTATTAGTTATTTATTTTATCTATAGTGGTGTGTATGTGTCAATCCCAATCTTGCAATTTATTTTCCCATATTACCTCCTGGTAACAATAAGCTTATTTTTTACATCTCTAATTCTGTTTCTGTTTTGTAGGTATGTTTGCTTGTAGTCTTCTTTTATATTCTACATATAAGAAATATATATTTATCTTTCTCTGACTTACTTCCCTCAATATGGGAATCTCTAGTTCTATCCATGTTGCTGCAAATGACATTGTTCTGTTCTTTTTTATGACTCAGTAATATTTTACTGTATATATGTCTCCTATCGTCTTTTTTCATTCTTCTGTTGATGGACATTTAGGTTGTTTCCATGTCCTGGCTATTGTAAATAGTGCTGCAGTGAACATTGGGGCACATGTATCTTTTTGAATTATGGATTTCTCCAGATATATACCCAGGAGTGGGACTGTTGGATCATATGGTAGCTCTATTTTCAGTTTTTTAAATATCTCAATACCGTTCTCCATAGTACCAATTTATATTACTAGCAACAGTTAGAAGGATTCCCTTTTCTTCACACTCTGTCCAGCATTTACTGTTTGTAGATTTTTTGATGATGGCCATTCTGACTGGTATGAGGTGATACCTCATGGTAGTTTTCACTTACCTTCTCTAATAATTAGTGATGTGGAGCATCTTTTCATATTCTTTATAACCATCTGTATGTCTTCTTTGCAGAAATGTCTTCCACCCATTTTTTGGATTGGGTTGTTTGTTTTTTTGATATTGAGCTTCATGAACTATTTGTATATTTTGGAGATTAATCCCTTGTTCGTTCCTTCATTTGCAAATATTTTCTCCCATTCTGAGGGTTGTCTTTTTATCTTATTTATGGTTTCCTTTGCTGTGCAAAAGCTTTTAAGTTTAATTAGGTCCCACTTGTTCATTTTTGTTTTTATTTTCATTAAGAGGTAGATAGAAAAAGATCTTGCTGCAATTTTTGTCAGAGAGTGTTCTGTTTATGTTTTCATCTAAAAGTTTTATAATATCTGGCCTTACATTTAGGACTTTAATCCATTTTGAGTTTATTTTTGTGTATGTTGTTAGAGTGTGTTCTAATTTCATTCTTTTACATGTAGCTGTCCAGTTTTCCCCATATCACTTGTTGAAGAGACTGTCTTTTCTGTATATCTTTTGCCTCTTTTGTCATAATTAAGTGACCATAAATGTGTTGGTTTATCTCTGGACTTTCTATCCTGTTTTACTGATCTCTGTTTCTGATCTTATGACAGTACCATACTGCTTTGATGATTGTAGCTTGGTGGTACAGTCTTCAGTCAGGGAGCCTGATTCCTGCAGTTCTGTTTTTCTTTCTCAGGATTGCTTTGGCTATTCATAGTCTGTTGTGTTTCTATACAAATTGTAAATTTTTTTGTTCCAGTTCTGTAAAAAAAAAAATGCCATTGGTAATTTGATAGAGATTGCAGTGAATCTTTAGATTGCTTTGGGTAGTATAGTCATCTTCACAATATTGATTCTTCCAGTCCAAGAACAAAGTATATCTCTCTATCTGTTTGTGTCATCCTTTATTTCTTTCATCAATATCTTATAATTTTCTCTATACAGGTCTTTTGCCTCCTTAGGTTGGTTTATTCCTAGGCATTTTATTCTTTTTGATACAATGGTATATTGCATTTTTTCCTTAATCACTCTTTCTGATCTTTCATTGTTAGTGTGTAGGAATGCAAGAGATTTCTGTGTGTTAATTTTGTATCCTGCAGCTTTACCAAATTCATTGATGAGTTCTATAGTTTTCTGGTAGCATCTTTAGGGTTTTTTATATATAATGTCATGTCCTCTGCAAACAATGACAGTTTTACTTTTTCTTTCCCCATTTGTATTTCTTTTATTTATTTTTCTTCTCTGATTGTGGTGGCTAGGACTTCCAAAACTATATTGAATGAAAGTGATGAAAGTGGACATCCTTGTCTTGTTCCTGATCTTAGAAAAAAAATGCTTTCAGCTTTTCACCATTGAATATGATGTTAGCTATAGGTTTGTCATATATAGCCTTTATTATGTTGAGGTAGTTCCCTCTAACCCTACTTTCTGGAGAGTTTTTATTATAAATGGATGTTGAATTTTGTCAAAAAGTTTTTCTGCATATATTGAGATGATCATCTCTTTTATTCTTCAATTTGTTAGTGTGGTGTATTACATTGATTGATGTGCATATACTGAAAAATCCATATATCCCTGGGATAAATTCCACTTGATCATGGTGTATAATCCTTTTAATGCATTGTTGAATTCATATTGCTAGTTTTTTATTGAGGATTTTTGCATCTATGTTCATCAGTGATACTGGCCTGCAATTTTGTTTTTTTTGTGTGTGTGATATCTTTGTCTGGTTTTGGTATCAGAGTGATGGTGGCCTTGTAGAATGAGTTTAGGAGTGTTCCTTTCTCTGAAATTTTTTGGAATATTTTCAGAAGGATAGGTGTTAACTCTTCTCTAAATGTTTGGTAGAATTTGCCTGTGAAGCCATCTGATTCTGGACTTTTGTTTGTTGGAAGATTTCAGTACTTATGACTGGTCTGTTCATATTTTCTGTTTCTTCCTAGTTCAGTCTTTGAAGGTTGTATCTTCCTAAAAATTTGTCCATTTCTTCTGGGTTGTCCGTTTTATTGAAATATAGCTGTTTGTAATAATCTGTTATGATCCTTTGTATTTCTGTGGTATCCACAGTAACTTCTCCATTTTTATTTCTAGTTTTATTGATTTGAATCCTTTCCCTCTTTTTCCTTGATGAATCTGGCTGAAGGTTTATCAATTTTGTTTATCTTCTCAAAGAACCAGCTTTTATTTAACTTTACAATATTGTATTGGTTTTGCCATATATTGACTTGAATCTACCATGGGTGTGCATGTGTTCCCCAACCTGAACCCTCCCTCCCCATCTCATCCCTCTGGGTCATTATCAGAGAAATGCAAATCAAAACCACACTGAGGTACCATTTCACACCAGTCAGAATGGCTGCTGTCCAAAAGTCTATAAGCAATAAATGCTGGAGAAGGTGTTGAGAAAAGGAAACCCTCTTACGCTGTTGGTGGGAATGCAAAGTAGTACAGCTACTATGGAGAACAATGTGGAGATTTCTTTAAAAACTGGAAATAGAACTGCCATATGACCCAGCAATCCCACTGTTGGGCATACACACTGAGGAAACCAGAATTGAAAGAGGCATGTGTACCCCAATGTTCATCGCAGCACTGTTTATAATAGCCAGGACATGGAAGCAACCTAGGTGTCCATTAGCAGATGAATGGATAAGAAAGCTGTGGTACATATACACAATGCAGTATTACTCAGCCATTAAAAAGAATACATTTGAATCAGTTCTAATGAGGTGGATGAAACTGGAGCCTATTATACAGAGTGAAGTAAACCAGAAAGAAAAAACACCAATACAGATACTAATGCATATATATGGAATTTAGAAAGATGGTAACGATAACCCTGTATGTGAGACAGCAAAAGAGACACAGATGTATAGAACAGTGTTTTGGACTCTGTGGGAGAGGGAGAGGGCAGGATGATATATTTATTATTTATTTGGCTGCTCCATGTCTTAGTGGCAGCATGGGATCTTCAGTCTTTGTTGTGGTGTAGCATACAGGATCTGTAGTTGCTACTTGCACTATCTTTAGTTGCAGCATGTGGGATCTAGTTCCCTGATCAGGGATCACAAACCTGGGCCCCCTGCATTGGGAGCTCAGAGTCTTCGCCCCTGGACCACCAGGGAAGTCCCAGAACCAGCTTTTAGTTTCAGTGATCTTTGTTTTTGTTTTCTTTGTCTCTATTTCTTTTATTTCTGCTCTGATCTTTGTGATCTCTTTCCTTCTACTAACTTTGGATTTTGTTTGTTCTTCTTTCTCTAGTTGCTTTATGTCTAAGTATAGATTGTTTATTTGAGATTTTGCTTGCTTCTTGAAGTAGCATTTTATTGCTATAAACTTCTCTCTTAGAACTGTGTTTGTTGCATCCCATAAGTTTTGGGTTATCCTTTTATTTCCTCAGTGATCCATTGATTATTTAATAACATTTTTTAGCCTCAATATGTTTGTGTTTTTTAGTTTTTTTCCTGTAATTGATTTCTAATCTCATAGCATTGTGGTCAGAAAAAAATGTTTGATATGATTTTAATTTTCTTAAATTTACTGAGGCTTGATTTGTGACCCAAGATGTGATCTATCCTGGAGAATGTTCCATGTATGCTTGAGAAGAAATTGTTTTCTGCTTCTTTTGGATGCAATGCCCTATAACTATCAATTAAGTCTGTCTGGTCTAATGCGTCATTTGTCTTGTGTTTCCTTATGAATTTTCTGTCTCGATGCTTTATCCATTAGTGTAAGTGGGGTGTTAAAGTCCCCCACTATTACTGTGTTACTGTCGACTTTCCCTTTTATGGCTGGTAGCCTTTGGCTTATGCATTGAGATGCTCCTATATTGGGCGCATGAATATTTACAGTTGTTATATCTTCTTGGATGGATCCCTTGACCATTATGTTGAATCCTACCTTATGTCTTGTAATGGTCTTTAATGTCTATTTTGTTTGATATGAGCATTGCCACTCCAGATTTTTTTTATTTCCATTTACATGCAATATCTTTTTCCATCCCCTCACTTTTAGTTTGTATGTGTCCATAGGTCTGAAGTGGGTCTCTTGTAGACAGCACATACATGGGTCTTGTTTTTTTTATCCATTCAGCCAGTCTGTGTCTTTTGGTTGTGGCCTTTAATCCATTTACATTTAAGATGATTCTTGATATGTATGTTCCTGTTGCTTTTTTCTTCATTGTTTTCGTTTGTTTTTGTAGTTCTTTTTCTTCTTTTGTTTCCTGCCTAGAGAAGTTCTATTAACATTTGTTGTAAAGCTGTGGTATTGAATTCTGTTAGCTTTTTCTTGCTGTAAAGATATTTATTTCTCTGTTGAATCTGAATGAGAACCTTATTGGGTAGAATATTCTTGGTTATAGGTTTTCCCTTTCATCACTTTAAATATATCCTGCCACTCCCTCTGGCCTGTAGTTTCTGCTGAAAAACCGACTGATAACTTTATGGGGATTCCACTGTATATTATTTGTTGCTTTTCCCTTGCTACTTTTAATATTTTTTCTTCATGTTTAATTTTTGTTAGTTTGATTAATATGTTTCTCTTGTGTGGGACTCTGTACTTCGGTTACTATTTCCTTTCCCATGTTAGGGAAGTTTTTGACCATAATCTCTTCAAATATTTTCTCAGACCTTTTGTCTTACTCTTCTTCTGGGGCCCCTATAATTCAAATGTCGGTATGTTTAATATTGTCTCAGAGGCCTCTGAGACAGTCCTCATTTCTTTCCATTCCTTTTTCTTTATTTTGCTCCCTGGCAGTTATTTCCACCATTCTGTCTTCCAGCTCACTTGTTTGTTCTTCTTTCTAGTTATTCTGTTATTGATTCCTTCTAGTATATTTTTTATTGCATTTATTGTGTTGTTCATCATTGTTTGTTTGTTCTTTAGTTCTTGTTGCTGTTGTTTGGTCACCAAGTTATGTCTGATTCTTTGTAATCCCGTGGACTATAGCCTGCCAGGTTCCTCTGTCCATGAGATTTCCCAGGCAAGAATACTGGAGTGGGTTGCCGTTTCCTTCTCCAGGGGATCCTCCTGACCCAGGGATCGAACCCATGTCTCCTGCATCACAGGTGAATTCTTTATCACTGAGCCACCTGGGCTGCTAAGGTGGTACGTCACTTCAGTCATGTCCGACTCTTTGTGACCCTATGGACTGTAGCCTGCCAGGCTCCTCTGTCAATGGGACAGATGTGATTCTCCAGGAAAGAATACTGGAGTGGATTGTCATGCCCTCCTCCAGGAGATCTTTCTGACCCAGGGATAGAGCCTGTGTCTGTTACATCTCATGCATCAGCAAGTGGGTTGTTACCACTAGTGCCACCTTAGGTCCTTGTTAAACATATCTTGCATCTTGATCTGTACTTCCATTCTCTTTCCCACTACAGAATTGACTTTCTTTCTTCTCAAGTCTCCTAAAATATGACTGATGGTTGAAACAAAATTATAACCCGATCTAATGTTGTTTTAAATGTATGCATAAGAAATATTTAAGCCAACTCTGATATATATTTTAAAGGCAAGAGGAGGTAAAGGGAGAAAAGGTTTCTACACTTTCATGAAAACTGGATAAATAAGCACATCAATAGACTACTAATTATTTATAGCTGGTGCAATCATTAGAACAGCCATTAATAAGCTATGTAAACAGACATACTCAAAACCACTATAAATATCATGTTCATTGCTCCAAAATAAAAAACAAAACCACCATAAATACTTCAAAATTAAATTCTCAAAATATTTTAAGACAGGAAAAAGAAAAAGAAGATGGAAAAAAAAAGTAGAAAAAAGTAAAATATCCAGACTTAAGTTCTAATATATTAAAATTCTATTAATGTAAATGGTCTAAATATATCAATTAAAAGATACAGACTAGGACAGTAGATTAAGAAAAATGACCTAACCATATGCTATCTACAAGAAACTGACTTCAAATATAAAAACGTAGGCATACGAAAGTGAAAGGATGAAAAAAGATAAAACAGGCAAATATTAATCTGAAGAAAATAAGAGGTGGCTGCATTAACATCAGATAAAATAAACTTCAGACAAAGTAAATTACCAGAACAGGGAGGAACATTATATGATATAAGGATCAATCCACCAAGATGAGCAATCTTAAATGTGTATATACCAAACAGAGCTGCAACATACATAAAACAAAAACTGTTAGAACTGGAGAAAATAGAAAAATGTACATTTATAGTTGAAGACTTCAACACTCCTCTCTCAATAATTGATAGAAAAACTAGACAGAAGAGCTGAAAGGATACAAAAGAACTCACCAATGTCATCAACCAATAGGACCTGATCAATATTTATAGAACATTCCACCTGACCAGAGCAGAATATGCATTCTTTTCAAGTACTCACAGAAAATATACCAAGAAAATCTATGTCAGGACCATAAAATAAACTACAACAAATTTAAAATATTTGAAATCACACAGAGTGTGTTCTCTGGCCACAAGAGAATCAAATAGAAGTAAATAACAGAAAGATAACAGGAAAACTCTAAACACTTGGAATCTAATACTACACTTCTAAATAAAATGTGTGTAAAAAAGGAACTCTGAAAGAGAATAATAAAAAGTAAACTGAATAAAAGAAAATGTCTCAAAATGTATGAGACAAAATTAAAGCATTTCTATGTGGGAAATTTATAGAACTAAACACATATCAGAAAAGAGAAAAAGTCCAAATCAATAATCTAATTTCCCAATGCACGAATCTAGAAAAGAAGAACAATATAAACCTGAAAGCAGTTGCAAGCAGGAAACAATAAAAATATGAGCAAAATCAATGAAATATAAAACAGAAAAAAATAGAGAAAATCTGTGAAACAAAGAGCTGGTACTTTGAAAAGATCAAGAACATTGACAACACTCTAACAGGAATGATACAGAAAAAAAGAGAAAGATGATGCAAAATTAATATCATTAATGAAACAGAGGACATAAGTACAGATCCTATAGATATCAAATAGAAAATAAGGATATAATATATAAGAGCTGTAAGCATATAAATATGACAATTTGACAATTTAGATGAAATGGACCAGTTCCTCAAAAATCAAAAATTATTATAACTCATTCAATATAAAATATTACATGAATAATCATATAACAACTAGGGAACTAAAATTATAACTTTTAAATTTCCATAAAAGAAATCTTTAGGCCAACACAGTTGTTCTGGAGAACTCAATAAAATATGTAAAGAAGAATTAATACCAATTCCACACAAAGTTTTCCAGAAAACAGAAGAGGAGAGAGTACCTCTCAGTTCATTTTATGAAGCTAGAATTACTCTAATACAAAACCAGACACACAAAGCACACACACACACAAACACTACAGAATAACACCATTCAAGAGTATAAGAGAAAAATCCTTGACAAAATATTAACAGACAGAATTCAGCAGTTAAAAAAAAAAAGAATTGTACATGATGACTAAGTGAAAATTATGTCATGAATGAAAGGCTGGCTTCACATTAAAAAGTCTATCAGTGGTTTAATATCTAATATATCAATATACAATTTATGAATATAATCTAACAGGTTAATAAAAATCACGGTATCAGATCAATTAATGCAGAAAAACATTTGACAAAATTCACNTAAAAAAAAAAGAATTGTACATGATGACTAAGTGAAAATTATGTCATGAATGAAAGGCTGGCTTCACATTAAAAAGTCTATCAGTGGTTTAATATCTAATATATCAATATACAATTTATGAATATAATCTAACAGGTTAATAAAAATCACGGTATCAGATCAATTAATGCAGAAAAACATTTGACAAAATTCACATCCATTCATGTCTAAAAAGAAAAAAAAAAACTCACAGAAACAAACAAAGGAGGAAACTTCCTTAACTTGATCAAGTGCATCTACCAAAAACTGCTAACATAAGCTCATGGTGAAAGACTAAGATTAGGAATAAAGGATGTTCACATATCTTACTCTTACTCAACATAATAAAGGAAATTCCAACCAATGCAGGAAGCAAAAACAGTTCATAGATATCAAAAAGGAAGAAATAAACTATCCATATTTGCAGATGATATGATTATATACACAGAAAATCCCAAGGAACCAAAAGAAAACCCCTAGAATGAATAAATGAGTTCAGCAAGGTCACAGGATACAAAATAAATATTTGTTGGTATTTTTACGTGAGACCAATGAATATATGCATCCCAAAATTAAAAAGAATTCTATTTACAATTTCTCAAGGAAAAATACAGGCCTTGTATGCTGAAAACTACAAAACACTGATGAGAGAATCCAAAGAACATCTGAATAAATGAAAAGAATAACATATTCATGGATAGGAAGTTCACTGTATAGTAAACATGTTATTTCCCTCTGACTTGATACACTAGCATTAATACAATTCTATCAAAATCCTAGCAAGATTTCTTATAGGCAATATTATTCTAAAATATATATGGAAAGGTAAAAGATCTAGAATAGCTAAAGCAATTTGGAAAAAGAATAAAGTGGTAGGGACAGTCTATTTGATAGTAAATTGTGTTACACACTTTTAAAACTAACCCTTAAACAAATGGGGTTAAGGTTGCCAATCCCCATGCACTTGAAAGTCTGTATACAATTTGACAGCTGGTCCTCTGTGTCTTTGGCTTCTTATTTTCAGATTTGCAGATCATGTAATACTGTACTACATATTTATTTTTTTTAATCCATGTTTAAGTGGGCTGGTACAATTCAAATTTGTGTTGTTCAAGGGTCAACTGTACATATGCATGTATGTATAGAGGGTGATAGAGGATGAGATGGTTGGATGGTATTAGATTCAATGGACATGAACTTGGGCAAACTCTAGGAGATAGTGTGGGACAGGAAGGGCTGGTGTGCTGCAGTCCATGGGGCTGCAAAGAATCGGACATGACTTGGCGAATGAACAACAATACATATATTATGTATATATGTTTATATATATACAAACATATATACATATACAACATTCAAGTGGGCACTCTTTTTCAGGTGATCTAAATATATATAGTAAGCACAGCATAAATGGGACAGAGAGATTTAAAAGGGATCATGATTGATGTAAAGTGGATCCAGGAATGCAAACCATAAAACAGCATTTATCAAACAGTTTCCACAGAATGATAGTAAGGCCAGATGTAAGTTGGTGTATAAAAGAGAGGTACATAATCAAACTGTTTGGACATGGCTAAAATAAATTTAAACAACTTATCTTTACTACAGTATCTCTCAGAACTATGTGCCACGTGCATTGTGAACTGACAAGAATGTGACATTTTCTATACTCATTTGATCTAGAGCCCCTTTTCCAACAACATTTGAGGAACTAATGCTCTGCCAAACACTCTCCGGGAAATGCTGCCATGAAATTCTCGACATTTTCTGTTGAATGAAGCCAAGAAATTGGCTCTATGCTTTTTATCAACCATTTGCAAGGAGGAAAATAAAGTCAGTTAAATAGTTCACACTGTGCTTAAGATAAAACCAGATCATCAACCTGGAGAATCCCACATAGAAACTTACTGAAAGAATAAAAATGTAATGAATAAGATCTTCAGTTTCTCTTATCAGGTCAGTCGCTCAGTCATGTCCAACTCTTTGCAACCCCGTGGACTGCAGCATGCCAGGCTTCCCTTTCCATCACCAACTCCTGGAGCTCACTCAAACTCCTGTCCATCAAGTTGGTAGACTCTATACATACTGCTAAATTGTACTGAATTCATTCTGTTTTTAAAACATCTTTTAAAAAATTATCTATTTTTGTTTTTTGGCAGTACAATGTGGCATGTAGAATCTTAGTTCCCAGACCAGGGATCAAACCTATACTAAGTGCATTGGAAGCTCAGAGTTTTAATCACTGGACCACCAGGGAATTCCCTGTATTCATTCTTATATGATTTTTTGTCATATTCATTCTTATATGACTTTCCTTTCAGTATAAAGGAAAGTCATAATACAAAGGACAATGATTATACTATAATGAAGTAATAAAATACACTACTGGTATGTATATATGTCGGTGTGTGTATGTGTGTTTCCTGATCTGCCTTAATGTAGAGAAAGAAATGGCAATCCACTCCAGTACTTTTGCCTGGAAAACTCCATGGACAGAGGAGCCTGGTAGGCTACAGTCCATGGGGTCGCAAAGAGTCAGACATGACTGAACGACTTCACTTTCACTTACTTGGCTCACAGATGAACTGTGGGATCATTGGTAGCTCACTAGCCATGCGGTGGCAGAGCGGAGATAGGGAATCAGGTGTGTCTATGGAGAGATGTTTGCATTTGTTCTGTTACCAGGCTTCCTCTTTAGCTTTGGAAGAGTGGCTTTAGCCATTTTTCTTTGTTTTGTAGCTCCTGAAATCTAGATGTAAATAGCCAAAGAAAGGCATGCAGAAAACCATCAATAGCTCCAAGATATTAAACTCCATGTGATTCGTTTTGATCAGGTTGATACGTAAGGTGCTTTGACACTGTGGATATATATTAAATGCCCTTGAGTAAGTGCAATACAGTGGAAAAAGCCAGGTGATTTGATAAATGGCCTCTTTTTTCATCAACAAAGCCTATCGGATTATTCTTTCAGAAATCTCATGGTCAACAAGAGGCGCTTCATGTGTTATCACGATATCGGTTTATTTAACTGATCTTTGGAATAGAAGGTACAATGTAAACCAGTAAAGGAAACCATCTGTTTTATCTCTAAGGAACTCATGGTCAGAGCCACACCATCTCTTTTGTCTCCTTTTATGATGCCACAAAACCCTCACCTGCAGGAATTTATGCTTTAGGTCCATGTCAGTGATATTCAACTAGCATCGATTTTGCCACCCAGGGGCATTTGACAATGTCTGGAGATGTTACTGGTCATAGCAAGTAGGGGTGTGTGTTTGAAATGGGAGGGTGGGTTGTACTGGCATCTAATTTAGTGGGCATTCTACAATGCAAAGGACAGCCTCTCACAACAAAGAATTATCTGACCCCAAATGGAAATAATATTGGTGTTGAGAAACTCTAGTCTAACATAAATCATCTCCATTATAATTTAGGCCCTTTCCTCAAATTTTACCCAGCAAAGAAAATGAAAAGCCAGTGGTTAATTCAGTTCACCCAATAGTCTTAATGCTCTAAACAACACAATAGCAAAGTTATGGTACAGACTCATTCGTCTTTAAAATTTAATAACCTTTATTTTGAAATCTAATTCTTAAGTTACCCTTTGAATTTCTCTTCCCAGGGCCAAATAACTGCAATTCTTGAGATTATTTGTTATCATTGATTCATTCAACCTTGTATTGAATGGCTACTCTGTGCCGTACAGTGTTAGGTAGTTAGGAATTCAAAGGCAAAACCTTATTGTTTTCAGGAATCTCACTCTTAATGGGGAGAAATGTTCACAATGTCAGATGATTAAATGCTTTGGGCTAAGAATATGTGTTGCATTCAGGATTTTGTGGAAGCATGAAAGCTGAAGCGATGAATTTATTGTGAATGTTTCAGGAAGGCTTTAAAGGAGAAGTAACATTTGAGCTGAGACTTTAGGGAGAGAAGTTTGCAGGGTGGATACAGCTTGCTGAGAAAGGCAGTAAAAGCACTATTTTAAAAAATATTAAGCTCTCCTCATCATATACTAAGGGTTAAACACCCATCATGTCTGAAAAGAATAGGCATAGTTCCTATCATCATGGGGGTTATTAAAGGAAAGCCGAAAGAAACCTACTCTGTAATACTTGTATCACAGTTTGTATGAACTCTGCCACCTTCCTTTTCTCATTTGAGCCCCTTAACATCCCTGTGTGGAAAGTAAGGCAGATATTACTGACCTCCATTTTATAAGAAGGACCGTGAGGCCAAGAGAAATGAAGTGACTCTTCCACCCCCAGCCACTAGCCATAGATCTAGTAAATGGCAGTGGTCTGACCCCCAGTCCTGTGCATTTCTACTCTCCCTTGGTTCCAAATGCAATTTTCTGTGTCAGAGAGGCAAGCACACTTCTTTCTACTCCTTTTTTGCCCTGCTATCTTCATTTCTGTCTTAACTTCTGTTTTTTGCTGGCGCTGTAGTTGGAAGTTTTTTAGTTTTCCCGGTTCTGATTGCCGAGGGACTGGCCAGGGAAGGAAGGAGTGAGAATTGCTCTCCTGCCACTGTCCACTTGGAAAATTATTTCTACCTCAATTTCCCAGATTTTTTGAGGAATAAGAAAAACTGAGATGTGGAATAGAAAATCCCTTTTGTTTGTCCTGGTGTTTGATAATGTATGCAACCTCTCTGGGTGGTTTAAGCGGTTTGGGTACTTTCTATAAAGGGGATCTTTTAATGACAAAACTAATGTGATTATCTGAGTGAGTGTGAGAGGCGTATTCAAAGCTTAAAGAAAATCTGTTAGAATAGCTGAATGTATCTGCTTAATCCTTTCTCTAATGTGGCTGAACAATGCTCTGGGAAGCCAGTGGTCCGTCCTTTCTTCTAGTAAATGCCTGTCTCCAGAGGTAGGGACTGTTTACAGCTTTTGATACCCTTATGCTTCACCTTCTCAGCTTCACAAAAGCACAGGAAAAGCCTGGAGGAGCCCAAAGCACTGGGAGAAACCAAGTGTCTCCTGAATGCTGAGGGCAGGACATAGAGCACACACATGCTTTCTCCACCAGCCTGTGGAGAAGTGGCGGCTGCAGTAACCAGCAGGAATGGCATCTTGGAGAAGGGCCCATGCCTGGTGCCTGCTTTCCTTGGATGCTGGGTGAGGGATCACTTGGGGAAGCTTAGTATCTTTTAGCTGACTTTTAAGAGTGGTTGAGTTACTCCTTCTATGGGGAGGGTGTGGGGTGGGGGTGGGCAAGGGAAGCATAAGTGGGGAGAAAAGTGATAACAGTTTTGGGTTCTGCTAATTGTTCTGAATTTGGAGCAAAATCAAAGTTTTTTCTCTCAGTTGTGAACTCAGAATAGTAATATCTGCCACAGGAATTCACTGTGAGAACCAAAGTGAAAACATGAACATGAAAGTGAAAATGTCACAGCCACTCTAGAGTATGATCAGATCAGATAACATGTTGTACACTTAAAAAAAAAAATCCTACTTTATTTAAAATATCAAGCCAGTCAATCCTAAAGGAAATCAACCCTGAATATGCATTGGAAGGACTAATGCTGAAGCTGAAGCTCCAATATTTTGGCCACCTGATGCGAAGAGCTGCTCATTGAAAAAGACCCTGATGATGGGAAAGACAGGGCTGGAGGAGGAGGGGACGACAGAGGATGAGGTGGTTGGATGGCATCACCGGCTCGATGGACATGAGTTTAAGCAGGCCCTGGGTGAGAGTGAAGGACAGAGAACACTCGTGCTGCAGTCCATGGGGCCGCAAAGAGCTGGGCATGACTTAGCAACTAAACAACCATTTAAAGTATTAATTTCTTCTACTTCCACAAGTACCTTTCTTTTCTAAGTATATAATTCCATTTGACATAGCAAAACATTTATTTGTAGCTTACTGTGTCCTGGGCACAGTCTGGGAATACAGATATGAATGTAAGTTCCTGAAATTTAAGGAGATCACAATCTTGTAGGGGAGACAGGCATGTAAAATCCAGCTTGATAAATGGATCAAAAGTGATTAATTTTAACCTGACATCAATAGTGATAACTAAATCTTATACAGCACTCAGCTAGGAGCTGAGTCATACGTTTTACTAAGGTTACACCTCATTCAATCCGTGTAGCTCTATGAGATAGAAAATAGCATGTTCATTTCACAGCTGAGGAGGCTGAGGCCTGGTCAGATCATTTAAGTTGTTTTTCCACAGTGGTAGGTGGTGAACCAAATCAGAGTCCCAAATATGTCTAACTGTAAACATTTTAAACCCTTAACTAGTGCTGGGTAGGTTTCAATTTACCAATGAAGTGAAAAGAGGATTGGATGAAGTAGATAATTCCAGGGAATGAGGACGAAATTCTTAGCCAAAGCTGTAGGTTCCCTGCTGGGAAACTTCATGACAGCTCTCTTTGGAGAGTGGTGTTGAATATGAAAGTGAATGTCTTTGCTGAGCTGAAGCTGAAAAATGAGTTTGCCAGGAAAATAGACATAGGGGATATCTTCCTACATCTACTTACTAAATTTTTTTGGTTATTTTAAATGGGAGCTGAGTACAGATGTGAACTAGTTTTTGTCCTCATTGAGCTCATAGTCTGAAAAGATGGGACCGACAAGAAAACAGGTAATCGCAACCAACTTGAACTGCCCATTAAAATAAGGTATAGGACGCTATGGCAGTCTAGAAGGGGCATGAGTAACTGTTCTGGATTGGTGAGGAAAAATTCCTTGTGATGGTGGGGGTGAGGGTGGAGGGTGGGCAGGTAGTTGCATCTACAGTAGGACCTAAAAGATGAACAAGAGTGCAGTATAGGAGAGGGCAAAGAGTGTTCTAGATAAGGGGAACAGTTTATGCAAATATCCCAAGTATTAATAATTTTTAAAAAGTAGTTTGACTGTACCATTCCTATTTGGTATAGCTGAAACGTAGTGTGTGAGGTGGGGGTGATGTGAGTTTTTTTCTCTGACCTCCTCTTCTCCAATATGCAAGGTTATGTACACAGGCAGTTTACTAGAAAGTGTCACAATTCTTGACAAAAACAAATGTGTTTGGGAGTAACACAGAGAGCAGGTGTTGATGTGCTGGAAGCCCATGAAACAATTGCACTAAACAAAAACTCCAATGTTTCCCCTCCCCATTTCACTACAGTCATTCCACTGACCTGAGAGCCAGCCTTCCCAAAGGAACTGATTCTCATCTCTAAGCCAGAAAACAAAAGGCATGAAATCAATGCACTGAATGTAAACTAGACAAATAAATGTCAGTGCAGCAGGAGGGGAGAGCAATAAAGTGAGCAGGACTGAGTGATGGTGGTAACCTGCTGAATTCTCAGGTCACAGAGTAATTTACTGACTGGTCCTAGGCCACTAGATAATTATCCAGACAGACCTGATTCTGGTGTGAAGCCTCCTGCTGCTTATGTTATTAATACCAGCAACAATCAGCGGGCGTTGGTGGGAGCAAAGAAGAGCAAACCAAGTCCCCAGGCTGCTGAATGAAGGCATAGGCACCTGCCAGGGCCCTCTGAGCTGGACCTCATCAGGAAAATTGGTTGACTCCAGCGTTCAGCTCTTAGCCCTACAGCTGTGTGATCCCCAGGGAGAGGCTCCCCAAAGTTGCCTGAGGGCTTGGGCAAAAGAAGAGTATACCCAAGTTCTGGAGTTTGACCAGTGTGTGCAAAGAACCTCTCCCTGTTCCCCCTAGGAGCTGACTGGAAAGTGATTTTGAGGCCTCCCCAGAATACCAAATTAATATCCATGGAGCAATGTCAAATACTCCTCTTTGACATGGCGTGGGAATTAGACTCCACTGCACTCATATGGGGCCAGGGAAAGTAATGGTGTCTGTTCTAGGGTTTAATCATTTGGGAGCTTGACCTCAGGTCAAGGCATTTCAGGGGGCAGTCAGTATGGGAGTGGGACTCTCTTATTCCATATCCCTCTTTAGAATATGATAACATGTGTAAAGTGCCCAGCACATAGTAGACATTTTCAATCAATGTGACTGTATTTCTCTCTTCCTCCTATGAGATTATCTGGTGACTGGCCTCTGACTGATCCTTCATCTTNTTCATTGCAATCTTTTGAGAATGTCTCATACATAATAGGTGCTAAAGACATGTATCTTGAATGAATGGATATTTTTATTTTTTCCTTTTTCTAAAATAAGTATTTACTGCTTTGTAATAGAAAAAATTTGATAATTATTTAAATGTGTGTGTATATATACATATATATAAAATCTGTACTTGATTAAATTATATACAACTTTGTAAACAGGCTAATTTCTATATATGGAAATTTACACACCATATAATTTTAATCAAAAGAATTTGCTCCAAACCTAAGTTCATGTACCTAACATCAGTTTTTTCATTATTTATTTCCTTTTAATAGTTATATACCCAACAAAGAATATTTTTAAAATATACGTATTTCCAGAATTTTTTGACTCTACAATTTCCCCCTACTCTCAATTTCCATACCAAAAACTGTAGTTAGATAACATAATTCAGGTCATTCATTAATAATTGTTTTCACAAAAGTCAGACTTCTTCCTTAATGAAATAAAAGTTAAAAGTATGTTTGAAATGAAGTTCTAAGTGATTATCAGGGATTCATGAAAATTAGGAAATTATTTATCAAAATTTCATTCAGCAATACCTGTGGTGCTTTGTGATCCAGGAAAGGCACTGGATCCTAGGAACAAGTGTTTGATAGACTCTTAGATTGTAATGGTGGAAGCCAGTTCAAACTAGTTTAAGCAAAAAGGAAATTTAATGATTTACTGAACCAGGAAGTCATGGATACATATGGCATCTGGCACAGTGAAACTAGTGGGCTCAAACAACATTACCAGAGATTTCTTTTTTCATTTCACAATTCTAACACTACAGTTATATTCTGCATGCAGGCGATCATTACATGGTAGACAACACGGCCAGCAGCAAGACAACTACATCTTTCCTTAACACCCCTAGCTTAACATTTCTAGAAAGAGAACTTCCCTACCTGTCCATATACTAATTCTATGCAATATTCTGCTTGACCCTTACCAAAAACTGGTCAAACTCAAAGTTAAGGGCATCGTCCTCCAGACTGCCAAGTATGCCCGATACTTCTGACACCAAGTGCAAAATCAGAGGGAACAGACACCAAACACAAGTTCAGGAATCCCAAAAGGACATCTGCACTTTAGAACAGCTAGCTACAAATTCAGGGTAGTTCACATGATCACCCACAAGTTCAATGGTTCACTAGAACAACTCATGGCACTCAGGAAAACATTAGACATTATCATAGTTTTATTAAGGGCTTCCCTAGTGGCTCAGACAGTCTGCAGGAGACTTAGGTTCGATCCCTGGATCGGAAAGATCCCCTGGAGAACAACCCACTCCAGTATTCCTGCCCAAAATCCCATGGACAGAGGAGCTTGGTGGGCTACAGTCCATGGGGTCACAAAGAGTCGGACACAACAGAGCAACTTCACACAGCACAGAGCATAGTTTTATTATAGCAAAAGATACAAATTAGAGTCAACCAAAGGAAAACATGCACAGGGCAAAGTCTAGAAGGGTTCCAGATGCAAAGCTTTCAGCATCCTCAGGTATATATTACTCTTCCAGCACTTATATGTGACAATACCCAAAGAGTACTCCCAGCTAAGGAAGCTCACCCAAGCTTCCACATCCATAGTTTTTTATGAGGGCTTAATATGTAGGCATGATTGACTGAATAATTACCTACATGGTTTAGTTCAATCTCTAGCCAGATTTTTTGGGAATCAGTCTGACATCACATGGTATAAGGAGCCCATCATGACTAATAGAGACACCCTTGGCATGAAATTACATGGGTTTAGAGGTTGCCTCCTAGAAATGAGAGATGAAGATCAGATATGTCTTTGAGCTGAGGCCAAATTTTTTATTACACAGATCTACTTGCCCATCCCTAAAAAGAAATGATCACTAATACTCAGTGAATGAAATAGTCTGATAGCCCAAACTAGATCTGTTTATATCCTAGGAGCAGGAATGAAACACGCTGGAGAGAAAGTTTTCAGAAGGAACTATAAGCATAAAGCAAGAATAATACATATATTGAACAGACTTAGCCACAGATGCCCACTAAAACTAGTCACAAATATTACTTCATTGTCTAAAAAATTCAAACTTTAAAAACTAATAGGAGTCATAGGGGACATATGAAAAAGCAATTCTAAAAACCCTATGATTATAAACTAATCAAATAGAAATCTAAGTAAAACACTAAAAATGAATATAAGAAAGCTATTTGAAGAAAATGGTTTCAATAAATATTTGTAGTAAAAACTTTAAAATCATAATGCATTTTTCTATTCTTTTTTTTCCTTTGAACTACAATGCCTATTTTAAGTACAATAGTTTTTTGGTTTGTTTCATTTTATTTTTTTAATTGAAATATGTTAACTTACAATGCTGTCTTAGTTTCTAGTATATAGCAAGTGATTCAGTTATCCATATACATATTCTTTATGTATTCTTTTCCATTAGAGTTTATTATAAGATATTGAATATAGTTCCCTAAGCTATACAGCAGGACCTTGTTTTTTATTTACTTTATATAAAGTAGTTTGTATCTGCCAATCCCAAACTCCTAATTTATCCCTTTCCCCCTTTCCCTTTTGGTCTGGTCCTCTGTCCATGGGGTTTTCCAGGTAAGAATACTGGAGTGGGTTGCCATATCCTTCTCCAGATGATCTTCCCAACTCAGGGACTGAACCTACACTCTCTGCTTTGGCAGGCAGATTCTTTACCACTGAGCCACCAGGGAAGCCTGTATCTCCACAGAAAAAGAATGAAACAAAAGCCACTTGTAGCAACATATGGATGGACCCAGAGATCATCATCATAAGTGAAGTAAGTCAAACAGAGAAAGACAAATATCATGTGATATCACTTATATGTGAAATCTAAAATATGATGCAACCATTTTGTTATTTGCAAAATGAGGTTATTACTATATATTACATAATGTTATTAAGAAGATTAGAGCAAACATTTGCAAAATTTCAAGCACGCTGTCTGTCATTTAACAGATAATATCAAATTGATACTTGTTGTTGCCACTGTTGGTTCCCAAAATTTAAAAGCCACAGCTCATATGTAGTAAGTGAGATATCCAAATATGAATGTTCACAACCTGGGAAAAGCAGAACCCCGTAGCATCACTTTTTAACGCTTTAGAATAAGAAAGCAATACACAAGGGAAAGACACTTGAGTTGGGAAAAAACACCTGATTTCATGCTTCTTTCCCACCACTTTATGTCCTAAGCAACTACGGGCAAGTAGTTATTCCTCTTAGACCTAACTTTAACATCTATAAAGAAGGGACAATAGTCCCTTTTTTCACCATCTTACTGTATTCTTCATGTGATGTGCTGAGAAAGTATTATACAAAATGAATCACACTAGTAGTTATATCACTTTTTTGTGTATATATAAAGCAAAATATCCATATGTAGTTTTTGTATATATAAAGAAATAGTATACAATTAAGAAAAAAGTATGTAAACTTCAATTGCTTACAGAATTATTGTATCAAAAGAGAAAAGTTTTTTCTAATACTCCACAAATATGAGAAAGGCCTTACCACATTACAAAAAGCATAAAATGTTTATGATATATCTAGTTATATGTCATATCAAAGGTTACAGTTTATAACTAAGATATAAGACAAGATAGATGGCTATAAACCTGTATATTTAGCAGTATTAATAGCAGAAGTAATGGGTGTCGATCCTGTCAACTGGAATATTGAATAACTAACAGAATATGATAGAACTGTGAACATCATTTCTGAACACCCAAGTTCCAATTCCATGGGAACAAATTCCTCAGGCCTCATAAGATATATTTACTTTCATTATATTATGCATCATATGATCTAAACAATCACTGTTAGAGTAAAAGAGTTAGTAGAATGTCTTAAGTTTTAACCAAAGAATAATAGGAAGACAATCTTCCTTATTAATAAGAAGCACCTTCTCCTCCAGGAAATGTCAAAGGGCTATGCTAATATAATTTTCCACAGTGTGAGCATCATAGTACTTCAAAGAACACTGCTTCAAAGCCAGGCTCCTGGCCTGGAAATCTTCAAACCACTTTGACTCCTTCATCTCTACATTTAATCAGTTATTAAATTTCCTGGATTTTTCCTTAAAATTTCTCTTAAATTTGTTACTTTAATCTCCATTTTCTTTGCCACCACCACAGTCCATAACCTCACCTTTTGTTAAAACTCTACCTCTTCCCATTTTTTCTCCCTCGAATACAGCCTATAAAACTCTGCCTCTTTATTTCCCTAAAAATACTACTTACATCCTGCCACCTCCTTGTCCAGAAGTCTGTAATCCAGTTAATCCTTTGATTCCAAGGGAGGAACTTTTTTAAAAACTACTGATGCCTAAATTCTACCTGAAGAGCTTCTGATTTAATTCATCTGAGTCAGAGCAAGTCATTAATTTTTCTTTAGAAGTTCCTCTGGTGTTTCTAAAATGCAGCCAGATTTGGGAACCACTGCGATGAATCTCTATTGCCTATTCAGCCAAGCGAGAACTGTAGCAGACACTTCAGGTGCTCTTCCCAAAAGGCTTTCCCATCCTTTTGACCTTTCAGTGTGTGCATTCTTTGGCTTTGGAATGACTTGCTTTGAATATTATTAGCACGTCTCTTCCAGTGACTGCCCTGGAGCCACTAGAGCTAGTTTGGCCCTGCTCCTCCAGAGAAAACACAAAGGGCCTAGGAGTTTACATCCCTGAGGTAACCAGCAGTTGATGCCTAAATAATGTGAGAGTGTAACCGCCTAGCGCCTTTGCTTGGATTTAGACATATTCTGAGGTGTAATTTACACTTCAGACCTCCCTGGCAGAATCAGGCTAAAACTGGGACTTTGCCTAAAAAACACACACATTTACTTGGCTTCTTCCCGTTTCCTTCACACCCTTACTAATTTCACCTGGGAGTACTTCTCTAGAAATCACTTACACATGAATTCTCATCATGAGATCTGTTTATGGAGAATCCAACCCAAGGCAACATCTTGGTCAAAACAGTTCATAACCTCTCACCATTTTTCTGCAATTATCCAACATCCACCAGCAATGCTACTTTTCTCACCCACCATCCTTTTGACCTTTCAGTGTGTGCATTCTTTGGCTTTGGAATGACTTGCTTTGAATATTATTAGCACGTCTCTTCCAGTGACTGCCCTGGAGCCACTAGAGCTAGTTTGGCCCTGCTCCTCCAGAGAAAACACAAAGGGCCTAGGAGTTTACATCCCTGAGGTAACCAGCAGTTGATGCCTAAATAATGTGAGAGTGTAACCGCCTAGCGCCTTTGCTTGGATTTAGACATATTCTGAGGTGTAATTTACACTTCAGACCTCCCTGGCAGAATCAGGCTAAAACTGGGACTTTGCCTAAAAAACACACACATTTACTTGGCTTCTTCCCGTTTCCTTCACACCCTTACTAATTTCACCTGGGAGTACTTCTCTAGAAATCACTTACACATGAATTCTCATCATGAGATCTGTTTATGGAGAATCCAACCCAAGGCAACATCTTGGTCAAAACAGTTCATAACCTCTCACCATTTTTCTGCAATTATCCAACATCCACCAGCAATGCTACTTTTCTCACCCTCTGTGCTTATTCCACAGCACTATTTAAGTTTGCTATTTCCCCTCACCCAAGATGCCTCTTCCCTGCCTCTGTGACCATCAAAACTTCCCACCTTTCAAAATTAAGCTCTAGATATTTCCCCCATCCTACACAGAGCTAAGGCCCTACCTATGATAAGTGAACAATAAACGTAGATTGAATTGGTGCTGCCTCCTCCATCAAACTCACCCTGACAGTTCCAGCACAGGTAAACCTAGCTATCTTCTCTAACTTGTATATTTAATATCAAATTCACAATCAGTTGTTGATTCATTCAACCAATATTTGTGTGATTACTATGTACTGTGCCCATAACAGGGAGTGAAATAGTGAGTGAGGCTATTTCTGCAAACATGGAGTTTACAGTCAAGTTAAGGATGCAGACATTAAGCAAATAATTACACAAATAAATGTTAATCTGTAACTGTGAACATCTAAGATGAGATAAGTGGTGCTGTGAGAGAATATATGAGTAGGAAATCCAACCAGTCCATCCTAAAGGAGATCAGTCCTGGGTTTTCATTGGAAGGACTGATGCTGAAGCTGAA
>SJYX01001148.1:0-18407 GCA_006410675.1 Oreotragus oreotragus | reverse complement strand
CTGGGATGAGTTTGTAACCATAAATAAAGATCTTTCCAATTTAAGACTCGCTAACTTTCAGAATAAAATGTGATTCTTTTATTGATTTATTGACCCGAGAGACCCTTGAAATTACATTCTTTTTGCATGTGGAGTGAGGATAACAGATTTTGGAAATATTATTACTGAACTTTCCTGTTTAGGATCTGCAGAGAAGGGGAGGTAGGAGGTGGTGGGGGTGTACTGGAACGTTTTGTGGCAAGAGTGCAAAGAAAAAGATTCACTGTTTGGCTTCTGAAAACCAAAATAGGATTTTCATGGTTTTGTTTTTGTTTTGTTTTGTTTTTTGCTGGAGACAATAAAACCTGATTTCATTGAAAACAAAGAACAATTTTTCTAAATTCCTATTTGTGCTATTAACATGGGAAGAACCTGATCTGGTAACTTGGTCTTGAGGTTTGGTGTAAGGAAGGAGGATTAGAAAGCTGGTGGAAGGGTGGAAAGGTGGATTAGAAAGGTGGAAGAGTGTGGAAAGAACTGGTGAAGGGGTTGGGGGGAGAAGGGAGGGAGGAGAGGAGGGACGGAGCCCGGCCTCCTCCCCTTGGCTTGCAGGCTCTGGAGGGCAGACGGACCTGCTGGACAAGCTAAGCAGCCTTACTCTACTTGTGAAGGTGGGACAGACTGGCCTGCAGGGCATGGGGGGCCACAACACACTCAGGAAGAGTCTGAGCTCGCCCTCTAGAGCCGCCCTTGGCACTCAGATGATGCAGAGAGTTCATGGGTTCCTGCTGGCAGGATGAGGGCTGCAGCAGAAGCAATTGTATGTTGAACAACTTGGCAGAAATCCCCAGGTAGGAGCAAGTGGCTCTGAAGCCAGGTTGCACCCAACCTCCAGGGGCCAAGTCACCAGAGAGGAACCTTGGCCTCAGGCCAAACTGAGAGAACACAAGCCAGTCATACCAGCCCCAGAACAGGAGCGGCCAGCAGCAGCACGCCTGGGGCAGAGGCAGAACAGCCAGAGCGCAGAGAACACCAGCCAGCACATGGCCAGGGATGCCACAGAGAGCGTAGCAAAGCCCCTCATTCAGCTAACCTCTGCCCCACATGAATAGAAGGAGAATTCTTAGACGAGCATGAAATGAATGACTGAATCACCCAAAAGAAGCCATTTGAACTAGCTCTGACTCATGGTATCATATCATACTTGAATAGATTGAAATTTAGACAGAAATAATCAGTTCTTTATTGATGCATTTAAATGCCCCCTCCATCCAGCAGGATGGGAACTCACAAAAAGATGAAATCAACCATAGAGACACAAAGAAGCTGCATTTTCTTGGCACATGGAAGTCTACTGGGAGTGAATTTGGAATCCTGCTTCATATTTTTTTCCGCTACACAATCCTACCACAAACTTAGGATTATATTGTAATTTATTCTTTTCTTTGAAAAATGAGGAAAAAGCCAAATGTAATTAACAGGGTTTATAATTATAAGTGCATGTGTCATACATCATTGTATATGTTTAATATATGTGTGACTTTTCTGTTAATAGACCATATAGTCTCTGTGTTTGTGTATGCGTGATACATATTAATATATGTATATATCTTAATAGTCTCTATTTCCTTTTTTTCACTACATTTCCTGTGTGCTGAGCTGGGGTATTTATTCTTCTGAATGATGCAATGGGTTAACAAGATAGTATATCAGGAAGGAAATCTTCTAAGGTACAAGGACCTTGACACTACAGTTTGTTTCGGTTTGATTAAACAGATGGAATTCCACGCAAGTGGAAAGTTGTGAAGGCGGACACCTATAGCACGTACAACATCAGTGAACCAAAGTGGTAGGCAGTCACTGAGATGAAAGATGACGGGGTGGTGTCTGCATCTCACCTTTTACCAGCAGTACTCTGCTGCTTTGAGGCTTCATGTTTAAAATCCAGGTTTTATAACAATAATAAAAAGTGATGTTTTTGTTTGTAAAATGTTCAAACTCCTAACCATCAGAGAAGAGAGTGGGTGATTACCTGGAACGTTTCTCTCAAAAAGTAATTCTTTTATGAACATGGAGAGGAAGCACCAGAAACTATAGTTAATGTGGGAGGTTTTAAAAAAAAAAAAAATTGAAATTTATAAAAAGGATTATTTTTCATTTTGTAAATAGATGTTAGGGAGACATCAAAAGTCAACCAAATTTTTAAATGCAGTATTTTGGAAAGTTTGGTGTGACCTAATTTTGGTTAACTGGAAAACTTTCTAATTAAAGATGAACATGTTTGAAGTAACAGAATGCTTAAAGGACACATTATTTCCAACTAATTCTGTAATGTTGAAACAAGAATTAATGGAAAACAATAATGTGAAAATCCAAATTTAACTTATTTCTTCATTTTTGAGAGGGACATAAATCTTGCCAATTTAACTAGAATCTGTTTTCTTTCTGCTTACATTTTTAGAACACATAGAGTTGGAGAAATCTAGAGTAAATATCTTAACATTATGTTAAGTTTAGATGCATTATTTCAAATGAAGAAAAAATGTCCAATTTAAAATAGAGGAAATATCCTTAATGTTAGTGGGTGTTCAAAAGTATGATATCTATAAAGAGAACAGCAAACGGAGAGCGCATGCTTTAGAAGAGAATCCATCAGTGAGATAAACCAAGAAATTCTGATTTGGGGCATTTAACACTTGTATCATTTTTGTATACTTGATTTCCTTTTGTTTCTTCTTTTCTGTTTAGTGGTACAAGTGGTTTGTGGCCAAAGAAAGTGGAGACAGCTTGATTATGTGCCATCACCCAAATTCACCAGCACTCTGAGAAGCAACAAGCTATTCAGTGATGATGGTAAACAGCACTCATGAGGAAACCACTTCAAAAAACTAAGGTCAGTGTTCACAGGACAGCGTTACTGCAAAGCTCCATACAGAATAAAGATTTCTTCTAAACAGAGGAGTGCTTTCAGGGAAGGGAGGGCGCAATTCCAGTGAGGAGTGTGGAGCAAAGAGCAGGGATTTTGAGGACTGACCGCCCTGGATTTCAACCTTACGTTCAGTATCAGTTGGGAAAAGTCACTTCAGCTCTCTGCTCTCTTGCCTTCTCACATATCAAATAGGAGTAAGGATACAGACCTTTAAGATTATTAGGAGTATTAAAGTAAGTAAAAATATTAGTTAAAGTGCTAAGTTCAGATCAGATTTGAGGGGACTTTATTCATTGGTGGTTGTTCAGCTGCTAAATCATGTCCAACTCTTTGTGACCCCATGAACTGCAGCATACCAGACGTCCCTGTCCTTCACTGTCTCCTGGAATTTGCTCAAATTCATGTCCATTGAGTTGGTGATGCCATCCAACCATCTCATCCTCTGTTACCCCCTTCTCTTCCTGCCATCTGTCTCTCCCTGCATCAGGGTCTTTTTCAGTGAGTCAGCTCTTCATATCAGGTGGCTAATGTATTGGAGGTTCAGCTTCAGCATCAGTCCTTCCAGTGAATATTCAGGGTTGATTTTCTTTAGGACTGACTGGTTTGATCTCCTTGTAGTCCAAGAGACTCTCAAGAGTCTTCTCCAGTTCCTGGTATTTCTACTTGAGACAAATTAGAGAATAAGTATATGCAGATCAAATGCTTTAACATCATGATCTACTCATTTTTACACACATGCCCTCCCTGGGGTCTCCCTCTAGGGGAACATGGGCTGATGTGGGGAGTCGTTAGTTCCTACCCCTTGGCAGCTCTGAAAGCCTTCCCCACTCTACCCCCAGTTATTATTCAGATGATTCAGGTGAATCCTCTGAGCTTTATCAGGTTTATGGTTAATTCTTCTCATTCAGAGAAAACTAAGTGTTTTTTAATCCTTTCTAGAATAATTCAGAAATAATCTACAGAGGGCATTCCCTTGCCAAGGGCTTTAACTTACTTTACCTTCTTTTCCCATTTGGTGATGATAATAATGGGAGCGGCTGTCATTTAGTGAAGACCTGTTACATACTAAACACTGTGCTAAGTCCTTTAAGTACATTATCCTTCCAACAATTCAGAAAAGTATATATTTTTATCTACACATGAGTTTCTTGATATCAAGGATGACCCCTTACTAGGCAACATTTCTGAAATATCTGGAAGTGAGCTTTCTGAACATTTTGGTTCTACAGGTCAGAAGCCCCCTCACCTAAAGCAATGACTTTGCCACCTGCCATCCTAGAGAATATGGACCCCCTCAGGCCACTTGGCCTTGTCATTCTTGGTCAGCCACAATGTAAGGCCATACTTCCCACATCTCTCCCTGAGCCTAGGGTTCAGGGAAACCAGGATGGTCCAATTGGAGCCCTTCTTGTTAGTCAAGAGGGCTCACTGAGTTCTTCAACTTAGTCACTTGTTCTTAATCCAGAACTCCTGGGAAAGACCCTTAAATGTCCTCTTGAGTCTCTCATTCCTTTCATCATGCATTTTCACTGTGTAAAACATTATCACTTCCACACATCCCTAGATTGCACAGTACGAATGAATCCCTCCCTGAACTAAGCACTCTCACATGAAATAATCTCTCATATAATGTTCATAGTAAAATTTGAGTACTAAAAACAAGGCCGTGATTGTGATTCAGAAATGTCAAATAGCTTTGCTAAGATGACCTGGCACTAGGCTCTAGGTCTTTTGACTTCAAGTTTAGGCCTTTTTCTGCAATACTAGTCTGTTTCCTGATCTTGTCAACAATGTATTTTCAGGAATGTCAGAAATAAGATAATATCCATTCATACCTCATTTAAATGCTTATTCAATTCTATGGAAAATGATCTTATGATGATAGTGTCATAGTAGCATATAACAAATTTAAATGTTGAATCCTGAGGAACATTAAGTACTTAAAACATTTTAAAAGAGTGATTCACTACCGTTACTAAGAAAGTATGTGATGGGAATGATTCACCATAGAAAGTTTAAATGAGACTTTGAAATAGACAATGTACGAATCACAAATAAATGTAATAAAGAGAGAGAAGGAAAAAAAATTGTGGTTGCTTTTCTTACAACTAAATATCATTTTACTAGAAAAGGGTTTGGCCAGTCTATTGATTCATCCTGAACGGATGCTGTTTTTTGTTTTAGATTTAAAAACAAAAAAAACCCACTGCTCATTTTAATAATTTCATTTCTATTTCTTCTTCTCCTTCTCAGTATCCTTCTACTCTTCCTTCTCTTCCCCTTTTTCCTCTTCCACCTACTCCTTTTTCTTTTTTTTATTTCTTTGAGTATTAAAGTTATCTTATGCAAGGAAATCACATATTTAATATCTGTCACAAAACTTAATATCCAATCAAAAATTAGTACCTATCAAAATGAATTTTATGTTTGGCTTTATTTATTCTTTTTTCCTCTTTGCCTACAGATAATGCCTATAATTTTTCTCTGAGGGAGAAAAAGGTATTAGAATGACCTGCCTGTAAAGGTAGACTAAGAGAAGAGTCAGTGTTGAGATGTTATGAACTCACTCTTCAGGGAAATTTCTAAGCTTATATAAGAGAGTATATTGTTAGAATTCTCCAGAGAAACTGAGCCCATAGGAGATTGATTGATCCATCTATCTATCTATGAGAGATTTTAAGGAATTGGTCCACATACACGTGATTGTAGAGGCTAGCAAGTTCAAAAGCTGCAGGGTGGACTGGCAGGCTAGAGACATGGGGAAAAGGAAGCATTGTGCCTTAAGTCTGCAGTCAATATGCCTCACAGAATTCCCTTTTCTTCATGGGAAGTCAATTTTCTTTTATTTATGTCTTCACCTGCTTGCCTGAGACCCACCTACATTATGGAGGATAACCTGCTTTTACTCAGAGTCTGCTGATTTAAAGGTTAATGTCATTTCAAATAATACTTTCACAGAAATATCTAGAATAACGTTTGACCAAATCTCTAGGTACTATGGCCCAGCAAAGTGGACACCCAAAATTAACTACCACATCTAATTAGAGAGATCAGCATGCCTGCAGAGAGATCATTAGCCTTGTCCTGTTTTCAACTCTATCAGAATAAGTAGACTGGTGATTGGTCTGCTTATTCTGATAAAGTTGAAAACTGGTCCCTTAATAAGCTGTGTCAAATACAACTCTTCTCTCTCTGGCTTAGCCAGAAATTCCTGTTTTTTACAAACTGAAACCTGTTTCCCTACATTTATGGAAATTTGGAAGGGAAATTATTGCCTCAACCCCAACTAAAGTGTCACAAATAGCAATACTAACAAAACTGGTAAAAGTCTTTCCTCCAATATCTAAAGATCTGACAGCTCCTTCCCCATTAGTCACTTAATGGTACTAACCTATGGGGTTACTAGAGTCACTCTTCCATAGTTTCCTAAGAATTCCAGTTCTCCAATTGCTTTCTTCTAATTTCTAACAACTCTGTTCCCCATTCTGTCTTATAAATGTAAGAATAGCCCAACAGCAGTTGAGTCAGGGCTGGGGAAAGCAGAAGTTGTGGGTCCTGATTCTCACAATTCTGAGTAATTCCACCCTCCCTGGGGGCTTCTACCTGAAGAAGTTGCTGCTCTGTGTGTGTGTGTGTGTGTGTGTGCGTGCGTGCACCTGCACACACACATGTCCATTTATCTTTGATAGGTGAAGAAGAGTTGAGAGAAGGATTTGAAAGACATAAAATAAAGAGGGGATTGGAATTTTCTTGATCATTTTTTTGGTTCACTCTCCTTAAAGCTTAAAAAAATTAGGACTGAGAGGGCGTAGTGAAATATTAAAAAAATATATACTGGCTGTAATGTAAAAAGTTCATCTAAATCCTTCTCCATCAGGATTTGCATTGTGCTGGTGCTGTCAAGAANTAAAATAAAGAGGGGATTGGAATTTTCTTGATCATTTTTTTGGTTCACTCTCCTTAAAGCTTAAAAAAATTAGGACTGAGAGGGCGTAGTGAAATATTAAAAAAATATATACTGGCTGTAATGTAAAAAGTTCATCTAAATCCTTCTCCATCAGGATTTGCATTGTGCTGGTGCTGTCAAGAACAGAGTGTAAAACTGAAACTGGAAAAGGAAAAAGGTATCCCAAGCTTCAGGTGTATGGGTCTATTGAGAGTTCGTGGGGAAATGACCTGACCAGACTGGACAGCAGCAAGAAATGAGGCTGGATAAGGAGAGCATAAAATCACATTTTGGAGGGTCTTAGAAACCCCACTGAGATGAGGCTTGTTACAATTGTATTGTGATAAGTAGGCAAAGAGACTGGATGGAAGGGGGCTGGTGAGAAGTGAACAGAGGGCCAAGGAGCTTTGGGAAAACCACACTCCTAGAGGGTGAGAGGAGGTGGTTAGAGATGTATGTATCTTCTCCCATTGTTACCTAACTGAACTCGGGTCCACTGATTCAATACATAGCGAAGCCAATCTACTAACACTGGGTTGTGGTGAAGGAAATACAGTGTTTACTGCAGGCACCAAACAAAGCAAACAGGCGGCTAGTGCTTGAAAGATCAGAACTCCCCTGTGGCCTTCAAAGAAGGGTTTTTAAAGGCAACAATAGGGGTGTGGTTGCAGGACGCCTGATGAGCTCATGAACATTCTTCTGCTTGTTTGGTGGTGAGGTAACAGGATGGTGTTTCAGGAGTCACCATCACCAGTCTTCTAATCCCAGTCGGTCTGGGGTCTTTGTGGTTGTGGTCAGCAGTTTCCATCTGGTGGGAGTCTGGTTTCTGTAAAAACAACTTAGGAATATGTGTCAAGCATTGTTATCTATGTCCTCCAGGGAGGAACTAAAGGTCTTGTGGCTCTGCTATGTGGCTCGTCTATTGTCTGAACTGTTGCTAGTTTCGCGACTCAACAACTATATTTTTTTCTACATATTCACATTTTCCTGATCATTAACTCCTGATCATTTGAGACTCAGGGGAGGTGTAAAGCAAAGCCTTTTGCCTCAAGAGACAAGGAACACTGTGGTGGTGGGGCTCATGAAGCCAAGGGGTCCCAAAGGGTCTTACTCGGTGTCACCA
Source organism: Oreotragus oreotragus (assembly GCA_006410675.1). Taxonomy (NCBI): domain Eukaryota; kingdom Metazoa; phylum Chordata; class Mammalia; order Artiodactyla; family Bovidae; genus Oreotragus; species Oreotragus oreotragus. The sequence continues at coordinate 10,430 of SJYX01001148.1, read as the reverse complement.
TCATTGATTTCCTCGCTGAAGTTAGAAGGGAGGTCATCTGATGATGGAAAAGACAATAGACCAGGATTAAGAGCTTGAGGGGCTTCCCTGGTGGCTCAGAGGTTAAAGCATCTGCCTCCAATATGGGAGACCCGGGTTCAATCCCTGGGTCGGGAAGATCCCCTGGAGAAGGAAATGGCAATCCACTCCAGTATTCTTGCCTGGAGAATCCCATGGACGGAGAAGCCTAGTAGGTTACAGTCCATGGGGTCGCAAAGAGTCGGACACAACTGAGCGACTTCACCTCACCTCAAGAGCTTGAGAGAAAGTTGTTCAGTTTGATTCTGCAAGCCATGTCTGAGTCTCTTCTCTGGATTGGCCTCAGTACTAGATGTTAGGAATACAAAGATGGATAAAATGTAGGTTCTCACCTCAAGAAGCCCCTGGTCTTCCTGCAACCAATAAGAAAAAAATATATTTTTAATGAGTCAGCAGCACAAGTCGGTCTTGGTTTCCTACTTGACTGTGAGTGTTGAGACCTAGCAGCCCCATGTTGGGTGAGGTCAGCTTACCATGGAAGCTAGGCTGGTGTTGACATGTTATGTCAGAGTGACCTAGTGCCTAAAGCTGGATGATTAGAAGTCCCAGGTGAAGAGCAGTTCCGCACCTGCAGGGGATTGTGAGATGCACCTGTGTAAGAACAATCCCTTTAGGTGTGGGCTCCATCTCTGTGAGTGCTCAGGGTCTGCATTTCCTTTCCCTCTGGCTGCTCCTCTGCAGGAAGAGACAAGGTGTGGCTTACATATCCTCTCGCAGGATAGACTAGGGGGATTAGGAAACATAGTTCCCAGCTGCTGCTGCTAAGTCGCTTCAGTCGTGTCCGACTCTGTGCAACCCCAGAGATGGCAGTCCACCAGGCTCCCCCGTCCCTGGGATGCTCCAGGCAAGAACACTGGAGTGGGTTGCCATTTCTTTCTCCAATGCTTGAAAGTGAAAAATGAAAGTGAAGTCGCTCAGTCGTGTCCGACTCTTCGCTACCCATGGACTGCAGCCTACCAGGCTCCTCCATCCATGGGATTTTCCAGGCAAGAGTACTGGAGTGGGTTGCCATTGCCTTCTCCGATAGTTCCCAGCACTGGTCTCTAGAAATAAATAGTTGGGCTTTGTGCTTCCTACACTGGTGGCCACAGAGATGCAACTAGCCCATCTGGTTCTGAGAGGTGAAGTGCTGGCCTGCCTGCTGAAGTGCTTGGGTCCAGCCCCTGTCCTTTTGAGTGGAAATCTTGGCTCAGGACAGCCTCCTCACCCTGGCCCTGGGCTTAGCCAGTCTACCAGCATTTTTCAGCCTCTGTGGTTTGTCCTCAGGGTACTTAGGCAACATCCAGGCCTCTGAATTCTGCTCTCCTGTGGGCACAGTGAGCCTTGCCGAGGCCCGCCTATCTCCAGTCTTCCCACACTCTTCCTGAGCCACTGGTTCCCAGTGGTGAGGGGTGCTTTCTCCCGTTCATCCGAGAAGGTGAGTCAAGTGCCCTGATGTTCGTGGGCTATCTCATATTTGCTTGAATGTTTCTAGGAAATCCACCAGGACAGGCTTTTAAAGGTGGGGCAAAGACCTGCCTATTTACCCCAAGTCCATCTCTGCCCACAGCTTCTGGGCCTTCTCTTTCCCACCATTTCTCCAGCTGAAAAGAGATGTTTTGATCTTTTTGACATTTTCTCTGTGTCATATCTTACTTTTGTTTTATGGTCCTTGGGTGCATAGACTTGAATTAATCAGAATTTTAGGTTCATAATGCATTATCATCATTGGTTTCCTGTATGTTCCTCTTTTGTTTTTAGCTCATTGTTTATTAAAATATCCTGATTATGGTAAAAAGCATCACCCAAGACATAAACTAAAACATTATCAATAACTCCCATCTACCTCACCTTGCCCTCTACACTTTATCCTCTCATTCTTTTTTACACACAAAGAGTCTTATTTCATGAGTAGGCATCAGTGTACTGTAACCAGTTTGTACCAGTTCAGGAGAGTTAACAGCTATGTAGTACATCCCTTCTCAACTCTGCATTTAGTGATATCATGTGAGTAATTTGAAATCAGCCAAGGTGAGAGCATTTGCAGCATGTATTAGCAAATACCCCAAAACAGAGCCCTTTCTCCAGAGAGCTCACTATTAAACACCAGCACAGCACTTTATGGACATTCCTGAATAAGGACAGCCTCTTTTGTGTATTTGCTGAATTCTTAACACTTTGAATGATGCCCAGAACACAGAAGACACTTTGTTGCTTAACATATAAATAAATATCCTTTCTCTATGTCTCATGACCTAGATAGTACTGGGCCTACAGGAGAAACTCTTTTATCTGAGCACTAAATGAACTTAGAAAATCCTGTCTCTTAATAAAGCCTAACTTCACTAACTGTTGCCTTCGACCTAAATCCCATACTAGATATTATAAACTTTTCTCTTTACATTCTTTCTGGACCATTCTAAATCTCTGTTAGGCAAATAGATGCCTCTGAAAAAAAGACTGGGGTATCAGTCTGTAAAAGGAATGCAAGAGGGAAATTAAAATATATATATATAAAATCCCAGATGCACGTTACTTTTCCCAGGAGCCTAAACCAAAGAAAATGACCTCCTGGCAGGAAATTGTAAACATGGAGACCAGGATGCCATGAGAACAGCCAGGGAGGGAGACTGTTTCTATCAAGGATGCATCTAGGAGGCATTTGAATCATTTCACGCGGTTAGGGGTCTATTACTACCATGTAAAGGGGAAAAACACTTTCTGTGTGTCTCTCCTTTACTACCCACACAGAACTCTTCACTTCTGACACTTCTGGTCACCAAACGTGTGGGGATTTTTCTACCACCGAGCCATTCTCTGAGATACCAGCTGGATGTCCTATAATTCAGTTCAACTCTAACACCAACCCAAGTTCCAGGCCCCAAAGGTGAAGGACTCAGTCCCACAAGGCTGTCCCTTATCCCCACTTCAGATGCAAATCATGTCCCACAAGGCTGTCCCTTATCCCCACTTCAGATGCAAATCATGAGTTATAGGTCCCCAGGTTACCCACAACTTCTGNCACACACACACACACACACACACAGAGCAGCAACTTCTTCAGGTAGAAGCCCCCAGGGAGGGTGGAATTACTCAGAATTGTGAGAATCAGGACCCACAACTTCTGCTTTCCCCAGCCCTGACTCAACTGCTGTTGGGCTATTCTTACATTTATAAGACAGAATGGGGAACAGAGTTGTTAGAAATTAGAAGAAAGCAAATGGAGAACTGGAATTCTTAGGAAACTATGGAAGAGTGACTCTAGTAACCCCATAGGTTAGTACCATTAAGTGACTAATGGGGAAGGAGCTGTCAGATCTTTAGATATTGGAGGAAAGACTTTTACCAGTTTTGTTAGTATTGCTATTTGTGACACTTTAGTTGGGGTTGAGGCAATAATTTCCCTTCCAAATTTCCATAAATGTAGGGAAACAGGTTTCAGTTTGTAAAAAACAGGAATTTCTGGCTAAGCCAGAGAGAGAAGAGTTGTATTTGACACAGCTTATTAAGGGACCAGTTTTCAACTTTATCAGAATAAGCAGACCAATCACCAGTCTACTTATTCTGATAGAGTTGAAAACAGGACAAGGCTAATGATCTCTCTGCAGGCATGCTGATCTCTCTAATTAGATGTGGTAGTTAATTTTGGGTGTCCACTTTGCTGGGCCATAGTACCTAGAGATTTGGTCAAACGTTATTCTAGATATTTCTGTGAAAGTATTATTTGAAATGACATTAACCTTTAAATCAGCAGACTCTGAGTAAAAGCAGGTTATCCTCCATAATGTAGGTGGGTCTCAGGCAAGCAGGTGAAGACATAAATAAAAGAAAATTGACTTCCCATGAAGAAAAGGGAATTCTGTGAGGCATATTGACTGCAGACTTAAGGCACAATGCTTCCTTTTCCCCATGTCTCTAGCCTGCCAGTCCACCCTGCAGCTTTTGAACTTGCTAGCCTCTACAATCACGTGTATGTGGACCAATTCCTTAAAATCTCTCATAGATAGATAGATGGATCAATCAATCTCCTATGGGCTCAGTTTCTCTGGAGAATTCTAACAATATACTCTCTTATATAAGCTTAGAAATTTCCCTGAAGAGTGAGTTCATAACATCTCAACACTGACTCTTCTCTTAGTCTACCTTTACAGGCAGGTCATTCTAATACCTTTTTCTCCCTCAGAGAAAAATTATAGGCATTATCTGTAGGCAAAGAGGAAAAAAGAATAAATAAAGCCAAACATAAAATTCATTTTGATAGGTACTAATTTTTGATTGGATATTAAGTTTTGTGACAGATATTAAATATGTGATTTCCTTGCATAAGATAACTTTAATACTCAAAGAAATAAAAAAAAGAAAAAGGAGTAGGTGGAAGAGGAAAAAGGGGAAGAGAAGGAAGAGTAGAAGGATACTGAGAAGGAGAAGAAGAAATAGAAATGAAATTATTAAAATGAGCAGTGGGTTTTTTTTGTTTTTAAATCTAAAACAAAAAACAGCATCCGTTCAGGATGAATCAATAGACTGGCCAAACCCTTTTCTAGTAAAATGATATTTAGTTGTAAGAAAAGCAACCACAATTTTTTTTCCTTCTCTCTCTTTATTACATTTATTTGTGATTCGTACATTGTCTATTTCAAAGTCTCATTTAAACTTTCTATGGTGAATCATTCCCATCACATACTTTCTTAGTAACGGTAGTGAATCACTCTTTTAAAATGTTTTAAGTACTTAATGTTCCTCAGGATTCAACATTTAAATTTGTTATATGCTACTATGACACTATCATCATAAGATCATTTTCCATAGAATTGAATAAGCATTTAAATGAGGTATGAATGGATATTATCTTATTTCTGACATTCCTGAAAATACATTGTTGACAAGATCAGGAAACAGACTAGTATTGCAGAAAAAGGCCTAAACTTGAAGTCAAAAGACCTAGAGCCTAGTGCCAGGTCATCTTAGCAAAGCTATTTGACATTTCTGAATCACAATCACGGCCTTGTTTTTAGTACTCGAATTTTACTATGAACATTATATGAGAGATTATTTCATGTGAGAGTGCTTAGTTCAGGGAGGGATTCATTCGTACTGTGCAATCTAGGGATGTGTGGAAGTGATAATGTTTTACACAGTGAAAATGCATGATGAAAGGAATGAGAGACTCAAGAGGACATTTAAGGGTCTTTCCCAGGAGTTCTGGATTAAGAACAAGTGACTAAGTTGAAGAACTCAGTGAGCCCTCTTGACTAACAAGAAGGGCTCCAATTGGACCATCCTGGTTTCCCTGAACCCTAGGCTCAGGGAGAGATGTGGGAAGTATGGCCTTACATTGTGGCTGACCAAGAATGACAAGGCCAAGTGGCCTGAGGGGGTCCATATTCTCTAGGATGGCAGGTGGCAAAGTCATTGCTTTAGGTGAGGGGGCTTCTGACCTGTAGAACCAAAATGTTCAGAAAGCTCACTTCCAGATATTTCAGAAATGTTGCCTAGTAAGGGGTCATCCTTGATATCAAGAAACTCATGTGTAGATAAAAATATATACTTTTCTGAATTGTTGGAAGGATAATGTACTTAAAGGACTTAGCACAGTGTTTAGTATGTAACAGGTCTTCACTAAATGACAGCCGCTCCCATTATTATCATCACCAAATGGGAAAAGAAGGTAAAGTAAGTTAAAGCCCTTGGCAAGGGAATGCCCTCTGTAGATTATTTCTGAATTATTCTAGAAAGGATTAAAAAACACTTAGTTTTCTCTGAATGAGAAGAATTAACCATAAACCTGATAAAGCTCAGAGGATTCACCTGAATCATCTGAATAATAACTGGGGCTAGAGTGGGGAAGGCTTTCAGAGCTGCCAAGGGGTAGGAACTAATGACTCCCCACATCAGCCCATGTTCCCCTAGAGGGAGACCCCAGGGAGGGCATGTGTGTAAAAATGAGTAGATCATGATGTTAAAGCATTTGATCTGCATATACTTATTCTCTAATTTGTCTCAAGTAGAAATACCAGGAACTGGAGAAGACTCTTGAGAGTCTCTTGGACTACAAGGAGATCAAACCAGTCAGTCCTAAAGAAAATCAACCCTGAATATTCACTGGAAGGACTGATGCTGAAGCTGAACCTCCAATACATTAGCCACCTGATATGAAGAGCTGACTCACTGAAAAAGACCCTGATGCAGGGAGAGACAGATGGCAGGAAGAGAAGGGGGTAACAGAGGATGAGATGGTTGGATGGCATCACCAACTCAATGGACATGAATTTGAGCAAATTCCAGGAGACAGTGAAGGACAGGGACGTCTGGTATGCTGCAGTTCATGGGGTCACAAAGAGTTGGACATGATTTAGCAGCTGAACAACCACCAATGAATAAAGTCCCCTCAAATCTGATCTGAACTTAGCACTTTAACTAATATTTTTACTTACTTTAATACTCCTAATAATCTTAAAGGTCTGTATCCTGGAGAAGGGGGTAACAGAGGATGAGATGGTTGGATGGCATCACCAACTCAATGGACATGAATCTGAGCAAATTCCAGGAGACAGTGAAGGACAGGGACGCCTGGTATGCTGCAGTTCATGGGGTCACAAAGAATTGGACATGATTTAGCAGCTGAACAACCACCAATGAATAAAGTCCCCTCAAATTTGATTTGAACTTAGCACTTTAACTAATATTTTTACTTACTTTAATACTCCTAATAATCTTAAAGGTCTGTATCCTTACTCCTATTTGATATGTGAGAAGGCAAGAGAGCAGAGAGCTGAAGTGACTTTTCCCAACTGATACTGAACGTAAGGTTGAAATCCAGGGCGGTCAGTCCTCAAANCTGAACTTAGCACTTTAACTAATATTTTTACTTACTTTAATACTCCTAATAATCTTAAAGGTCTGTATCCTTACTCCTATTTGATATGTGAGAAGGCAAGAGAGCAGAGAGCTGAAGTGACTTTTCCCAACTGATACTGAAAGTAAGGTTGAAATCCAGGGCGGTCAGTCCTCAAAATCCCTGCTCTTTGCTCCACACTCCTCACTGGAATTGCGCCCTCCCTTCCCTGACAGCACTCCTCTGTTTAGAAGAAATCTTTATTCTGTATGGAGCTTTGCAGTAACGCTGTCCTGTGAACACTGACCTTAGTTTTTTGAAGTGGTTTCCTCATGAGTGCTGTTTACCATCATCGCTGAATAGCTTGTTGCTTCTCAGAGTGCTGGTGAATTTGGGTGATGGCACATAATCAAGCTGTCTCCACTTTCTTTGGCCACAAACCACTTGTACCACTAAACAGAAAAGAAGAAACAAAAGGAAATCAAGTATACAAAAATGATACAAGTGTTAAATGCCCCAAATCAGAATTTCTTGGTTTATCTCACTGATGGATTCTCTTCTAAAACATGCGCTCTCCGTTTGCTGTTCTCTTTATAGATATCATACTTTTGAACACCCACTAACATTAAGGATATTTCCTCTATTTTAAATTGGACATTTTTTCTTCATTTGAAATAATGCATCTAAACTTAACATAATGTTAAGATATTTACTCTAGATTTCTCCAACTCTATGTGTTCTAAAAATGTAAGCAGAAAGAAAACAGATTCTAGTTAAATTGGCAAGATTTATGTCCCTCTCAAAAATGAAGAAATAAGTTAAATTTGGATTTTCACATTATTGTTTTCCATTAATTCTTGTTTCAACATTACAGAATTAGTTGGAAATAATGTGTCCTTTAAGCATTCTGTTACTTCAAACATGTTCATCTTTAATTAGAAAGTTTTCCAGTTAACCAAAATTAGGTCACACCAAACTTTCCAAAATACTGCATTTAAAAATTTGGTTGACTTTTGATGTCTCCCTAACATCTATTTACAAAATGAAAAATAATCCTTTTTATAAATTTCAATTTTTTTTTTTTTAAAAACCTCCCACATTAACTATAGTTTCTGGTGCTTCCTCTCCATGTTCATAAAAGAATTACTTTTTGAGAGAAACGTTCCAGGTAATCACCCACTCTCTTCTCTGATGGTTAGGAGTTTGAACATTTTACAAACAAAAACATCACTTTTTATTATTGTTATAAAACCTGGATTTTAAACATGAAGCCTCAAAGCAGCAGAGTACTGCTGGTAAAAGGTGAGATGCAGACACCACCCCGTCATCTTTCATCTCAGTGACTGCCTACCACTTTGGTTCACTGATGTTGTACGTGCTATAGGTGTCCGCCTTCACAACTTTCCACTTGCGTGGAATTCCATCTGTTTAATCAAACCGAAACAAACTGTAGTGTCAAGGTCCTTGTACCTTAGAAGATTTCCTTCCTGATATACTATCTTGTTAACCCATTGCATCATTCAGAAGAATAAATACCCCAGCTCAGCACACAGGAAATGTAGTGAAAAAAAGGAAATAGAGACTATTAAGATATATACATATATTAATATGTATCACGCATACACAAACACAGAGACTATATGGTCTATTAACAGAAAAGTCACACATATATTAAACATATACAATGATGTATGACACATGCACTTATAATTATAAACCCTGTTAATTACATTTGGCTTTTTCCTCATTTTTCAAAGAAAAGAATAAATTACAATATAATCCTAAGTTTGTGGTAGGATTGTGTAGCGGAAAAAAATATGAAGCAGGATTCCAAATTCACTCCCAGTAGACTTCCATGTGCCAAGAAAATGCAGCTTCTTTGTGTCTCTATGGTTGATTTCATCTTTTTGTGAGTTCCCATCCTGCTGGATGGAGGGGGCATTTAAATGCATCAATAAAGAACTGATTATTTCTGTCTAAATTTCAATCTATTCAAGTATGATATGATACCATGAGTCAGAGCTAGTTCAAATGGCTTCTTTTGGGTGATTCAGTCATTCATTTCATGCTCGTCTAAGAATTCTCCTTCTATTCATGTGGGGCAGAGGTTAGCTGAATGAGGGGCTTTGCTACGCTCTCTGTGGCATCCCTGGCCATGTGCTGGCTGGTGTTCTCTGCGCTCTGGCTGTTCTGCCTCTGCCCCAGGCGTGCTGCTGCTGGCCGCTCCTGTTCTGGGGCTGGTATGACTGGCTTGTGTTCTCTCAGTTTGGCCTGAGGCCAAGGTTCCTCTCTGGTGACTTGGCCCCTGGAGGTTGGGTGCAACCTGGCTTCAGAGCCACTTGCTCCTACCTGGGGATTTCTGCCAAGTTGTTCAACATACAATTGCTTCTGCTGCAGCCCTCATCCTGCCAGCAGGAACCCATGAACTCTCTGCATCATCTGAGTGCCAAGGGCGGCTCTAGAGGGCGAGCTCAGACTCTTCCTGAGTGTGTTGTGGCCCCCCATGCCCTGCAGGCCAGTCTGTCCCACCTTCACAAGTAGAGTAAGGCTGCTTAGCTTGTCCAGCAGGTCCGTCTGCCCTCCAGAGCCTGCAAGCCAAGGGGAGGAGGCCGGGCTCCGTCCCTCCTCTCCTCCCTCCCTTCTCCCCCCAACCCCTTCACCAGTTCTTTCCACACTCTTCCACCTTTCTAATCCACCTTTCCACCCTTCCACCAGCTTTCTAATCCTCCTTCCTTACACCAAACCTCAAGACCAAGTTACCAGATCAGGTTCTTCCCATGTTAATAGCACAAATAGGAATTTAGAAAAATTGTTCTTTGTTTTCAATGAAATCAGGTTTTATTGTCTCCAGCAAAAAACAAAACAAAACAAAAACAAAACCATGAAAATCCTATTTTGGTTTTCAGAAGCCAAACAGTGAATCTTTTTCTTTGCACTCTTGCCACAAAACGTTCCAGTACACCCCCACCACCTCCTACCTCCCCTTCTCTGCAGATCCTAAACAGGAAAGTTCAGTAATAATATTTCCAAAATCTGTTATCCTCACTCCACATGCAAAAAGAATGTAATTTCAAGGGTCTCTCGGGTCAATAAATCAATAAAAGAATCACATTTTATTCTGAAAGTTAGCGAGTCTTAAATTGGAAAGATCTTTATTTATGGTTACAAACTCATCCCAGCATTTACGTAGCAGCAGTTAAGAGACTTTTGAAAACTTGACATCTGATGAAACTGTTTTTCACCTTATTTTATAGGATTATTTCCTCTTTCATTTCTTATTTGGGCATCCTAGAATAGCTTAATGACCCTATCCATATTAATAAAATATGAGTTAGAGTTCTTTTTAAAAAAAGTCTTCAAAATACTTCAATACACCATACTGTATTTGGGATATTACCTCAGACTTTATCACTGAAATAAAATTTTTTAATTCATTCTTTTGAATCCTATGAGGTTTTAAGTAAGTACATGCTCTGCTAAGTCACTTCAGTCGTGTCTGACTCTGTGCGACCCCATAGACGGCAGCCCACCAGGCTCC
>SJYX01001147.1:147064-169483 GCA_006410675.1 Oreotragus oreotragus | reverse complement strand
GACTTGATGGACTTGAATCTGAGTGAACTCCGGGAGTTGGTGATGGACAGAGAGGCCTGGCGTGCTGCGATTCATGGGGTCGCAAAGAGTCGGACACGACTGGGCGACTGAACTGAACTGAACTGAAAATAAGGTTATCAGTGCTTCTGCTATTGAGTTTTATTAGTTTCTTATATACTGTAGAAGTTATCTCCTTACCTTTTATAGGTAAGGAGACAATTACTTTTATAGGTAAATATTTCCTTCCATTTTATAGGTGCCTTTTCATTTGGTTGACTGTTCCCTGTGCTGTTCAGAAGAAGCGTTTCAGTTTGATACGGTCCCAAATGTTTACTTTTGCTTTTGTTACTGATCTTTTTGGAGTCATAACCAAAAAAAGCACTGCCAAGACCAACATCGAGGAGTTTTTCTCCTATGTTTTCTTCCAGGAGTTTAATGGTTTCAGGTTTAAACTTAATCCATTTGCGTTCATTTTTGTATATGGTTTAAGATACGGGTTCTCTTTTATTCTTTTGTATGTGGATATCCAGTTTTCCCAATACCATTTATTGAAGATACCATCCTTTTCCATTGTGTGTTCCTGGTGCCTCTGTCAAAGATTAGTTGAGCCTTTATTCGTGGTTTTTTCCTGGGCTCTCTGTTCTTATGACACTGCCACACTGTTTTGATCACTAGCTTTGTAATATAGCTTGAAATCAGGGAGTGTGATACTTTAACTTTGAACCTCCTCCAGATTATTTTGCCTATTTGGTATCATTTGTGGCTCCATACAAATTTTAGGATTTTTTTTCTGTTCCTATGAAAAAAATGCAATTAGAATTTTTGAAGGAATTTATAGAGGGACTACACTTAATCTATAAATTTATCATTCTAAATAGAACATGATTAGGGAAATAAAAAATATAAAGTAGGTGAAAACGGTAATAGAAGAAATCTGAGCAACTGAAGAACTGAAAAGGTCTGGATGTTCTTGCTTATCAAGGACCTGATCACTACTGAGTGTGGAAACTGTTTTTGAAGAGAGGAGGATATTAGCCAAGATAAGGGTAATCTTACAGGTAATGCTTTAAAAAGGGAGTTTGGGTGATGAGATAATACTAATACTAAACAATGTAAAGTACATTAAGCACAAAGGTATTTTTCTGTAGGTGCTAGCAAAGAGGCAGGCTCAAAGATACTCAAAGGCAGGTACTCAAAGATTTAGTGAGTAAAGGGAATTAGGAAAAAAGAAATCTCAGAGTGCACTCTCAAGGGTTGGCATCTGGCTTCCGTGGTGCCTCAGTGGTAAAGAATCCACCCGCCAATGCGTGAGGTACAGTTCAATCCCTGATCCAAGAAGATCCCACATGACGCAGAGCAACTAAGCCCATGAGCCACAACTGGTGAGCCTGTGCTCTAGGCCAGGGAGCTACAACTACTGAGCCCTTGTATCCTAGAGCCTGTGGTCCGCAACAAGAGAACCTGCCACAATAAGAAGCCCGTGGACCGCAACTAGAGAAAAGCCTGAGCGGCAATGAAGAAGGCCCGGCACAGCCAAAATAACTAAATAAAATTATTTTTAAACAGAGCTGGAATCACAGTCGAGGAAACTTGAGGCAGCCAAGGCTGCCTCCTCTTCCTTCCTTGCAGATCCTGCACCCTAGGAAACATAAGCTTCTGACTTTATCTTCTTCTGTGACCCTGACAGCCATCTGGAGAACTTTCTTTCCCCAGGGCACAATGTCAACCCTTAAAGAAAAACTGACTGCCACCAGTTGTAGAAGAGGCAACAGTTCCAAACAATAAATTACTGTAGTGGGTGCTGGACAAGTTGGTATTGCATGTGGCATTAGCATTCTGGGAAAGTCTCTGATAAGCTTGCCCTTGTGGGTGTTTTGGAAGATAAACTCAAAGGAGAAATGCTGCACTTGCAGCACAGAAGCTTATTCCTTCAGACACCAAAAACTGTGGCAGACAAAGATTACTCTGTCACTGCCAATTTCAAGATTGCGGCGGTAATTGCAGGAGTTCGCCAGCAAGAGGGAGAGAGTGGTCTGAATCTACTGCAAAGGAATATTAACGTCTTTAAGTTCATCATTCCTCAGATCATCAAGTACAGTCCTGACTGGTGGTTCCAACCCAGTGGATATTCTCATGTATGTTACCTGGAAACTAAGTGGATTACCCAAGCTGTGTGGTTGGCAGTGGATGTAATCTGGATTCTGCTAGACTTCACTATTTTATGGCTGAAAAACTTGGCATTCATCCCAGCAGCTGCCACGGATGGATTCTAGGAGAACATGATGACTCAAGTGTTGCTATGTGGAGTGAAGTGAATGTGGCAGGCATTTCTCTCCAGGAACTGAATCCGGAAATGGGAACAGATAATCACAGCAAAAATTGGAAGGAAGTGCATAAGATGGTGGTGAAAGTGCCTATAAGTCATCAAGCTCAAAGGCGACACCATCTGGGCTATTCGATTAGGCGTGGCTGATCTTATCGAATCCATGATGAAAAGTCTATCTAGGATTCACTTGGTGTCAACAATTGTGGAGGGGATGTATGGCTTTGAGAATGAAGTGTTCCTGAGTCTTCCATATAACTTGAACGCTCAGGAGTTAACCAGTGTTATCAACCAGAAGCTGAAGGATGAAGAGGTTGCCTAACTCAGGAAAAGTGCAGATACCCTCTTGGGCATCCAGAAGGACCTAAAGGACCTGTGGCTTCTGGCTGTTAGGCTATAGCAACTTAAAATTACAGTGTGATTAACCATGAGCCTTTAGTTTTCACCCATGTACATGGAGCACAGTCTGCTTTTATCTTCCTAAGTATGTGAATCTGGACTCCCAGAATCAAAGCCCATGCTTGCAAGACGAGTTCTTGAACAAGTAAAATAAACTAGTGTAGTGTGGTGGGGGGAAAAAAAGAGTTGGCATCTGACGCTAAAGTCAATTTAAAATTAACACAGTATTCTGGAAGACTAACATTTCAGGAAGCTGATCTATACTACGAAATGTAGGAATTCAGAGGAGAGGTCAAGAGCCAGGGAGTTGTGATGTTCACAGTGAGACGACCCATGAATAGTTTGATCTATGAATAAAGAAAAGAGAACCAAATCCCACACTAACTACAGAACCAGAGTATCTACTCTGCATGTACAAGGGTAATTTTGTTTCTCAAATTTTGGAATAACTATCTTGTGTCTTGACCGTATGTATCAGTTAAAAGCCAAAAATAGGACATGGATAAAAATAGAAATGATCTCTTAACTGTCACCCACTTCTTCATATAAAAACAATTTAGCATGCCTGCAGATGTTCATGAATGTGGAAAGAATTTCCACTTTGCTACTTAACAGGAGTGAGACTTTAAAGGGCTTGATTCTAACACCTATAAGGTAATACTTCTGAGGATGGACTGAAGGGCAGCTACTAAAACTTGAACAAATATTTAGTAAAAATGTTTTAAGAGATAATTTCTATGTTCTGCTATTGCTCTGGTATAATGTTATATATATACCCTGACCAATACTTGTGATCGAATTAATACATGGATACATAACATTCCCATTCATGATAGTGTAGACTGAATATTTGTGTCCCCTAAAATTTTTGTGCTGAACAACTGCATGCCCACAGTGTGATGGTATTTGGAAATGGGGACTTTGGGAGGTAACTAGGATTAGAGAAGGTTACGAGGGTGGGGCCCTCATGAAGGGATTGGTGCCCTTATTAGAAGAGATACCAGAGAGCCTGTTGGCTTGCTCTCACTCTTGCTTTCTCATCCTTCCTCTCACTCTCTCTCCCTCCCTCCCTGCCCCTCTGTCATGTGAGGACAAAAAGAGAAGGTGGTCACCTGGAAGCCAGGAAGAGGGCTCTCATTAGACCAGTTATGCTGAAACTCTAATTTTGGACTTACAGTCTCCAGACTATGAGAAAATAAACTCCTGCTATTTAAGCTACCTAAGTTTGTGGGTTTTGTTATGGGAGTCTGAACTAATATAATGAAAAAAGTATAATGCAAATATTAAATAATTAAAAAACTCTAGTATTTGTTTTATTAAGAGATTTTATTTTTTGAATGGTTTAGAGTTGTAGAAAATTTAAGCAGATTCGCCCAGAGAGTTCCCATATCACCTATCCCTTCATCCCTCCTCTACCACACATGGTTTCCTCTATTATTAGATGCTTGATAAGTACAAGAAGATGCTCACACCATAGAAGAAGCATACCAGAAACAGGGGCAAACTAGGCAATGAAGCCAGAGCCACCTCTCTCCCAGTTCAGATTAACAAAGCGGTACCCTTAGGAATAGGCTTCCCAGGTAGCTCAGTGGTAAAGAATCTGCCTGCCAGTGCAGGAGATGTGGGTTCAGTCCCTGGGTGGGGAAGATCTCCTGGAGGAGGAAATGGTTATCTACTCCAGTATTCCTGCCTGAAAATTTCCATGGCCAGAGAGGCCTGGCTTGCTATATATAGTCCTTGGGTTCGCAATGACGGAGCACATATGCACCCTTAGGGAATGCCCACAGAGAAACTGTTTATCTTCTTTCTATTCATTTTTTTTTTTAGAAGAGTGAACATGCTAGTATACTCATGAATTAAAAGCAGGTAATTTGTAGCTCTCTGATCTACTTCCTCCATTTAAGGCTTCCAGCAATCTACCACACAGTTCTACCCTCAGCTTTCAAGGCTCCTCCGAATCTGGTCCTACTCAGCCCTCAAGTACCTACTGAATCTCTCTTCCTGCCCCCATGTTAATCCTTCTGCCTGTTACATCTCTGCACCCACCTCCACCCCTCAAATTCTAATTCTACTCAACTGTTAAAACTCTTTTACTCTCTCCTTTGTTTACTCTTTAAGTATCCACACGATCACAGGCCAGGGAATATCACTTAGTCACTCTCCAAATGTGGGAATGAGAGCTTCTCTAGAGTAAGAACCATGGCTAAGGACCATGTCTTGTAACACTTCCCCATTCCTCTTAATAAAATCCTGCAACTACAGTACATGACTGATAAATATATAGCTGATTACTAGTTGGTAAACAGAGATGGTAAGTCCTAGACAAACTGTTTAATTTGCCCAAACTTTAAAAAAATTACCTGCAGAATAATTAAAATGACCCCCAAAATCCTAAAATTACTGGAATGTGGCATCTTGGGTGTAATGCCACAAGCAGAGGTTTCCACTTGTGTAACTCTTAACCTCAGCAGGCTTTCTAAAAATATGAACACCCATTCACTGTAAAAGAAAGCAAATGTTAACAAAGACATACCTTCTGAGCTTTCAAGAATCTTCTTGCCTCTGGGGGCTAAGGCATGTCCAGCATGACTGATGATCCAAATTGGAAAGCGTCTTTTTGTTGCAGAATACAAAGCCTTTGCAAATGGCACATAAAGGGCAGAAAAACCTGGGTTACCTATGAAAAGAAACAGACTTTTAGATTAACCAAAACAATAAACTTACACAAGACAAAGTACAGACTGAAAAAGAAAGGTATCTCCTTATACTTTCCTATACAAATTTAGTAACAATTACCTGTACAACTCAATTTTCATATCCTTTATACCTTAAGTCTGGGAATTACCATTTAGAAAATTTCTCCTACTGCTCTGTTCTCCAGTGGCTTCAAATAAACTCATCCTCCATGTTCCTCTACTTAATAAGTGGAACCACCAATCATAAACCAAGTCCTAACAGCACAAGTCTTTCTTGGTTCCTCCCTGCTCTTTACATCCAATTCACCAAGAGGTCCTGTTGACTTTGCTTCCAAAACACACCTCAATTTTGTCCAATTCCGTTAGTGTTACCACTTCCCACTGTGTTTCCCACGACAGCCTCCTAAAGGCTCTTCTATCTACTTTTGTCCCCCTGGAATCTATGCTTCAGGGTACTTGGATAGATGTCTCCAAACCGCAAATCGAATCAGAGCAGCGCCCTACTTAAACACCTTTGGGTGCCTTTGCATCGCCTAAAATCATAAATGCTGCCTGTACGCCCCTTCAGCATTTGCCTGTGCGCAGTTACCAAGCTGCATAAAAACCAATCAGTGTCAGAGTCATTCACAATGAGAATGTTAAAGAGTCTACTAAGTGTTCTGGTCTTTTGTCACAAGTACTTATATTGTAAAGAGATGTATGATTTAATCTCTGGAGGAAAAGACCACCAACTAATATACATAGATTTTTCTTGTGTATGTACAGAACGTATTTTTGACATGGGTTTGCTATAAAGAAACAGAATAAGTAATTAAAAAAAAAAAAACCAGTAGATCCGATACATCTTTAGGGGCAAAAGAGTGAAATGGGGTTTTCATCTTACAATCATCATCTATATGATGCCTTTGTAAATACTAGACTGTTTCCATCAATATCTGTTTGTCCTCTCAATGTATCTATTTCTTCATGCTACTAGGTTTTCTCCTCTTTGCGATTACATGACAGGGTTTTGCTGCACTGATGTAACCTCTGTCATCCTTGTCAAATTTTACTGGTTTCTTCTTCATTATCTATGTTTTAGTTTCTTACATAAGCAGTGTAGCAAAGTGGTTAAGGGTATAGACTCTGGAGCCAGATTACCTGTGATGGTATCCTGGCTTTGCCACTGCCAACTGTGTGACCTTTGGCAAGTTATTTAACCTCTTTGGGCCTTGGTGTCCTTGCCCACAAAGTGAGGATAAGAAGCATACTACCTCATTGGAGAACTAAATTAACTAAAATGTGTAAAGTACTTAAACACTGCTCAATACATTGTTTGCTGTAAGTTAGGTATGCAAATTCATCATCAGTGTCCAGCCATGATAGTAACATATGATGGCCTTATCACGGCTACTGTTGTATTCTGACCTAGTGACTCAAGTTCCAAATTCCTTTTCGTGATGGTGCTAGTGTCACCTTTGTGTTCTTTGGTCAGCTGATTAACTGTCTGCTGTGCAGCAAAAGGAGAAAGAAGGGAAGAGGGGTGTATCCGAACAGAGTTACTATAACATCAGTGTTGGATGTGATGACACTGTTTCATGTTTTATTCTTGTTTTATGTTTAAATCTTCAGTAAGGTTGGAGTATTTTTGAATGTAAAGTACAAAGTAGCAATCCAACTTCTTTCCAAGTGAATGGCAGTGTCCCAAGACCATTTATTACATAACTCATTCCTTCTACATAGATTTGATTTGTCTTCTGATCCAATATTGAATTCTTACATTCATTCAGTGAGTCAGTACAGTTGCTCAGTTGTGTCCGACTCTTGCGACCCCATAGATTGCAGCATGCCAGGCTCCCTGTACATCACAACCCCTGGAGCTGGCTCAAACTTATGTCCATAGAGTTGGTGATGCCATCCAACCATCTCATCCTCTGTAATCCCCTTCTCCTCCTGCCTTCAATCTTTCCTAGCATCAGGGACTTTTCCAATGAGTCAGTTCTTTGCATCAGGTGGCCAAAGTATTGGAGTTTCAGCTTCAGCATCAGTCCTTCCAATGAATATTCAGGACTGATTTCCTTTAGGATGGACTGGTTGAACCTCCTTGCAGTCCAAGGGGCTCTCAAGAGTCTTCTCCAACACCACAGTTCAAAAGCATCAACTCTTTGGTGCTCAGCTTTCTTTATGATCCAATTCAACATCCACACATGACTATTGGAAAAATCATAGCTTTGACTAGAAAGACTTTTGTCAGCAAAGTGATATTTCTGCATTTTAATATTATATTCATCAGCTAATTCTAATTTCAAATAATTTCACTTATTTTTTTACTTTCTTTTCTGCCAGCACCATATTGTCTTGATTACCACATTGGGTTTTTTTTTTTTTTTTAATGTTTCAGTAACTGGTAGGTCCTTAGAATTGTTTTCACCAGTTTAAATTGTTAAAACTCTTCTTGGAATTCTGATTGAATTTTATCTCATTTATATACAAACAGAAATCTTTTATATTTTCTACATTACTGAGTATAACCTTCTAGAAGTGTCACGTATAATATTCAAATATTTTATGTCTTTCAGAAAGCTGTTTTGGACTTCCCTGATGGTCCGGTGGTTAAGACTTAACTGTTTAATACAGAGGGTGCAAGTTCAACTCCTGGTCAGCAAGTTAAGATCCCATATGCCTTGCAGCCAAAAAAAACAAAATATAAAACAGAAGTAGTATTGTAACAAATTCAATAAAGACTTTCAAAATGGTCCACATCAAAAAAGTCTTAAAAAAGAAAAAAAAACAAAGCAAAGCTTTATAGATTTCTTCACAGGGCAAGACAATAATAATAATCAACATTTTAAAGTGCTATAACTTTTTACATGGCAGGCAGTATTTAAGTGTTTTACATCAGTTCAGTTCAGTCACTCAGTCGTGTCCGACTCTTTGCGACCCCATGAATCGCAGCACGCCAGGCTTCCCTGTCCATCACCATCTCCCGGAGTTCACTCAGACTCACGTCCATCGAGTCCATGATGCCATCCAGACATCTCATCCTCGGTCGTCCCCTTCTCCTCCTGCCCCCAATCCCTCCCGGCATCAGTCTTTTCCAATGAGTCAACTCTTCGCATGAGGTGGCCAAAGTACTGGAGTTTCAGCTTTAGCATCATTCCTTCCAAAGAAATCCCAGGGTTGATCTCCTTCAGAATGGACTGGTTGGATCTCCTTGCAGTCCAAGGGACTCTCAAGAGTCTTCTCCAACACCACAGTTCAAAAGCATCAATTCTTCAGCACTCAGCCTTCTTCACAGTCCAACTCTCACATCCATACATGACCACAGGAAAAACCATAGCCTTGACTAGGCGGACCTTAGTCGGCAAAGTAATGTCTCTGCTTTTGAATATACTATCCAGGTTGGTCATAACTTTTCTTCCAAGGAGTAAGCGTCTTTTAATTTCATGGCTGCAGTCACCATCTGCAGTGATTTTGGAGCCCCAAAAAATAAAGTCTGACACTGTTTCCACTGTTTCCCCATCTATTTCCCATGAAGTGATGGGACCGGATGCCATGATCTTCGTTTTCTGAATGTTGAGCTTTAAGCCAACTTTTTCACTCTCCTCTTTCACTTTCATCAAGAGGCTTTTTAGTTCCTCTTCACTTTCTGCCATAAGGGTGGTGTCATCTGCATATCTGAGGTTATTGATATTTCTCCCGGCAATCTTGATTCCAGCTTGTGTTTCTTCCAGTCCAGCGTTTCTCATGATGTACTCTGCATAGAAGTTAAATAAGCAGGGAGACAATATACAGCCTTGACGTACTCCTTTTCCTATTTGGAACCAGTCTGTTGTTCCATGTGCAGTTCTAACTGTTGCTTCCTGACCTGCATACAGATTTCTCAAGAGGCAGGTTAGGTGGTCTGGTATTCCCATCTCTTTCAGAATTTTCCACAGTTTGTTGTGATCCACACAGTCAAAGGCTTTGGCATAGTCAATAAAGCAGAAATAGATGTTTTTCTGGAACTCTCTTGCTTTTTCCATGATCCAGCAGATGTTGGCAATTTGATCTCTGGTTCCTCTGTGTGTTTTACATATATTAACTCATTTAGAACTATTATTATTTCAATGTTATGGGATCAGGCAACTGAAGTTGAGAGGTTAAATAGCTTGCCCAAGGTGTTACTGGTGTTATCTATCACACAGATGATAAATGCTCAGATAAATAAATATCTGAAAATTGAAAGAACATACAGAAGAAAATAATAATAATGATTTTTAAAAAGAACATAAAATTACCTAGTCTAGGATCTTCTGCATACCTTGTTTTAATCAATCTCACAACAGCTCTATAAATCAGCTGACATTATCATTAAGGGTAATGAATGGACAGTCATTAGCATTTTTGTTACTACTACTATTACTACAATTATTATTACTTTTTAAATTTTCTAAGTCAAATAGATTAACATGTAGCATTCTGTAACTTTAGGATGTAGAGAATGTGAAACTAGTTTAACTTTAAAGAAAATCCAAAGATACAACTACATGATTTAGACACAATAGTTGCAATGACGGGATAGATAATACCGGAATGAATGAGTATTAATAAGAGAACTACTAGAAAACAATTTTTTCTCCTTATCTCCAGGTTTAAGTCTGAGTTCTTTCCCTTAATGACTGCAAGATCTTAAGCAAATCCCCTTAATCTTTCTGATTTACTATTTTATCTCCAGCAAGTAAGTGATAATGCCAACCACTCTATGTCCATTCATTCTATTCAGTACATAGTTTTTTTTTTTTCATATATTCTTTTATAGTTATTTTTTGTAATTTATATTCTAGTAGGCAAATATATTCATATAACTAAGCAGGAAAATAGACAGCTCAAGAGTATGATAACTTCTATGAAGGAATAAATGGGATCATATGACAGAGGAGATTAGGATGGACTTAGAAAAATGTCTGAGGAGGTGGTATTTAGCTAAAACTCAAAACATGAGAAGAAACTTACCATGTAAAGATTCGAGGAAAAGAATACTAGGATGTAGGAATAGGTGCAAAGGCCCTCAAGCAATAAAGTACTTGGCTCCTAAAGGGTATACAATGGCCAGTAACACAAAGATCCAACTTAGGGAAGGAGGTAGGCAATATAATGCAAAATGTTTAAATGTCACTGCATACTTCACCACTTAAGTGCTATGGCTTATGGTACACTTTATGAGCCATGAACTAAACTTCCTGGTTAGGAAACCACACAGAAAATACTTGGCTCCTAAAGGGTATACAATGGCCAGTAACACAAAGATCCAACTTAGGGAAGGAGGTAGGCAATATAATGCAAAATGTTTAAATGTCACTGCATACTTCACCACTTAAGTGCTATGGCTTATGGTACACTTTATGAGCCATGAACTAAACTTCCTGGTTAGGAAACCACACAGAAAATTAAAAGGGTCTTGTTTATACAACCAAAATCAGATATATATGTGTGTGAGTGTGTGTGTGTGTGTGTGTGTGTATCCATCTCCAGGTGTAAGAATGCTCAAAAACATTCCAATACTGAAATGAAAGTCATAAATTTTATAAAAGGATATCAAAATGTATTATGAACACTGGCTTGAATATACACAGTGAAGTGCCTGAGCAACATATAACAGAGGCTGTGGTGATTATCTCTAGACTCCAGTTGCCAAAAAACCCTTAGCTACTTAACACTGCAGTTGTAGATTTATGCCTTCTATTAACAGTTAACCTTGTAGGGGACAAAACCCACCATATATCAAGTTAATGTGGCACAGCATCTAGATGAGAACTATAATGATTCAATACATTCTATGTGAACACCCACACTGTCTCCTTTTGCTTATTTCACTAAAGTCTAAGTATGTTAGTAGCAGAAATTCTACAACAAAAGTTCATTGGAAAAGATGAAACTAAATTAAAAGCTCCTCAGTCTGTGGATTCCAATAAGAAATTCCTGATTATCATCATTACTAACTTAAAAGTCATGGACAAATTTTGCTATGTGTGTAAGCAAAGTGATTTAAAATAAAAGGTTTATGTCAGTCTATCTGAGATGGACTAAACATGAGGTCTATACAGGCTTAACAATCTTTGAAAAACTGTCATCCTAATTCTCCCCATGGTACAAATAGACTTAGCCCCCAGATAAAATACAATTCTGAACTCCACAAACTGAAGAGCAGCACCAGTCTACAGCCTGCACAAAGTCCAAGGAAAAGGGCCAGGGGTGGAAAGGAGAATAGAAGGGCAAATATAAAAGAACACCAGGAAATGAAATGATCTGAAAATGATCAAAGCACTAGAAAACAAATAAGACAATTAAGAAACAAATGTTTTAAGCTTCCCTTTCTCCACAGTGTCTTCAATGAATGCTCCTTCCATCTACAGCCTCTCTTCCTTTTAGTTCATTTCAGTCTTTCAGTCGTGTCTGAATCTTTGCAACCCCATGGACTGCAGCATGCCAGGCCTCCCTGTCCATCACCAACTCTCAGAGTTTACTCAGACTCATGTCCATTGAGTTGGTGATGCCATCCAACCATCTCATCTTCTGTTGTACCCTTCTCCTCCTGCCCTCAATCTTTCCCAGCATCAGGGTCTTTTCCAGTGAGTCAGTTCTTCACATCAGGTGGCCAAAGTATTGGAGTTTCAGCTTCAGCATCAGTCCTTCCAGTGAATATTCAGGACTGATTCCCTTTAAGATGGACTGTTTGGATCTCCTTGCAGTCCAAGGGACTCTCAAGAGTTTTCTCCAACAACACAGTTCAAAGGCATCAATTCTTCAGTGCTCAGCTTTCTTTATAGACCAACTCTCACATCCATACATGACCACTGGAAAAACCATAGCCTTGACTAGACGGACCTTTATTGGCAAAGTAATGTCTCTGCTTTTTAATATGCTGTCTAGGTTGGTCATAACTTTTCTTCCAAGGAATAAACATCTTTTAATTTCATGGCTGCAGTCACCATCTGCAGTGATTTTGGAGCCCTCCTCCCAAAAAGTCTGTAACTGTTTCCACTGTTTCCCCATCTATTTGCCATGAAGTGATGGGACCAGATACCATGATCTTCATTTTCTGAATGCTGAGCTTTAAGCCAACTTTTTCACTCTCCTCTTTCACTTTCATCAAGAGGCTCTTTAGTTCTTCACTTCCTGCCATAAGGGTGGTGTCATCTGCATATCTGAGGTTATTGATATTTCTCCTGGCAATCATGATTTCAGCTTGTGCTTCCTCCAGCCCAGCGTTTGTCATGATGTACTCTGCATATAAGTTAAATAAGCAGGGTGACAATATACAGCCTTGACGTACCCCTTTTCCTATTTGGAACCAGTCTGTTGATCCATGTCCAGTTCTAATTGTTGCTTCCTGACCTGCACACAGATATCTCAAGAGGCAGGTCAGGTGGTCTGGTATTCCCATCTCTTTCAGAATTTTCCACAATCTATTGTAATCCACACAATAAAAGGCTTTGGCATAGTCAATAAAGCAGAAATAGATGCTTTTCTGGAACTCTCTTGCTTTTTTGATGATCCAGTGGATGTTGGCCATTTGATCTCTAGTTCCTCTGCCTTTTTTAAAACCAGCTTGAACATCTGGAAGTTCACGGTTCACGTATTGTTGAAGCCTGGCTTGGAGAATTTTGAGCATTACTTTATTAGCGTGTGAAATGAGTGTGTGAAATGAGTGCAAATGTAGTTTAAACATTCTTTAACATTGCCTAAAACTGACCTTTTCCAGTCCTGTGGCCACTGCTGAGTTTTCCAAATTTGCTGGTATATTGAATGCAGCACCTTCACAGCATCTTCTTTTAGGATTTGAAATAGCTCAACTGGAATTCCATCCCCTCCACTAGCTTTGTTCTTAGTGATGCTTTCTAAGGCCCACTTGACTTCACATTCCAGGATGTCTGGCCCTAGGTGAGTGATCACACCATTGTGGTTATCTGGGTCATGAAGTTTTTTTGGATAGTTCTTCTGTGTGTTCTTGCCACCTCTTCTTAATATCTTCTGCTTCTGTTAAGTCCATACCATTTCTGTCCTTTATTGTGCCCATCTTGGCATGAAATGTTCCCTTGGTATCTCTAATTTTCTTGAGGAGATCTCTAGTCTTTCCCATTCTATTGTTTTCCTCTATTTCTTTGCACTGATCACTGAGGAAGACTTTCTTATCTTCTTTGCTAGTCTTTGGAACTCTGCATTCAGATGGATATATCTTTCCTTTTCTCCTTTGCCTTTAGCGTCTCTTCTTTTTTCAGTTATTCGTAAGGTCTCCTCAGACAACTATTTTGCCTTTTTGCATTTCTTTTTCTTGGTGATGGTCTTGATCCCTGCCTCCTGTAGAATGTCTTGAACGTCTGTCCACAGTTCTTCAGGCACTCTGTCTACCGGATTTAATCCCTTGAATCTATTTGTCACCTCCACTGTATAATTGTAAGGGATTTGATTTAGGTCATACTTGAATGGTCTAATGGTTTTCCCTACTTTCTTCAATTTAAGTCTGAATTTGGCAATAAGGAGTTCATGGTCTGAGCCACAGTCAGCTCCTGGTCTTGTTTTTGCTGACTGTATAGAGCTTCTCCATCTCTGGCTGCAAAGAATATAATCATCTGATTTCGGTACTGACCATCTGGTGATGTCCATGTGTAGTAGAGACCTCACTATCCTCTAACATTTCCTATGCATCAATAACAGCAAAGGCTTTTGCAACACAATATTCCTGGCACCTCATACCAGTGAGTGAGTGAATGAACATCTCTGAGTGGGTAAGTATAGAGTAAGCTGTTTCCCCATTACTAGTTCGTCCTACTGGAACAACCTCTCTTCCTCTAAGGTTGAAGCCATCTACTTTCATCCATCAACTTTTTAGTCACTCTTACACATTCCCTGAAAACCCTGACCCTTAAAAGAGATGTCAGTTTCACTTGTCATTCCATAGACTTAAGTGATTTCAAAATCTGAGTGGACTGACTGAGCCAACACCTTTGTCCCATAATTCATTATCCTGATCATATCCAAAAAATTTCACCAATATCCGACTTAAGCGACCAATTCAAGTAGCCACGGCCTAGACCAGTGTTGTGCATAAACTAAAAGCTGATGCTCTGTGACAACCTAGAGGGGTAGGGTAGGGAGGGAGGTGAGAGGGAGGTTTAAGAGGGAGAAGACATATGTATACCTATGGCTGATTCATGCTGATATATGGCAGAAACCATTACAATATTGTAAAGCAATTATCCTCCAACTAAAAATTAAATTTAAAAAATCCACTAGAGGACTTCTTAAGGATTGCCCCACTCCCAGACTTTCTGATTCATTAGGTTTAGGACAGGGCCCCCAAGTTTGCATTTGTAACAAGTTATTAGATGATACTGTTGGTTCTGAGAACTTTAAGAATCACAGGTCTGTGTCTCTTCATTACCCAGAAATGGTTTACATTCAAAGCATCCCAACTCTGATAGCCATTTTCCAGCTTGACCTTCGGCCCTTTTAGACTTCACTCCCAATATACCTGTATTTGATCACAGCCCTACTCAAAATCTACTTACTTGTTTTTGGTCAATAATTCCTTTCATCCTGCATATTTGCTATTTTTAATACT
Source organism: Oreotragus oreotragus (assembly GCA_006410675.1). Classification (NCBI taxonomy): domain Eukaryota; kingdom Metazoa; phylum Chordata; class Mammalia; order Artiodactyla; family Bovidae; genus Oreotragus; species Oreotragus oreotragus. Next base: position 154,482 of record SJYX01001147.1, on the reverse strand, counting down.
GACCAATTTCCTGAAGGCCACAATCACCCTCTGCCATCCTTACTCCCCACAGATCACCTCAATCCTTAACAGAGAAAACGGAGATCAAACGGCAGGAACTACTTTATTTCCTCTGAACTTGCCTTCACACTTCTCCATTTCAGTAACCAACTTCACCTCCTTCATTCTAGCCTCAGAAAGATATCCCTTCTAAAGTCCAAGACAATATTTCTAATTATTTTCTCAATCCTACACTCTACCATGGCTTCCAAATCTCTGCTTCATCAAAAGAACACTTCTTATGCCTATAATTTCAAACTCTCCCTCACTACAGGCAAAGTAAATGTATTTTTAATTTTAATAGAAAGCTGACAAACTGCTTTTCAAAAAGACTGTTACATTGTGGCAGAACACTAGCCCAGCTGAGAAAAAAAGCACTCTACTGAGAAGAAACACTGAAATTCCAACCTCTTTTCCCTTGTTCAGCTCTAACACCAGCAGCCAGGCATCCATATCTCAAATGGGATGCTAGGAAGAGCCCTTCCTGGGAAAAGTGAACAATTCAAAAAACAGGTACAGATACTGAAAGCTAGAAATCCTCCAGTGAATGCTAGGTCCCTATCAAATTACCTTAAGGTGAGGACAACGTAGGGTGACCAACCATTCTATTTTGCCCATCCTGTTGTCATGCTTTTAGTACTGAAAGTGCTAAAACCCCTCAGACTAGGATGGTTGGCCACCTGTGGACAAGCCCCATCTCTGAATACAAACTTCCAATCAACTGTTTATGTCTTCCTCTTAAAAATGAAAGAGTAGTCAAGGATTATCAAACATTTGAGAAAAAACAAACACTAGTGGAAACAGAAAACAGAACGCAGCAACAACTAATAAAGCAAGAAGCCAAAAAAAGAAAAAGGTTATACACCGACAAAACATGAAACAGAAGACTATTAAAAAAAAGAAAGAACACAGAGCTTTGAGAATTGAAGTAAAATTTCTGGTTTAAAGAGGTCCACCAAAATCCAAATACAATGCATGAAAAACACCCACACCTTGGGGCTTGATTGTAAAATTTCAGAATCTTGGAACAAAGAAAAGATCTAAAGTATTTTTTCCCAGCAGAGGGGGAGAACTTCACACATAAAAGGTAAAAAAACGCAGAAAAATACCAAGACTTCTCAAAAACAGTCCAAACCTTGGAAGACAATGAAAATTTCCTCCAAGTTCTAAGGAAACTACCATCTCTAACCTAGAACTCTAAGATATTTTCTGACATGCTAGACCTTTAAAAGATGAATTCCCATGAACCTCTTCTCAGGATGTTCCTAGCAGGTGTGGTCCACCCAAAACAGGGAAATAAACCAAGAAAAATATGGGACTGAGAGACAAGGAATCCAACCCAAGAGAAAAGTGAAAGGCGTCATCAGGATGGCCTGTGTAGGAGGCCCAGAGAGCAACCAGTCTAGACTGGAGTGGAAGAACACAGAATTCTGGGCACAGTAGTGCCAAAATATGAACTAAAACAAAACAGAAAACTGATTACTCCGAATATGAGATTTTTTCACTTCTAGAGAATAATTTTAGGATAAATTACTGATTGAAACATAGACAACTAAGCAAATAAGAGAGACAACTATTAACACAGGGAAAACAAACAAAAATGTATAAGAAAAAAAATGTAACAATACTCCATAGGCCTAGCTGTGTACATGATATGTTGTGCTATAAAATGATACATATTTTCAGTTTCATTTTTAATCTTTGAGGCTGATATTATATATATATATATGTATATATATTTCAAGCTCATAACTTTAAAAAGTGCAATAAAGTATCTTTCCCTAACATTCTATTGACACTGATTCAGCAAAGATCACATATCACCCAGTTGACAAATCCCAGAATAAATGTTCTACCATAAACTTATAGTCATCTTGAAATGAGACAGTAAAAATTATTTAGAAATACTTGATAAAGTTCTAATTATTCTAACTGCTGCTGCTGCTGCTGCTAAGTCACTTCAGTCGTGTCCGACTCTCTGTGACCCCATAGACGGCAGCCCACCAGGCTCCCCCATCCCTGGGATTCTCCAGGCAAGAATACTGGAGTGGGTTGCCATTTCCTTCTCCAATGCATGAAAGAGAAAAGTGAAAGTGAAGTCGCTCAGTCTGTCCGACTGTTAGCGACCCCATGGACTGCAGCCCACCAGGCTACTCCGTCCATTGGATTTTCCAGGCAAGAGTACTAGGGTGGGGTGCCATTGCCTTCCCCGAATTATTCTAACTACTGCTAAAAAATTTTAAAAGCACGTTATAAAATGATATGTATGGTATACATCATGACTTTTTTAATGTGTATATTATATATATTATTAATGAACAGAAGATAAACAAAAAGTCCAGTCACTAAAGTATTAAGGGTGATTATTATCAATGGTTTGAGTGATTCTATTTCCTTCCACAAGGATTTTTATATTTATCAAATTCTCTTTAAAATCAGAAATAGTCACATGTATCTGTATACAGTCATCCAGATTTTTAAACTTACCAGGAATAATGAAAATAAGCAGCTTAGGCCTCATGCCACTTTGATTATTAATGAGGTCAGTCCAGGGCCCACACTTTAGAACCTGGGTTTCAACTCCACAACATAAAATGAATTCCTCATGCACAGGAATTTCTTCCTTGATTTCTGAGTCCATTTCTAAATAAGGGGAGAAGAACAATATGAAGTCACTAAAATATAAAACTTTGAGCCAAAGGTAATATTCAAGAATAAAGAAGACAAAATTCAATATACCTAGAAGGAAATGTCACAAAGAGTTATGGGAAATATATGACTATTTAGCTACCCTAGATTTTTGGATTAAAAAAAAAATTAAACCACAAGAGTAGGGAGATAGAGGGACATGTTTGGTGAAATTAAAGATGATAGAGGAGTGTGAATCAAAACAAAAACCCCACCGCTCTCCTCTCCAGTCTAAACTGACAATATCCACGGCTAACTTTTATTTTCCCTCTGCTGGAATTCTCCTATAGCTATATGCTCTACCAGTGAGACCGGGTGAAGTCTGGTGAAGAAAAAGAGGCTCTCGCTGCACTTGTACTCTCCCAGATAAAGGTAAAGAAGGACAGTGAACTCCTTGATGAGCTCTGAGTTTTTCCTTTATTTTATATTTTTATGATATTAAAGCATTATATTACTAAATTATGAAATGGGTAGGTAGAAAAAACCAGAATATCAGAGAGCATCACAAAAAATTTTCTGAATAACCATAAAACAATTTCCTGAATAATCAAGATAAATGCAAAAATGCAGTCCCAAATTACTTCTATCAGCCCTCCATCTCTGCCTCTGCCTCTATCAGTAGGACCATGTCCCAGACTTTCATTGGTCTTTCTATCCTCCTCTTCAACTATCCTCCTTTCAGTCAAAGCCCTCCAGAGTCTAGTCTAGACATTCAAAGCCCTCAAGCTTTTTCTCCTCTTACTGGTTTACCATTAACCTTGCTCTTGGGTCTGTATTGTCCCTGCAGTTCCTCAGTTGTCTTCATGCTTTTCTGCTCCTAGAGCTTTGCCAATGTTTTACTTTCCCACCATTTTCAGATGCTTTCCTCATGCCAGTTATCAGTGTACTGCCTCCAAATTCACTCTTCATTGCCTTCTCTGGACAAATGGATCTGAGTTTTTAGAATATTTTCCCTCTGCCAACTGACATGATGTTAACCTTGAAGAATGGGCTGGAAGAGAGACACTGCAGAAGAAGGGATTTTTTTTCCCCCTGGTTTCAGTATACTCTCCCAGAAGATTTCTCGAGGACTTGTCCCTCCCACTTCCATGCTCAGGCTGTGAGGTTTCTCTAGAGCAGTGACTTCCAAGTGGAGACAATTTTGTCTCCCAGAAGACATATGGCAAAAAATAAGAACAGTTTTTATTGTCACTTGGTATCAGGAGAGGTATTACTACCAGCATCTAGTGAGTAGAGGCCAGGGATACTGCTTAACACCCTACACTGTATGGTACAGGCCCCCACAACAAAGAATCACTAGCCCGAAAAGTCAATAGTGGAAAACTATCTGGAATGAAACTTTTTCACTTATGAAGTGGGGACTCCTTTCAAAATCATATTAAAATACGTTGACTGACTAAGTAAATAAAAGTATCATCTCACCTTTTCAATTGATTTTTAGCTCACTAATAAATGTCACTGTAGCCCAATCTCTAAAACTATCACAAAATACAATATATTTATAAAGGTCTTCTGACATTTATAAAGTGTTAGAGACAATTAGATTTTACTGTTATACACAGTACTAAATTAGAGTGCTGTTTGCACCAGAAAGAGAATCCAAAGTTATTAACTATATTCAACTCATAAACACGTAACTTCAAAGTAAATAACATCTTAGGAGTTTAGTCACAGAATTAACAAAAATGCAAGCAGATATGAAATTCAAACAGTCTATGAAAATTGGAAAACAAAATACTAACTCTAAACAATTCAAGTAAAATACCACTGAGAAACCTGGAGTTAATGTACATATTGTAAAGCATTTTTAAATTTTACTTCATTCTTATGTTTCTGAATCTTACACAGCCAAATAAAAAAAAAGTAAAGAAAAATTTTACTTTCTTTCTTGCCTAAGAACCCAGGGTAATTCAATGCTGCAAACAATGGGCAGATTAACAGGAGACAATGTGTTCTAATATATATTATTAAAGGTTGATGGCCCTGTCGCCCTCAGGCACCACCTACGAGCAATCTTTAATGATCAGTTTTAGCAAGCAGCAAGACTTAGGCTGGATTAAAATCCAGGTACACAGTGTAACTACTATTAGGTAAGCTTTACTCAGCACAATTTAGGTAAGCTTTACTACACAATTTAGGTAAGCTTTACTCAGCTAAGCATAGGTGTTTATCTGCTTTATATTAATTGGATTCTAACTTTATTTAGGTCAAAAGAAAGAAAAAGAAAACTACACACTAACACTTTTCATATCTAAACCTTAACAAAATATTAATAAATAGAATCTAGCAACATAGATGGAGAAGGCAATAGCATCCCACTCCAGTACTCTTGCCTGGAAAATCCCATGGACAGAGGAGACTGGTAGGCTGCAGTCCATGGGGTGGCTAAGAGTCGGACATGACTGAGCAACTTCATTTTCACTTTTTACTTTCATGCATTGGAGAAGGAAATGACAACCCACTCCAGTGTTCTTGCCTGGAGAATCCCAAGGACGGGGAGGCCTGGTGGGCTGCCGTCTATGGGGTCGCACAAAGTCGGACACGACTGAAGCGACTTAGCAGCAGCAGCAGCAGCAACATAGAAGATGAGTTATGTGGAATCTATTCCAGGTATATTTAACATTCAAAAGTCAATCAATGTAGTTCATCTATTAAGATACTAAAGAAAAAAAACACATAATCACATGAGTTAACTAAATGCACATCCTGTTATCCAACAATTGTATTATGGGTATTTGTCCTAGAGGTATAAAAACATATTCATGCAAAAACATTCAAGCAAAGACTCACAGCAGTTCTATTTGTAACAGCCTATAACTGGATATTACAAAAAAGTGAATGGCTAAACCAACTATGATAAGCCATACCATAGAACACTACTCAGCAAGAAAAAGGAACAAACTATTGACTCACTCAACAGTTTGCATGGATCTCAAAGGAATCACACATCCTGTCTGGTGTGCAAAAATAAAAAAACTCAAAGGTGAGAGATTATAGTAAACTCTCAGTGAAAGTGAAGTCGCTCAGTCTTGCCCAACTCTTTGTGACCCCGTGGACTGTAGCCCACCAGGCTCCTCTGTCCATGGGGTTCTCCAGGCAAGAATACTGGAGTGGGTTTCCATTCCCTTGTCCAGATCTTCCCGACCCAGGGATCGAACCCTGGTCTCCCACATTGTAGGCATACGCTTTACCGTCTGAGCCACCAGGAAGTTTTGGGCTTACCTTACAGTATTCTTGCCTTCCCCATCTCCCCACTCCCACCAGCCCCACCGCCCACCCCTGTGGACTGTAGCCCACCAGGCTCCTCTGTCCATGGGGTTCTCCAGGCAAGAATACTGGAGTGGGTTTCCATTCCCTTGTCCAGATCTTCCCGACCCAGGGATCGAACCCTGGTCTCCCACATTGTAGGCATACGCTTTACCGTCTGAGCCACCAGGAAGTTTTGGGCTTACCTTACAGTATTCTTGCCTTCCCCATCTCCCCACTCCCACCAGCCCCACCGCCCACCCCTCCACCTCCACACACACAAAACGCGGGCTCAAAGAAAACTCCCAGTACCCTGCAGCAAAGAACTTCAAGAGAGCTATGAAATCGGTGCAGGGGTGTGGGCAGGTCATGCTTTAAGAGTTGACATTTACTGAGTGCTTATTACGTGCAAAGTACTGTTCCAAGTGTTACATGAAGGATCTCAGTTAAGAAAACAACCTTATCAAGTGGCTACTAATGTACCCCATTTTATACATAAGACAAAATGAGACATGGCCTATTTCCGAAAAATACCATGATGCATCACACGCGGTAGAGACAACAAAAGTCATAAGTGTTTTCCCAAAATGCTGCACTCTCTAAGTTCAAGGCAGCAAGTGCCATTTTGACCTTGGCGTCACGGAGAACTATTAGACCAACTAGAGTGAACCTCAGACAAAGGGTCGTGTCCGACGCTTCGTCCCCATAGACTGCAGCGCGCCAGGCTCAGCGAGTGCCAAGTGCAGAGACTGGTGCAACAGTCAGTTATCAAGGACACCTGGTGTAACAGATTTGAGAGAGGCGGCGGGAAGGTGGTTGATCCTGAGGAGAAACTTGATTCCAATCCAAACCAAAAGAGACCTTCAATGGACAAGGTGGGAAACTGACACCCAGGGCGGCAAGAGAGCTGACTCGCTCAGGGCTAGAGGCCTAAATTGGTTCAAGAACTCAGACCTTTGGACTCCCTAGCCCAGACTTTGGCCACTTCTAGTCACTTGTTCCCAACCAGCCGCCCAAAGTCCGGGCCCCCTACTCCCTCCAAGGGGCCGCCATAAGACTCCCTACAGGCAGGCTGCCCTTGGCGGTCCACATGGCACGTTCCCGCAGGGCCGGCGGCCAAAGGGGCTCCGGGCCCCCAAGCGGTCGCAGCACCGTTATTCACGCTCCCACCGGCCGTCTGGCTAAGGGCGGCACGGGCTCTCCGAGAGCCATTAAGGGAAAGGGCTTCAGCTCCCGCGTGCCTGTCCCGCCGTCCTTCCTCCTACGAAGGACCCCCAGAACGTGGTAGGGAGCTCCTCACCTGTCCACCCGGAAGGCACCACCTTCTGCCAAAGCCTGAGTTAGGCGTCACCGGGACCAGAAGTTCCGCCCCTCTGACGTCATAGCGCCGCGCCGCGCGCCGCGCTGGGGAACCGGGCTCCTCCGGGTCACCGGGTGTGGCGAGC
>SJYX01001147.1:113703-145009 GCA_006410675.1 Oreotragus oreotragus | reverse complement strand
TAGCAATTTAGCACACATGCATGGCACTACATGACTTGTTCAAGGTGTTGTTGTCCCTCATTACTAATGCACAGCTCTATGTGTGCAAAATTCCAGTGAATGTGGTTAAAGTGCAGCAGTTCTTTCAATTCTTGCATATGCATTTTTGGTGCATTGCTCAAGTGATTTTTGTCTCCAATTTCATTAAATAATTAAGTCTGTGCCAGAAAAAGTAACCACAGGGGTTCCATTTTTTAAAAAAAATCTATCTTTCCAAATCTTTGGCCAGCCTGTGTTATCCCCATATTATTTGCTGTTCAAATAGTTTCTACTTTTGATCTTCAAGGCATTTGTTAGGATTGCACTTCTCTTATAGGCCAGGGCTGAGGGAGTCATAGGAAGGGAGCTGCCAAGAGGATGTGAGTATTTTTGGCCTATGAACTGTGAGGAGAAATACTGCTTCACTTCCAGGCTGAGCAGTTGATATTTCTTGTGTGAAATCCTCCAAAATGTCACTGTATCATTTGGTGAGATGATGGCAACATTTGAATGATGTCTGTCCCAACAGCCTGTGTCTTTGAGTAGCTGCTGCTACATAAAACCTATTGACCATCCTGTGATGACTATTGAAGAAAGAAACCTCTGTTGCTATTTTTGGTTCTGTTACAATGTAGCCTGTCTGCATTGATACAGAGGAATAGCCTGCAAGGAGAGGCTCTTTTTTCTCACTCTCTTGATTTAAATTCCAAATACTCAGGGGAGACTTTCTGATTGGCTGGGCTTGGGTCTGGTTGTCAGCAGTTGTCCAAACATCAGTGACAAGCATTAGGGGTCATACTGTACCTGGAGAAGGAAATGGCAACCCACCCCAGTATTCTTGCCTGGAGAATCCCATGGATGGAGGAGCTTGGTGGGCTACAGTCCACAGGTCGCAAAGAGTCGGACACGACTGAGTGACTTCACTTTCACTGTACCTTGTAGACAAGGACCCTCTGCTACAGTTAAGGGATTTAGTGAGCAGGCAAACGTTCCACAAAGGTGTCCACTACAAGCACACTTGGCTATAAAATTAGACCATTGTATACTGATTTAAAAAACAATAAATGAAATTAAAACACTTTCTCCTTTTACATAAAAAATTTAGACTGCTATTACTCATTCAATGTTTACTGAGTACCTGTTACATTCCAGACATTCTTTCAGGCACTGAGTACACAAAGGCAGCTTAGAGAGAAAAACACTTGCTCCCACTGCATGGAAAATAAACAAATTTAAATAGATTAATATAATAAGGACAGTAGAAGGGGAACTAAAAGGTGGGGTAACAGAGAGTGAGGAGTGCATTTATTACCTACTGCTGCTTAACAAATTACTCCAAAACATAGCAGCCTAAGGCAAACATTTATTACATTGCACAGTTTCTGAGGATCAGGAAAGCCAGAGAGCCTACGTGGAGCTCAAAGTCTTTTATCAGATTCCAGCCAAGCTGGCTGGTCAGGGCTGAAGACATCTCAAGCTCCACTGAGGCTGGGAAATCCACCTCTAAGCTCAGCTTCGTGATTGCTGGCCAGCCATTGTTCCTCACTGGCTGTTGGCCAGAAGCTGACCTCCTCCAGTGGATCCTGGGGACTCATTATAAAAGCATTCAGGGCTGACTCCACATTTCATTAACCCAGCAGTGTCCACAAAAATGATCCAATTCAGGGTCTTCTGATTGTTTGACTTCATGACTATTTTTGGTGCTAGACAGGGAGGCCTGGCGTACTACAATGCATGGGGTCCCAAAGAGTCAGACAGGACTGAGGAACTGAACTGAACTGAACTGAACTGAAAATAAGAATGGAATTTGTCATAAACCAAAATGTCTGTCTGTATTGTCCAACTGTTCAACTGTCATAGACTGAGTAATGGTCCTCTGAAGATGTCCTTGTCTTAATCCATGAAGCCTGTGAGTATCCTCCATTAAATGACAGAAAGGGTTTTGCAGATGTGATTGAAATGTGTTATGGATCTTGAGGTGGGGAGAGTAGCCTGGTTTGTGCAGGTGGGCCCAATGTAATCACAAGGGGTCATAGAAGAGGGAAATAGGTAGATCAGAGTCAGAGAAGATATGTGATGATGGAAGCTGAAAGAGAGAAGAAAATGTGATGGTGGAAGAAATAGTCATAGTCAGAGAGACAGAGATTGAAAGATGCTATACTGCTGTCTTAAGAATAGAGGAAGGGGCCACAACCAATATGCAGGTAGCCAATAGCAGGGAAAATCAAGGAAATGGATCCCCCCACCACCACCGCCGCCCACCCCAGGTCTTCCAGCAGGAATGCAGACCTGCCATCAACCTTGATTTTAGCCCAATGAAGTTGATTTTCAAGTTCTTCCCTCCAGAACGCTAAGATAGTACATTTGTGTTGTTTTAAGCCAATGTATTTGTGGTAATTAATTTCAGCAGCTATAGGAAACTAATATACCAACTAAATAAAGGCTTAGACATTTCTGTTTTGTAAACAAGTGACTACTATTAGCCAGGTAGACTAAGACTTCTTCTAGCCAAGACTTTTAGTCAAGACCATTTTTTTTTTTTTTGGAAGAAGCAGTTCTTGGATTTATGCAATAGTTTTACATGTTTTTTTTCTTTTCAAATTCATTATTGAATACTTTTAATTTTATGATTCTTCCCTCTGCTTTCCTAGACATTTTTCCCCTACCTTGAGATTCATTTGTAAATATAAACTTGCAGCTATGAATCTTCTTCTGAGCTTTACTTTGCTTCTATTCCACATTTCTGAAGTACTGATAGCTAAAACAAGCATTTGATAAGCAGATTTGCCCAGTTGAGAGATCTATTGTCCCATGAAGAAGAGAACTGGAGTCTGTTGTTTGGATAAACATGTTTCCAGGAAGTCTCTTAAGCAATAAAGTTGTTCCCAATAATTTTCAGCTCTTCCCACTGAGAAATTATATTTTGTGTCCCATTGGTATCAAATTAGGACATGTGGCTTGTTTGGACAATGAAATGTTAACAGATGGTCCATTGCAGGTTGCTAGCCTTGTGGAATTCTGTCGTTCCTCTTATCTCTCTGCCCAAAGATCAATATATCCTAGATGAGGGTTTTTTGTTTATCCAGGGTCCCAGAGGAAGACATGGAATAGAGGTGGAAGCAACAAGTGAATGACATGTAATGGGAGCAAGAAAGAGATCTTTGTTGTTGTAAACTGCTGAGATTTATGGGTTATCACTGCACGATCAACTAACAAAATGGTTTGATACAGCATATGTTGAATATATTTATGTATATATTTCTTTATATGTGCTTTTATATACTAAATTATATATACATATAATATATCATGCATTCTCAGATATGACATAGTATTGAGTTGACCAAAAAGTTTGCTGAGGTTTTTTCATAAGCATCTATGGAAAACCCAAACAAACTTTTGGCCAACCAATACATCTTTTGAACAAATAATGGATAAGTATATTTTATGGAACTTAAGATATAATTTTGCTAATTAACTTTTATAAAAATTTATCATTCTGTCTTTGCTTTTATGAGACATTTATGGTCATAGTCATAATTTGTTTGATGCCAAGCCTTTGGTTCTAAGGAGTTTTTTTCTCAAAAAGAACTCTCAAGAAAATCCCATTGCTTGATACCTATCAGTTTTGGGACACAGTTACAGAAATTCATTAATATGAAAAAAAGGAAACTGCTTTAACTTGTTTGCAATTTTTAAATTCTTTTTATTACTACCTTAAAACCAGCAAATATGATCTATAATCCTAGTGACCTAGTATATCTTTATAAATGTTGTCTCTTACAAAAGAGAAAAAATGTTCTATAGCCATCAGATATATAAACAGTATGAGATATGAAGATAGTTTAAAAAATTCTAAACAGAAAAGAAAATACTCTATTTTCTTCTTCAAAGCATAGTTAAGAAGTCAGGCAATATTTAAAGATTCCAAAATATGTGTCTTATTTTTAACACAATACATTGAGTTATGCCTTTGATTTAGCAATTTCTTATATATTTTAAAATTATGCAATATTTTATAGACCATTAATGTTTATTGATAGATCTGAGCAACAGTGTAAGATGCTAAAAGTATTTGAAAACAATGTTTTTGGTTCAGTGCCCTCTGCCTTGTACTGTCATTATTTTACATAGCAAAGCTGGCCTAAGTGAAAATTTGGTTAGTTGTCTAATTTTGTTCTTTTATACCCCAATTCTCTGTATGTTAGTACAAATCTGAGTTTTAGAATGCTAATCTCTGAGTAATCAAATATGCCTAGGAAAAAGTAATCTGCAGGGGAACTGTAGCTACAGACCATATGATTTGCATTATTATTACTTTCCATGTAATAATTCTACACATTGTTATCATTAGCAACACTGTTTCAATCACGACTATCACCAAGTTCAGAAGAAATCATTTCTGAATTGTCTCTATTAGACCATGATCAAGAGGAAAAAATACAAGACCTAGTTTTCCTTTAGTGTTGTATCTGACATTTTTAAATAGACTCATTTTCTGTGGTTTCATGTAACCTATTACATTTGTCACTGAATGGCAAGGAGGCCTGTGTCTCATTAGCACTTCCGCTGGTACTTGAGAAAAATATCCTGGAAGAAAAAAAGATTCAATTTTCCCTGCTGGATTTGAAGGCATTTGATTTTTTTGAGAATTTCAGTGAATATCATCTTTAATTTTAGTTGAATACCCCTCACCATACGATGTTACAAGATATAACTAACATACTATCCGCCTAGAAATATGTTTCTCTTTGATCCTAAAAATGGCTTTTGATTAAAAAATGGGTTCTTCATTATGTTAAGAGTGAGATAGGATTTAAGTGGTGGTGGGGGAGATTGATCTATAAAAGACAGAACAAAAGAATAGATTATAATTAAATGTTACTTTTTTATCCATCTCTTAATTTCCCCCTCCTTTATGTTCATCTGTGTCCCAGGATTCTCTGTAAACTTCTGCATATTTGGAATGTGTTTATATTAGGTTTGTCTGTAGTGCGTTGATTAAGTTTGTGTGTGTGTGTGTGTGTGTGTGCATTTGGAGGGGAGTCTTGGAAAGTGTTTTTAGCTCAGTTGTTTGCCTTGCTCCTCCCTTCTTTTTCTCCCAGCACTAGAGATGTTCTTAACATCTCTTAGCAGCTCTGTTGGGGTGAGAGCCATTTAAGATGTGAGAGAATTCCCCTTGCATCATTCATTAATGGACATATCCTAATGTGAGTGCTGAATGGTCTTCCAGTCATAAACATTAGACTGTGTCACTCTGATGCTTAATATTGATTCTTGGCTCCCTCTTACCTAAAATATGAAACCCACACTCGATCTAGCATTATAAGGTCTTCATAATCTGGTCCCAATGTTCCATTTTGGCCTCATCTCCCGCCTCTAGGAGTCTAAACTATCTAGTTTCTCTATAAGCGATGTTCTAATCCCTCTGTCTCTGCACATACTATTTGTGTGGCCTGGGATGTTCTTTACCAACTGGAGGCTAATTAATACCTTTTGTTTTAACTCTTTCTGAGTCTTTTCAGTGAAGACTTTCCCTGCCTCAGGCATCCTACAGAGTTCCCACTGTATTTTGTACACAACTGCTGAAGCAAAGATGGCTAATTTACAGCCAATTCAATATCCTTTCTCCTTCCTTCCACTCATAGAGATTGCTGATTTTATTTGGAGTGGCAGTGTGCTCAATTCCCAAACTTCTTGTGGCCAAGTGGTCAATCTCTGGCCAATGAAATACAAGTAGATGCTGAATGGGACCTCTAAGAGATCTTCTCAAAAAGGAGAAAACTGGAACTGGCCCTTTTTATCTCTACATATTGCCTAAAATGTGAGTGTATTGGTTGGAGCTCCAGCATCCATCTTGGACTATAAGGTTCCCTTGAGAAAACACAACGTTAGAGATGGTGGGGCAGAAAGAAGGAGAAATCTAAGATTAACACTGTGACATTGCCTTAACAGCCTTGGACCATGTCCCTCTGAAATCTTTACATGAGAGATAGAAATTTATTTATTGTGTTTTAACTTGGCCCTGTTTAGGTTTTCTATTATGTGCACCAAACTCTCAGTTCAGTTCAATTCAGTTCAGTCACTCTGTCCTGTCTGACTCTTGGCAACCCCATGGACTGCAGCACACCAGGCCTCCCTGTCCATCGCCAGCTCCAACTTTAATCTTTACTAGTATGCCTGCCTTATAGCAGCTACCAAAGAGTATAATATTGGACTATTTTCATATATATCTTTCTTACTCCATTATTTCCTAGTAGGAGAGCTGGGTTACTGTATGTTTTAAAATAATATAAGTATCATATGGATTTCTGCCAAGGCATGACTCTTGAATTGGTGGGAGTGAGGGTGACCAAATGAATGAGCAAAAGCTCATTCATTTCTTTTCTTCCTTTTTTTAAACCATCTGTCACTATGCAAAGATATTATATAATTATTGACTGTATTCCCCCACACTGTACATTATATACTGTGACTCATTTGTAACTAGAAATGTTTACCTCTTTCTCTTTTCCCTTACCCCTTCCCTTCTGGCAGCCACCAGTCACACTTGGTATCTATGACTATGTTTCTATTTAGTTATACTTGTTCATTTGTTTTGTTTTCTTGATTCCACATANTAAAAACAAATGCAACCCATTAGAAATCAATAACTACAGACAGTAGAGAAACTTGTTCCTTTAAAATATTATGAAAAGAACTACTTGGAAATCACTTGAGCATATCCTCACCTTAAACCAAATGCCAAGGTAAATTTCAAACAGATTAAATAAAGAGCTAAATGTAAAACTGCAGAAGCCATGAACACTCTGAAGATGTAGATGAATGTTTAACTTATGATAATGTTCAAGAATAGGACTTTATTATTTTTTTTGATGCTTTTTTTTTTTTGGTGATACTTTTTTTTTTAACTTTACAATACTGTATTGGTTTTGCCATACATTGACATGAATCTGCCACGGGTGTACATGAGTTCCCAATCCTGAACCTCCCTCCCACCTCCATCCCTATACCATCTCTCTAAGTAGTGTTCCATTGAAAGCATGTGCTCCATCTTTGCTATCCATTCATTTATTTATGGGCATTTAGATTGCTTCCATATCCTGGCTATTGTAAACAGTGCTACAGTGGACATAGAGTTGTATATAGCTTTCCAAATTAGTATTTTGTTTTCTTTGGATTGATAACTAGAAGGAGAATTCTTGGATAGTACGGAATTTAGTCCTATTTTAATTTTTTGAAGAATTTCCATACTGTTTTCCATAGTGGCTGAACCATTTACACTCCCACAGATGGTGCATTAAGGCTGCCTTTTTCCCAATACTCACCAACACTTTGCCTAATTGTTGTCTTTTTGATAATAGCCATTCTGAGGTGATACCTCATTGTGGTTTTGATTGACCTTTCCTTGATGATCAGTGATTTTGAGCATCTTTTCACGTGCCCATTGGCTGTTTGCATGTTTCCTTTGGAAAAAAATGTCTACTCAAATCCTGTTTATGTTTAAATAGAGGTTTTTTTTATGTTGAGTGTATGAGTTCTTTGTATATTTTTGCTATTAAGCCTTTATCAGATATATCATTTGCAAATATCTTCTCCTATTCCATAGGCAGGCTTGTTCGTTTTGTTGATAGTTTCCTTTGCTGTGAAAAATCTTTTTAGTTTGATATAGTCCCATTTGTTACATGAACTCACCTATATCAGTGGCAGAGCCAATTCAATATTAGTATGTAATATCAATACCAGGTTATCAAACAAATCAATTTTCAATGAAATAAACAAATTTCAAATTTGTTTATGATTTTTATAAAGAAGAAATTCACAGTTTTTTAAAAAAAATCCACAAACAGTTGTATATCCATGAGCAATAATAGCATAAGTAATAAATGTTGGGAAGATTATAGCTTTCTTTCTTTTTCCTTTTTTTGGCCATGCCATGCGACTTGTGGGATTTTAGTTCCCTGACAGGAATCAAACTTGGGCCCTTGACAGTGAGAGTGCAGACTGCCAGGAAATTCCCCCAAATTTTCAACAGTTTTCCAAGCTCCTATGAATGAGATTCCAAGTAAGTCCCTCTCATCCCTACCCTCAACTCTCTATCAACTGATTTTTTCTTGAAAAAAAGTAGCTTTTATTCTACAGAAATCTTTTTCCTTTAATGTCTCACCTTACTTGTATTTAAGACTTTAACAGGAACATACCTTTCCTACAGTAGATGCTCAATTCAGAGGCACATGGATTTTCAGTACCTGATTCTACCTGCACGGATATGGAAATTTTCTTCTATCACCATTGATTATATTGAAAGGTCCAGTGAACTTTTGTCACTTCTTATAGTTTTCTTTGTTCTTCACAAGTGTTTTCTCAGTTAAAAGTGACAATTTGAACTCTGAAGTCCTCTTATCCACTATGGTTTCTGACCTTTGTTGACTCTGGACATTGTATTCATTTACCAGGTGATTTTTTTTTCTAATTTTTTATTTGATATTTTATGCATGATGCTTCCTTTTACTCAGACTAAGTAGTCAACAGAATAAAATTGCAAAATGTTAGCATGTTGAATGAATAAACAAACAACTTCTGTTTTGAGAGAGAAGCACTGACTCTGAGTACAACTGTGGATGGAGTAAGCTCTGTTGCCTTGTCGTCTTGGCTGGGTCACTGGTGTCCCAAATCTACTCTGTGCTTTTGAAACAATGCTTGTGGTGTAGTTTTGCTCCTATTGTGTTCCTCTGGCCCTTTTCCCACCTGGTCAAGTGGGCATTTCATATTCCCTGCCTCAGGGTAGAAAAGACACAGCAAAATACAGAAACAAAGCAATCCTAGCTTTTGTGTTTCGAAACTCTAAGCCTCGGTGAAAGGGGAGAAACTCAAATGACTAGACTATAGGTTGGAAGACTTTTTGACGAGAGAAAACTTGAGGACATTCTTTAGGCTGGGAGGGTTGTGAGACGAAAGTGAAGACAGCTAATTAGAGGAGAGCTCGGTGGAACTGGGATGGACCACAGGGGAAGGAAGAAAGATGGCTTCCGAAGATCACCCCATATCCCACCTTAGCAAGCAACCGAAGGATTCCTTACCCACGAGCCATAAAGCATTTAGGCCAGTGCCCACAGGAAGACAAGCCTCCTTTTGACGAGCATATCCTGGACCGAGGCGCTTTGCTATTTGCCCTTGGGTTTAGCTTCCTAATGAAAAACTCCCTAGCTGGGATCAACTTGCCACCCATGGCCCCTCGTCAGGAGGAGTTGTGAGCTTCTGTTTGGAGTGTACCCAACCTCCCTGTGTGGGGTTGCCTCTTCCTTGGTGTCATAGGACATCCACAGTCCTTCTGAAGGAAGGCAGCATCCTGGTCTGGAAAGCTTGCTGTGAGTGGGAGTAGGAGACTTGTGACTGAGGTGTAGCCTGACTCGAACCGAACCCGCTCAGGAGCGCCACCACATCTTAGTGAAGCCAGTGAGGTCGCTCAGTCGTGTCCGACACTTTGCGACCCCATGGACTGTAGCCTACCAGGCTCCTCCCTCCATGGGATTCTCCAGGCAAGAGTAGTGGAGTGGGTTGCCATTTCACCACATCTTGGCCTATGGTAAAATGCATCTCTACTGTCTGGATGAGCTGGGAAGTTTTTAGAAAGTTACAAAAGGGAGTCTAGGTTGTTTGCAAGGTCTTGGTGACAGTAAGAAAGGTCCTGGAAGTAGAGGACTGACAACCAACCTGTCACCTCGGTCCACCCAAAGCACTGTAGGGAGGCTTAAGCTTTAATTTGCCCCTTCTCTTTTTCCATTCTGTGGCCTTGGCCCATCCAACCAGAGACCACCTCTGCTCTCCTTCCCCCATTACACTTGTCTGGGGACTGTTGCCTACATGGGGGTCGGAAAACTTCCCAGGCATGGAAACGGGCAAAAGAGACTGATGGCTGTCCTTTCAGTGCAGTGCTAGCTGTTGTCTAGTGTGCATTTGAGGCTTGTCTAATTGTAAACAGGTGTGCTTCGGGGAGCCTGGTGGGCTGCCGTCTATGGGGTCGCACAGAGTCAGACATGACTGAAGCGACTTAGCAGCAGCAGTGCTTCTTTCACTGGTTTTCTGTGGGCCTTCTATAGGGGTAGAAGGTAATTTATAAAAAACTGACTATAGTACATATGATTATTATCTATATAATGTAAATGACTTTGGTAGAGATAAAATTGATTTCTGTTTGTGAAACAGAGAAGCGTAAACATTAACATTTTTATCAAGCTTAAGAATATTAATCAGTTTTATATCTAGTGGCTAATCAATTTCAGCATTCCAAAGATATTTCAAAAATATAAACTCCATATATATTTATACATATATATGAACATATGTCCGGGGAAGGCAACGGCACCCCACCCCAGTACTCTTGCCTGGAAAATCCAATGGACAGAGGAGCCTAGTGGGCTGCAGTCCATGGGGTCGCTAACAGTCAGACAGACTGAGCGACTTCACTTTCACTTTTCTCTTTCATGCATTGGAGAAGGAAATGGCAACCCACTCCAGTATTCTTGCCTGGAGAGTCCCAGGGATGGGGGAGCCTGGTGGGCTGCCGTCTATGGGGTCACACAGNGGCTGCAGTCCATGGGGTCGCTAACAGTCAGACAGACTGAGCGACTTCACTTTCACTTTTCTCTTTCATGCATTGGAGAAGGAAATGGCAACCCACTCCAGTATTCTTGCCTGGAGAGTCCCAGGGATGGGGGAGCCTGGTGGGCTGCCGTCTATGGGGTCACACAGAGTCGGACACGACTGAAGTGACTTAGCAGCAGCACCAGCAGCATGAACATATGTCGGAGAAGGCAATGGCAAGCCACTCCAGTACTCTCGCCTGGAAAGTCTCATGGACGGAGGAGCCTGGTAGGCTGCAGTCCATGGGGTCGCTACTAGTCAGGCACGACTGAGCAACTTCACTTTCACTTTTCACTTTCATGTATTGGAGAGGGAAATGGCAACCCACTCTAGTATTCTTGCCTGGAGAATCCCAGGGACGGGGGAGTCTGGTGGGCTCCCGTCTATGGGGTCGCAGAGAGTCGGACACGACTGAAGTGACTTAGCAGCAGCAGCAGCAGTAGCATGAACATATGTATATATATTCAAATTCTCCTCTAGCTGATCTTAATATCTTTATGTTTCCTTTACTAATTAATGAGTAAAATAAAATAATGAATAAGGTCTTTGACTTATATTCATTTTGTATTTGCATGAGTCATTTTAACTTCTCAACATTATACTTTAAGAGGATTGCAGATCCAGAGAAGATGCAGACTTCTTGAGATGATCTTCTGAGATTTTTTCCTTCTTGTTTACTTTATGCTACTTTTAAAACATTGCTTTCTGTTCTAGAACACAAAAACTTTTCCATTGCTCTAAGTGCTCATAACTTTAGATGTAAACAGAGAGGAATGTGGTTGATTGCTTCAAGTACTAATTTTTCTTAATCATGGAACATTTTTGTTCAATAAAGTATCTTTACCCTAGTTGGCTTGGTCTTGGAGGACAAAATGTACTTATAAATCTGATCAAGCATCTTGCTCAGATTCATATGTACAAAGAGGTTAGATATTAGCAATGCTGATGGAACTAGTGTTATTATGAGAGCAGACAAAAATCAACATTTTCTTCTTCTAATGATTTATGGCTGAGCTGAGCAGTATAAGGCTCCTCTATGGCTCAGACGGTAAAGCGCCTGCCTGCAATGAGGGATACCCGGGTTCGATTATTGGATCGGGAAGATCCCCTGGAGAAGGAAATGGCAATCCACTCCAGCACTCTTGCCTGGAAAATCCCATGGACTGAGGAGCCTGATAGGCTACAGTCTATGGGGTCGCAAAGACTTGGACACGACTGAGCGACTTCACTTTACTTGAGCAGTATAAACCACATTAGATTTTTTTTTTTTTAAGAATGGGATAAAGCAAGGTTCATCCAGTATAGAATAATAGTATAAGCAAAGTGCTGGAGATTATGAGCAGTCGAATGACTAAGACATGAGGAAATTTTACTGATTTACAAATTATAAAGCAGAGCAGTGAAAGATAAGATAAGTGAAGGCCTTTATCCTACAGGAAAGTGAGGAGATTCTCGTAATTCTTGAGTAGGGGAATAAAATTCTAAACAGAGATGGTTTAAGAAGACTAATATGGCAGTTATGTGTCGTGAGAATTAGATTTGGAGGTGGCTAACTGAGGTAGGTGGGGGAGAATTAAAGATAGCTTTGAGAACCTCCTAGATGGAATATAGGGGATTTTTCAAATGTTTAATGACCTTCAGAGTAGAAAATGAAAAAGTATGATATTGAAAATGACTTCAAAATTTTGAAACTTGGGATGGATGATGACATTGAAAGGGAGGGCAAACAGAATTTCTGTTTTCTGAATTTTTTCAAGATAAAGCATCTGACAATAAAATAGTTTATATTTTATGATTTTTCCTTGCTTCTTAAAATTGGAAGCATTTCCCCCTAATTTGTCTCATTTGATAGTTACAACAGTCTGTAAGGCAGACATAGTAATTGCCATGTTGCAAGTGTTACTCTTACAGAAGAAGCTGAAGCTCAAAGATGTTAAGAGGTTAGATGGTTTATTCAAACTTCAAGGAGGTGGCCCAACTTAGACTGATTGTTCTTTTGATCAAAGAAGTGAGTAAGATCATGTACAAGCATCATAGGAATTTGGGATAATGGGTGAGTATCCAGTTAGAGAAGACATTGGGCCTAATAGATACTCTTTGAGATGTGAGCTATGGGTATCATAGACATGAAATAGTTGGAAGGTAAGGGTCTAAGGATCTAGAACTTGACACTGTAGTGTTAATCTAAATTGGAAGTAGAGTCTTATCTAGTAAAAACAGACATATTGCAAGATATATTAATCGCTCTCTACCCAAATTTCTGGAAATATTCTGGTGTGTGGTATAAAGAATATTCCTCCTTTTCCTTCAAGGAGGAGAAATTGACTTGACTAAACAAGTAGAGGGATGGGGTCAGCATAAGACTTAGAGGTGGAGAAATAGAGAGGGCTGTGCACAGGCCTCCCTGGAGCAAGACACCCCTCCCCCCACCATAGGATTTTTGCAAGGTGGGAAGAGAAGCTCTTGTCATGCCCATGCCTTTTTGGGTAGGTTCCAGAAACATGTCTGGAGCAGCACTGCATGTTCTCATCTCCCTGTTTTCTATTCATCAGGGGTAAGTGAAAGTACCAAGGGCAGTGAAGTACTAATTCACCCTCACAAGCATTTTCATCTCTGGGTACTGGTCATTTGTCAAAGCCTTAGAGCATGTGTATCTGTCATTAAGGCTATACTTGTCTTTATCTCAGTATCTGTCATTAAGGCTATACTTGTCTTTATCTCATACTTCATGGGATTCTGATAAAGAATCCTGCAGCTCCGGTTAGTTTCTCTATGTATTGAAGGGATTTTTCAAATCTGTGTAACAATCATCAAATGAATGTTACACCCCCAGAGCTGCCATCTAGGTACTTAGCATCAGTGCCAATCAGTGGTGAATTTCGGCAACAAAGAGTGTGCATTTCTGTTATTTCCAATGAAGCTGTACGTAATAGAGTGGCAAGGCCTCTCTAGGGCCCAGAAGAAAAGCACTGGAATCCTGAGCTATGAGTCTTTGATGTGTGTGATGCTAATTTTATGTCAACTTGACTGAGTTATGGTGCCCACATATTTGTTCAAACAATATTGTGGATATTTTTGTGAAGGTGTTTTTTGGATGAGATTCATGTTTGACTTGGTAGATTCTGAGTAAAGCAAATTACCTTCCATAACATATGTGGGCCCATCCAATTAGTTGAAAGCCTTAATAAGACTGACCTCTCCCAAACAAGAAGGAACTCTGATAGAAGTTTGCCCAAGTAGCTTTTCTCTGGGTCTCCAGCCTGCTGGCCTACCCTGCAGATTTTGAACTTTACAAGCTTCAAAAATCATATGAGTCAGTTCCTTAAAATCTCAATCTCTCTCTATTCCCCCCCTAGTTTTCTAGTTATCTTAATATTACATAACATACGACCCTGAATCCCAGTGGCACAACTGGGATGGCTCAACTGTGGGCTGGAGTAAAGATCCACTTTTAAGGTAGCTCTCACACAACTGTATGACTAGCAAGTTGGTACCAGCTGTTGTCTGGGAGCTTAGCCAGTGCTATTCCTCTCCATGTGGGCCCCTCCACAGGCTGCTTGGATTTGCTCAGAGCATGCTGACTATATTCTAAGTGCAAGTGACCCAAGAGAGGAACCAGGCATCTTTTATGACCTAGCCTTGGAAGTCACATAGCATCACATCTGCCACAATCACAAAGCAACTCAGAGTTAAAGATGGGGAATTCTAGGGTTGCCAGATAAAATATGAGATGCTCAGTTAACTCTGAGTTTCAAATAAATCATTTTTTTTTTAGTATTAAGTATGTCACATGCAGTATTTGGGTCACAGACTAAAAATTATTTGGACTTCCTATGTTTTTCTTTCTTAAGTCCAGTAGCCTTGTTATAGACCTTCTCTGTTAACAGGAGAAGAGTCAAGTCACATTGACATAAGAGCATGTGGAATGACAGTATTGTCGTACCATATTTGGAAAATATCCTCTGCCACACCTGCCTTTGGACTGCAGCAGCTTCTATCCCACACGTATACAAAATATACTCATTCTTTACCCTCAAGACCACCAAGTCTCATTCATTTAAGAATCAACCTGAAGCCCAGGATCTTATTATCTTGATCAGGTCAAGTGCAGATGTGGCTCCTTGGTTGGGGTAACATTCCTTAGGTACAACTCCTTGAGTCTCATTCCTTTTTTCCTTTTTCTTTCTTTCTTCTTTTTCCTAAGCTATATATATATAATACAGTTGAATATATTTGAATATATATACTGTATGTATATATATATATATATATATAGTTGTTCAGTTGTTCAGTCATGTCTGACTCTTTGCTATCCCATGAACTAAAGCATGCCAGGCTTCCCTGTCCTTCGGTATCTCCCAGAGTTTGCTCAAACTCATGTCCATTGAGTTGGTGATACCATCCAACTATTTCATCCTCTGTTGTCCCCTTCTCCTCTTCCCCTCAAATCTTTCTTGTCCTCAGGATCTTTTCCAATGAGTCAGTTCTTTGCATCAGGTGGCCAAAGTATCGGAGATTCAGCTTCAGCATTAGTCCTTCCAATGAATATTCAGGGTTGACTTCCTTTAGGATTGACTGGTTGGATCTCCTTGCTGTCCAAGGGACACTTAAGAGTCTTCTCCAGTACCACAGCTAGGAAGCATCAGTTCTTTAGTGCTCAGCCTTTTTTTTTATGGTCCAGCTCTCACATCTGCACATGACTAATGGAAACACCATAGCTTTGACTATATGGAATGTTGTCGGCAGAGTGATGTCTCTGCTTTTTAATATGCTGTCTAGGTTTATCATAGTTATTTTTCCATGGAGCAACTATCTTTTAATTTTGTGGCAGCAGTCACCATCTGTAGTGATTTTGGAACCCAGGAAAAGAATGTCTCTCACTGTTCCCACTTTTTCCCCATCACTGTTTGCCATGAAGTGATGGGACCAGAAGCCATAATCATTGTTTGAATGCTGGGTTTTAAGCCAGCTTTTTCACTCTCTTCTTTTACCTTTATCAAGAGGCTGTTTAGTTTCTCTTCACTTTCTACCTTTAAAGTGGTATCATCTGCCTATCTGAGGTTGTTGTTATTTCTCCTGGCAATCTTGATTACAGCTTGTTAGTCATCCACCCCAGCATTTCTCAAGATGTACTCTGCATATAAGTTAAATAAGTAGGATGACAATATATAACCTTGATATACTCCTTTCCCAATTTTGACAAAATGTGTTCCACTGCAGAAAGGAATGGTAAACCATTTCAGTATTCTTGCCTCGAAAGCCCTATGAACTGTATATGCTATGCTAAGTCGCTTCAGTCGTGTCCGACTCTGTGCGACCCCATAGATGGTAGCCCACTAGGCTCCCCCGTCCCTGGGATTCTCCAGGCAAGAACACTGGAGTGGGTTGCCATTTCCTTCTCCAATGCATGAAAGTGAAAAGTGAAAGGGAAGTCGCTCAGTTGTGTCCGACCCTTAGCATGGACTGCAGCCTACCAGGCTCCTCCATCCATGGGATTTTCCAGGCAAGAGTACTGGAGTGGGGTGCCATTGCCTTCTCCGATGAACTGTATAAAATATATATTTGTATATATATATATTCATTTTCAGATTCTTTTCCATTACAGGTTATTATGAGACACTGAATATATTTCTCCATGTTATGCAATAGGGCCTTGCTGTTTATCCATTCTGTGTATAGTAGTGTATGTCTATTAATCTCAAACTCCTAATTTGTCCATCTCCCCTCTTTCCCCTTTGGTAACCATAAATTTGTTTTCTGTGTCTGTGATTCGGTTTCTGTTAAGTTTGTTTGTATCACTTTTGAGAGATTCCACATCTAAGTGATACCATATGACAGTCGCCTTTCTTTCTCTGACTTACTTCACTTAGCATGGTGATCTCTAGGTCCATCTCACTCCTTTTAACCTGAAGACTATAAAGAGGAGTTGCTGACCGAACAAGATCAACAAGAGACAAATTCTCTGTTTCTTACACAATCAACATACAGAAGTGAAACTCTCCCACTCAAAAACAGGAAATGTGAGACTACACAGCAGTTGCTTGCCCGGGGCTGTCTGAGATTCAGCTAGGGAATGCTGCAGGTTCCTTACGGCTGTCCTTCTCCCAGGGATTGCTTTGCCCGGCTCTTGACTCTCTGGGCCCTTTGTTCTGCCCATGAGTCCCCTTTCCTTCTCCTTAAAAAAATGACATGTGGCTGAAGCTGAGAAGTACTCTAGGGCACTTTCCTGTCCATAGAAGTTTGGAAATGAAAGGACCTCTTTTCATTTTGTGTTAACCCTGTTGTTTTTGGTCTGAGTCAATAAAACTGCTTTGAAAATGTTGTTGTAAGCTTATTTTGTTCTTCAATTTATAATCCTTTCCATTAGACCAAAGTTACACTGACAAATCTTCCTGGGAGACTGCAATGGGACAAGACCCTTAAGATTCTTAGAAGCCCTATTCTTCTGTTTTTCTTCCTTTTGTTTGTCTTCACATCCTTTAAGAAGGTTTTTATTTGGAAATACTTTCAAACTTACAAAAAGTTACAAAAAAACAAAACAAAACAAAACAGTACAAGGCATATCTTGTATACCAGTTACCCAGATTTGCTTATTGTATTAGCTTCCTGTGATTGCTGTAACAAATTTCCACAAACTGTGTGGCTTTAAACAACAGGAATTTATTCTCTTACAGTTCTGGAGGCTCGGTGTCCAAAATCAAAGTGTTGACAGGATCCTATTCTTTCTGAAAGCTCTAGGGGAGAATCTGTTTCATGTTCTCTTAGCTTCTGGTATTGCCAGAAGCAACACTGGCATTCCTTGGCTTATAGAAGCATCACTTCGCTCTCTCCCTACTTCATTACGTAACCTTCTCCCTGTGTGTGTCTGTCTCTGCATTCCTTCTCTTTTAGGAACACTGGTCATATAGGATTAACAGCCCACCCTATTCTAGTGTGACCTCCTCTTAATTTAATGATATCTGCAAGAAGCCTGTTTATAAATAAAGTTCTGTGGCTCTAGGGGGCATGCTGCCAACCCAGTACACCTGTTGTTAACATTTCACCCCATTAGGTTTCCTGTTTGCATGCTCATTCTCCTCCCTCATCTTCTTTCTCCCTCTCTCTTTCTATTCCCTATGTACATGTAATAGTTTTTCCTGGGATCATTATCTTCCATGCACCAGGACCCTTTTACTGCTCTTTCTTGTTGTTGTAGTTCAGTCAGCTCAGTTCTGTCTGACTCTTTGCACCCCCATGGACTGTAGCCCACCAGGCTGCTCTGTCCACGGGGTTTCCCAGGCAAGAATACTGGAGTGGCTTGCCATTTCCTTCTCCAGGGGATCTTCCCGACCCAGGGATCGAACCCATATCTCTTATGTCTCCTGCATTGGCAGATGGATCCTTTACCACTAGCACCACCTGGGAAGCCCCATTTTAGGCATCCCCCTCCTTCCAATTCCTATTCTCATTGATTTAATTTCCTTTTTGAATGCTTAGGATAATAATATGCTTTCAAAGGGAAAGAAGTTTCATTTCTCATATACTTTCCACTCCATCCCTCGTACTTCTAACTGTTAAGGGTTTGTTGTGTTCTGGTTAATCCATCCTGTATTTCCTTCTTATAATGATAAGTAGATGTGTTCTTATTTTCCTTTCATCCTTTAACAAAAGATGTGATAACACATATACTCTTTAGCGCTTTGCCTTTTCACCTTAATAGCACTGCCTTTTTGCTTTAATAATGTCTCCTAGAAATAAATTCACAGCCGTTCAGAGAGATCACCCTTATTCGTTTTTTTACGTTGGGTGTCTGCACCATAGTTTATTCAGCCAATCTTCTAAGCTTGGACACTTAGGTGGTTTTCAACATTTTGTAGTTACAAATGATGCGGCTATGAATAGCTTTTTGCATATAAATTTTTGTATTGTTGCAGATGTAAATTTTTAGCAATGGGATTTCGGGGTTGAAGGATAAGTACATATATCATTTTGTTATTGCCAAATTCCTCTCTCTATATAGCACTTTTTCCTGCTTTGCAGTTCTACCAGCAATGTGTAAACCTATTACTGTTCCTAACAGCCTTACTGACAGCGTGTCTGGGTGCATGCGTGCATGCTCTGTCATAGCTGTGCTTACTTTTTGTGACTCTTTGGACTGTAGCCTGCCAAGCTCCTCTGTTGTAAACCTATTGGATAAGAGACAGCATTTCAGTGCAGTTTTAACTTGCATTTTCTTATTCTGAGTGAGGATAAACATCTTCCCATATGCATTAGGGCCATTTGAATCACTTTTTGTGAATTTTCTGTTTGCCCCTTTTTCTAAGGATTTTTCATCTTTTTTCTCCCAACTTTAAAGAGTTCGTTCAAATGAGATATTTTAACTTTTTATCTGTGATAGCTATCATGAATATTTTCTTCCAGTTTTATTGCCTCTGGAGTTTGAATTACACTTAGAAAGTATGTTTCTATGTTGAAGCTGAAACTCCAATACTTTGGCAACCTGATGTGAAGAGCTAACTCATTTGAAAAGACCATGATACTGGGAAAGATTGAAGGTGGGAGAAGAAGCGGACGACAGAACATGAGATGGTTGGATGGCATCACTGACTCAATGGACATGAGTTTGAGTAAACTCCAGGAGTTAGTAATGGATAGGAAGACCTGATGTGCTGCAGTCTATGGGGTCACAAAGAGTTGGACACGACTGAGTGACTGAACTGAACTGAACTGAACTGATATTGAAGTTAAGGCAGAACTCATCTATGTTTCTTCCAGTAGTGGCGTGGTTTCATTAACTGACTTTGGTATTCATTTAATTCCAGTTTTTTTCTTCTTCTGAAGATTCCTGACCTTTTTTTTTTTAATCAGTTATTCATTTTAAAAAAGTGCTTAAAATATTTTATCCAGTAATTTTCGTGGTATGTATCAGGAGGGTCTTTCAGCAAGGTAGAATCTGTGCCTATCTTGCTGCCAGACATGGAAGTCAGCTAATTTCTGCTCTGCAGCCCTTAAAGAGGACAGCATGGTTTTTCTACACAGTTCTTAAACCCATAGTCTTACAACATGTCAATCCTTTTGGTAATTTGCTTTTGGCTAATAAGAATAGCAAGGAGAGATAAGAAAGCCTTCTTCAGAGATCAATGCAAAGAAATAAAGGAAAAAAACAGAATGGGAAAGACTAGAGATCTCTTCAAGAAAATTAGAGATACCAAGGGAACATTTCATGCAAAGATGGGCTCGATAAAGGACAGAAATGGTATGGACCTAACAGAAGCAGAAGACATTAAGAGAGGTGGCAAGAATACACAGAAGAACTATGCAAAAAAATCTTCAAGACCAAGACAATCACAATGGTGTGATCACTAATCTAGAGCCAGACATCCTGGAATGGGAAGTCAAGTGGGCCTTTGAAAGCATCACTATGAACAAAGCTAGTGGAGGTGATGGAATTCCAGTTGAGCTATTTCAAATCTTGGAAGATGATGCTGTGAAAGTGCTGCACTCAAAATGCCGGCAAATTTGAGAAACTCAGCAATGGCCACAAGACTGGAAAATGTCAGTTTTCATTCCAATCCCAAAGAAAGGCAATGCCAAAGAATGCTCAAACTACCACACAATTGCACTCATCTCACATGCTAGTAAAGTAATGCTCAAATTTTTCTAAGCAAGGCTTCAGCAATACGTGAACCATGAACTCCCTGATGTTCAAGCTTGTTTTAGAAAAGGCAGAGGAACCAGAGATCAAATGGCCAACATCTTCTGGATCATGGAAAAAGCAAGAGAGTTCCAGAAAAACATATACTTCTGCTTTATTGACTATGCCAAAGCCTTTGACTGTGTGGATCACAATAAACTGTGGAAAATTCTGAAAGAGATGGGAATATCAGACCACCTGACCTGCCTCTTGAGAAACCTATATGCAGGTCAGGAAGCAACAGTTAGAACTGGACATGGAACAACAGACTGGTTCCAAATAGGAAAAGGAGTACGTCAAGGCTGTATATTGTCACCTTGCTTGTTTAACTTCTGTGCAGAGTACATCATGAGAAAGGCTGGACTGGAAGAAATACAAGCTGGAATCAAGATTGCCGGGAGAAATATCAATAATCTCAGATATGCAGATGACATCACCCTTATGGCAGAAAGTGAAGAGGAAATAAAAAGCCTCTTGATGAAAGTGAAAGAGAAGAGTGAAAAAGTTGGCTTAAAGCTCAACATTCAGAAAACGAAGATCATGGCATCCGGTTCCATCACTTCATGGGAAATAGATGGGGAAACAGCGGAAAAAGTGTCAGACTTTATTTTGGGAGGCTCCAAAATCACTGCAGATGGTGACTGCAGCCATGAAATTAGAAAACACTTACTCCTTAGAAGAAAAGTTGTGACCAAACTAGATAGCATATTCAAAAGCAGAGACATTATTTTGCCAACAAAGATCCGCCTAGTCAAGGCTATGGTTTTTCCTGTGGTCATATATGGATGTGAGAGTTGGACTGTGAAGAAAGCTGAGCACCAAAGAATTGATGCTTTTGAACTGTGGTGTTGGGGAAGACTCTGGAGAGTCCCTTGGATGGCAAGGAGATCCAGCCAGTCCATTCTGAAGGAGATCAACCCTGGGTGTTCTTTGGAAGGACTGATGCTAAAGCTGAAACTCCAATATTTTGGCCACCTCATGAGAAGAGTTGACTCATTGGAAAAGATTCTGATGCTGGGAGGGATTGGGGGCAGGAGGAGAAGGGGATGACAGAGGATGAGATGGCTGGATGGCATCACCGCCTGATGGACGAGAGTTTGGGTGAACTCCAGGAGATGGTGATGGATAGGGAGGCCTGGCGTGCTGTAATTCATGGGGTTGCAAAGAGTCGGACATGACTGAGTGACTATTTGCTTTTATAGGTATAGTTTTTTTGTTGGTAATTTGCTCTTGGCTAATCATACTATTTTCTTTTATAGGTTTTTTTTTTTTTTGGTTAACATGCTGCGTGTTAACTTTTGCTAAGGGTTTCGATGTGTATATGTTTAAATACGATAAAATATACATTACTTTGTTGACTCTATTTTAAAAGGAAAGACCTTAAACAAAAGCAAACAATTTGAAAATATGGTGCTTGAATTCTGTACATGATCAGCAAATACTAATTCAATTCAAATTTTCCTCAATATGTAAGCTCAAGCAGAAGCATATTATTTAGTGTTAGAGATATTTAACAGAGGAATTGAATTCAAATAATATTTTAATAAGTTAGAAATATTTAAATTCTCCTTATCAATACACAAATGCACTTCAGTAGATCACTAGCCATTAGGAGATGTCCATACTGCTTTCTCTGTGAACTAGAGTTGACAAGACATAATAGCCTATATTTATTGTATACGTGGCTTTTTTATAGCCAAAAAAGTGCCGGTGTTTCACATAGTAGCCATTCCATTTATTAGCAATATAACAGATAAAAAGGAAACTGAGATTTTTTTTTGAAAATCCCTCTTTCTGGTCCTGTTATATGTTCCTGGACCTGATCTAATGCAGTTGTTGTTTCTGGCACTCAGAGCTTCTGAATTCAACTCCACAGACATTGCTCTGATCAGTTCTATACATAAGTGAAAAATATTTAACACAGGCTCCATCCAAGTAAGGATTAGCTTTCTATCAGCTGATTTGGGGTCTACTACCCTCCAAACCTCACTGTAAGTTCTCTTATGTTCTGGATTTGGTAAACGGTTTTAGATGAGCTGTTGGTTAAAAAAGAAAGCTGCAAGGACTTTTACCAGACCAAACATAATCTCCACTGCCAAAGACAGATTTTGAAAATCATTGTAAATTTTATGATGAAGTGTGGAAATCTGAAAAGAAGCCTTGTTTCAAAAAATGGAAAAATTTCTCCGTAAAATCTTCCAAAAGTTCACAATCTATAACGCATGCTTCTCCTTAATTTCCTCTTTCACTCACTTCCTAGTTCCCAGCAGCTGCGTGGGCTTTGCAGCCAGCACTCTTCAGAGAGTTTGCCTCATCAGAATTTGTGGCCTGAAAGAATAATCCAACCCTAGTGGACAGTATAGGAAGACATGTTGGCAGATCCCTTAGATCGGAAATGGTTTGAATGATGTATGGTCTGATGCTATATAATTTAAATCAATTTTAATATGGAATCATAGCCACTAAAATCTTTAATTCCCGGGTGAGAAAGTTACTGTTTTCAGGATCGGTTATAAATATTGCAGGAAGCACATGCAGCAAATTATTATTAAATTAATTCTAAGAATGTGAAATATTTGAGGGCCAGAGTTATGGTTGCTATCAAAGGAAACTAAATACATCGAAGGTACATGATGCTTGATGTGAAATATCTGTGGGAAATATGAGACTCCTTTTCTTTGCTCTGGCTCATGGTGGGTTTTAGACTTCATTCACAGACCTGGTTCTTGTCTGAGGCTCACAACCGTCTTGGTAGGCACATGGTCCAGAAAATTTCTGTCTCCTTTGAGGAGAGAGAAATCTGACATTTAGAAGGGTTAATTGACCTTCTATGGTTTCCAGTAGTATTGGCCCAGGCTGAAATACAGACCTCTGGACTCTTCACTGTGTGCTGTTCCTATTATATAGTGAAGTGAAGTTGCTCAGTCATGTCTGACTCTTTGCAACCCCATGGACTATAGCCTACCAGGCTCCTCTGTCCATGGGATTTTCCAGGCAAGAATACTGGAGTGGGTTGCTATTTCCTTCTCCAGGAGATCCCTACCCAGGAATTGAACCCAGGTCTCCTGCATTGTAGACAGATGCTTTACCTTCTGAGCCACCAGGGAAGTCCTGTTTCTATTATAACATCAAGAGAAAATAAAACTTGAAGCAGGGAAAAGAAAGGAAAGGGAAAACAAGTTCAATTTCATAGGTTGCTAGAAATAGTAGGTTTATGTTAACAATATTTTTAAATGTAGTTAATTTAGTGAAACTTGGAATGGACTCCCTGCCTGTGGTGTAGGTGAGGGGGGAATGTCTTGATTTGAAGAAAATCAGATATAAGGTAAAAATAAGATTTGTGGAATAATAAAGCTCTCAGAGGCATAAATGATGCCATTCACTCTACAGATTAGATGGGTCGGTTTTCATCTTTTACTGGAGATCCTTAGCTTACCTGCCCACATGCCGTGAAATTGCCCATCCTCTCAGACTTTGTGGGAATTTTCCGAGAGAAGGCACATCTCATCCTCACTCTGCACCAAGGGGATTGATAGCCATGTTCTGGGTAGCTATCCACTTACCAAAAAGCCCCAGAAACTAATGGGACTTTAGTTGCAGACCAGGGGAAAGAAGATGCTGAGAGTAAAGGTAGGCACAGATGGCATTCAGAAGACACGTGCCTGAGTGTCATCACTGTTTAAAAATCTCCTGATGTGGAGCCTCACCTAACACCTATGTGGCATAGATGTTGTACCACCCACTGTGACATAGATTAAGGGCCAGATTAAGCAATGTATTTTTATTCTTTTCATATTTTTATTCTTTAAGAGTAAATCAACAGGTAGAAGAAGATTCCCAGGCTGCAGACAACAGCCCTTTTCATGGCTTCTGTTTGTTGCCAGACATGCTAGGGCTTGTGCATCTTAAACTGTGGAATAAAATCCCTCCATTGTTATTTCTTGGCTCTTAAGAACTTACTGTGGAAATTCAATCTCTAGTTCATTTGGTGACATATGTGCAAAATGCCTAACACGTGTGTGAAAAGGCAGTTAAATGCAACATCAATTAAGTCAGCACTTAAAAAATGGTTTTGGATAG
The DNA here is from genome assembly GCA_006410675.1 of Oreotragus oreotragus. Taxonomy (NCBI): domain Eukaryota; kingdom Metazoa; phylum Chordata; class Mammalia; order Artiodactyla; family Bovidae; genus Oreotragus; species Oreotragus oreotragus. Next base: position 120,594 of record SJYX01001147.1, on the reverse strand, counting down.
TTAAAACTCTTGAATCTGATGAGGTGGTTAAGCCATATTTCAAGATACAATCTAAAGGACTGTATTAGGTCTAAGAGCTCTTTGCAAATCCCACTTGAATTTCATAGCATGATGGTCTATCTGTGTTAACAGAGTTGTTAAAATGTAAATCACTAAGAGTAAATCCTGATGAAAGGAGCTATGCCAAGTTGAGGTTAAGAGAGCTTTGAAATTTTCCCTGTAGCTGCGGCTGGGTCTAGGGCTGGGGCTCAGCTGGGACCAGTGTTAACACATAAGGCAAACTCTTCTTAGAATACAGAAGGGGCTTTAGGAAGTTAAGTGCAAACCTAATAATGATTAGAAGAAATCTTATTCGTGATGAATTAAGACTTGTAAGTACAAATTAGACCAAACCATCAAGCTATTTTCTTGAGCAGCCTCATTTTTATCCCCCACAATGACGAGTCTGAACCCTCCATGCCTTCTGCTGACTGCTAACACATTCATGTATACATGTAGGTCTGAACCCTATTCTAATGGTTCAAAACCCATATGCAAATGTCAGTCCTCAAAAATCCAGTCCTCCCGAAGCCCTTATGTGGCAGACGAGAGGATGGGAAGGAAGGCACCTTGGGATAAAGTTCTCTGTTTAGACATCTTTCCAGGCTCTAGGCCAATGTCTACACTAGCTGCCAGAAGGGTCTTCCCCAAACACAAATCCAGTCATGTTACACTCAATTTAAAATGCTTCTGGGATACTGCACCAGCTTCCTTGCCCACCTTTTTCAAGCAGTTCACACTCAGGCCCTCTCATGTCTCATTATCTTTGCTTACATGGCCCCTTCTGCCTGGAAAAAAGCAATAACCAAAAACCCTCCAAGATCCTTTTAGTTTTCAAGGCTCTATTTCTGCTCCTTTTCTTTTGTGAAGACTTCCATGATCTTTCACCTCTATTTCTGCATTTAAGACATGACTATGCTGTTCACTGTTCTCTGTGTGCCCACAGAATACAGATTCTGTACTTACTTACAGATTATATTATGAATGAATATTCATGCCCGTGTGTGCATATGAATGAGTATACATACATTTGAACTGTATGAATGTTGAGCTTGTTGAGGGCTGAGCCATATTGTATCATATGTATTGTATTGTATATACAATATACATTGTGTATATATATATATAGTATGGTGCTAGCTCTTAGAAAATGATTAACTGGTCAATTAGATGAACACTTGCATCAGTCCCAGAAGAACCACAAAGTTTCTGGTTATATGAGAGTTGTCTTTATAGAAGAAAATGTTAAGAATTTCCCAAGTTCACTTGGATGTTAACTGGACTTACCCTGGTGATTATTTTGCAATAAATACAATTATCAATCATTGTGTTGTACTCCCCAGATTGGCAGATGCCCAATATGCTAGTGGAGAAGGGTGGAGAAATAGCTCCAGAAGGAATGAAAAGGCTAAGCCAAAGTGGAAACAGTGCCCAGTTGTGGATGTGTCTGGTGGTGAAAGTAAAGTCCAATGCTGTATTGTATGGAGAACGATATTGCATAAGAACCTGGAATGTTAGGTCTATGAAGGTGAAGTCGCTCAGTCATGTCTGACTCTTTGCGACCCCGTGGACTGTAACCTACTAGGCTTCTCCGTCCATGGGATTCTCCAGGCAAGAATACTGGAGTGGATTGCCATTTCCTTCTCCAGGGGATCTTCCCGACCCAGGGATCGAACCTGGGTCTCCCACATTGGAGTCAGACGCTTTAACCTCTGAGCCACCAGGGAAGCCCATTAGGTCTATGAATTAAGGAAAATTGGAAGTGGTCAGACTTCCAATGGCAAGCATGAACATAGACATTTTAGGAATCAGTGAACTAAAATGTACAGGAACAGGCAAGTTTAATTCAGATGACCGTTATATTTGCTAATGTGGGCAAGAATCCCTTAGAAGAAATGGAGTCAACAAAAGAGCGCAGGATGCAGTACTTGGGTGCAATCTCAAAAACAACGAAATGATCGCTGTTCAACTTCCAAGGCAAACCGTTCACTATCACAGTAATCCAAGTGTATACCTCAACCAGTAATGCTGAAGAAGCTGAAGTTGAAAGGTTCTGTGAAGATTTACAAGACCTTCTAGAACTAACATCCAAAAAAGATGTCTTTTTATCATAGGGGAATCGAATGCAAAAGTAGGAAGTCAAGAGATACCTGGAGTAACAGGCAAATTTGGCCTTGGAGTACAAAATGAAGCAGGGCAAAGGCTAACAGAGTTTTGCCAAGAGAACACACTGGTCATAGTAAATATCCTTTTCCAACAATATAAGAAGCAACTCTACACATGGACATCACCAGACGGTTGATACCGAAATCAGATTGATTATGTTCTTTGCAGCTGAAGATGGAGAAGCTCTATGGAGTCAGCAAAAACAAGACACGGAGCTGACTGTGGCTCAGATCATGAACTCCTTATTGCCAAATTCAGACTTAAATTGAAGAAAGTAGGGAAAACCACTAGGCCATTCAGGTATGACCTAAATCAAATCCCTTACAATTATACAGTGGAAGTGACAAACAGATTCAAGGGATTAGATCTGATAAACATAGTGCTTGAAGACCTATGGATAGAAGTTTGTAACATTGTACAGGAGGCTGTGATCAAAACCATCCCAAGGAAAAGAAAGGCAAAAAGGCAAAATGGTTACATGAGGAGGCCTTACAAATAGCTGATAAAAGAAGAGAAACAAAAAGCAAAGGAGAAAAGAAAAGATATATCCATCTGAATGCAGAATTCCAAAGAATAGCAAGAAGAGATAAGAAAGTCTTCCTAAGTGAACAATGCAAAGACATAGAGGAAAACAATTGAATAGAGGAAAGACTAGCAATTTCTTCAAGAAATTAGAGATACCAAGGGAATATTTTATGCAAAGATGGGCAAATAAAGGACAGACATGATATGGAAGCAGAAGATATTAAGAGGTGGCAATAATACACAGAAGAACTATACAAAAAAGATCTTAATGACCCAGATAACCATGATGGTGTGGTCACTCACCTAGAGCCAGACATCCTGGAGTGTGAAGTCAAATGGGCCTTAGGAAGCATCACTATGAAGAAAGCTAGTGGAGGTGATGGAATTCTAGCCGAGCTATTTCAAATCCTAAAAGATGATACTGTGAAAGTGCTGCACTCAATATGCCAGCAAATTTGGAAAACTCGGCAGTGGCCACAAGACTGGAAAAGTCAGTTTTCATTCCAATCCCAAAGAAAGACTATGCCAAAGAATGCTCAAACTCCCACACAATTGCACTCATCTCACATGCTAATAAAGTAATGCTCAAAATTCTCCAAGCCATGCTTCAACAGTACATGACTATGAACTTCCAGATGTTCAAGCTGGTTTTAGAAAACCAGAAGAACCAGAGATCAAATTGCCAACATCCGTTGGATCATAGAAAAAGCAAGGGAATTCCAGAGAAACATCTACTTCTGCTTCATTGACTATGCTGATGCCTTTGACTGTGTGGCTCACAACAAACTGTGGAAAAATTTTAAAGAGTTGAGAATACCAGACCACCTTACCTGCCTCCTGCAAAACGTGTACGCTGGAGAAAGCAACAGTTAGAATCGAAGATGGAATGACAGGTTCAGAATTGGGAAAGCAGTACATCAAGGCTGAATATTGTCACCCTGTTTAGTTTATATGCAGAGTGCATCATGCAAAATGCCAGGCTGGATGAAGCACAAGCTGGAATCAAGACTGCTGGGAGAAATATCAATAACCTCAGATATGCAGATAACACCGCCCTTATGGCAGAAAGCAAAGAGGCTTTAAAGGCCTCTTGATGAAGGTGAAAGAGGAGTGAAAAAGCTGGCTTAAAACTCAACACTCAGAACACTAAAATCATGGCATCTGATCCCATAACTTCATGACATATAGATGGGGAAACAACAGAAACGGTGAAAGACTATTTTTTTGGGCTCCACGATCACTGTGGATGGTGTCTGTAGCTATGAAAATTAAAAGATACTTGCTTGCTCGTTGGAAGGAAAACTATGACAAACCTAGACAGCATATTGAAAAGCAAAGGCATTACTTTGTCGACAAAGGTCTGTCTAGTCAAAGCTATGATTTTTCCAGTAGTCTTGTATGGATGTGAGAGTTGGACCATAAAGAGGCTCAGTGTCAAAAAATTGATGCTTTTGAACTGTTCCAACCAGTCAATCCTAAAGGAAATCAGTCCTGAACATTGCTTGGAAGGACTGATGCTGAAGCTGAAGCTCCAACACTTTGGCAACCTGATACGAAGAGCCGACTCACTGGAAAAGACCCTAATGTACACCTGAAACTAATATAGTTATACTGATTATAACTTAATAAAAAAATTACTCCTAAAAAAAGAATGTTCCAAGCTCAAAGGACTTTTGTTTTTCCTTGACTCCTTGCTGTGCTGTGTTCAGTCACTCAGTCGTGTCCATCTCTTTGTGATTCCATGGACTGTAGCCCACCAGGCTCCTTTGTCCATGAGGTTTCCCAGGCAAGGATACTGGAGTGGGTTGCCATGCCCTTTTCCATGGAATCTTCCTAACCCAGAGACTGAATTCAGGTCTCCCGCATTGCAGGCAGATTCTGCACCATCTGAGCCACGAGAGAAGCCCACAAACCCATCTTGATTCTTTAAGTGAATCAGTTCAGTTTAGTTCAGTTCAGTCGCTCAGTCGTGTCCGACTCTTTGCGACCCCATGAATCGCAGCACGCCAGGCCTCCCTATCCATCACCATCTCCCGGAGTTCACTCAGACTCACGTCCATCGAGTCCATGATGCCATCCAGCCATCTCATCCTCGGTCGTCCCCTTCTCCTCCTGCCCCCAATCCCTCCCAGCATCAGAGTCTTTTCCAATGAGTCAACTCTTCGCATGAGGCGGCCAAAGTACTGGAGTTTCAGCTTTAGCATCATTCCTTCCAAAGAAATCCCAGGGTTGACCTCCTTCAGAATGGACTGGTTGGATCTCCTTGCAGTCCAAGGGACTCTCAAGAGTCTTCTCCAACACCACAGTTCAAAAGCATCGATTCTTCGGCGCTCAGCTTTCTTCACAGTCCAACTTTCACATCCATACATGACCACAGGAAAAACCATAGCCTTGACTAGGCGGACCTTAGTCGGCAAAGTAATGTCTCTGCTTTTGAATATACTATCCAGGTTGGTCATAACTTTTCTTCCAAGGAGTAAGCGTCTTTTAATTTCATGGCTGCAGTCACCATCTGCAGTGATTTTGGAGCCCNTGGCCAAAGTACTGGAGTTTCAGCTTTAGCATCAGTCCTTCCAAGAACCCTTATGAATTATGCTAGGAATTCCCTGGTGGGCCAGTGGTTAGGGCTCTCTGATTCCGCTGCAGGGTGCATGGGTTCGATCCCTGGTCAGAGCAGTTCCTCATGCCACATGATGCAGCCAAAACAGTGTGTGGGCGGGTGGTGGGAAGGGAAAGGAGCAAAAAAGAATTATGTTAAAAATCTACTCTGCCTATGCTCTCACTGACGATGCACCCGTTCGCCCCAGAGCACTGATGGGGATGTACAAGGAGATTCATGTTGTTTTCATGCCTGCTAACACAACATCCATGGTGCAGGCCATGGATCAAGGAGTAATTTTTACTTTCTAGTCTTATTATTTAAGAAAAACATTTTGTAAAGTTATAGCTGCCATCCATTCCTCCGATGGATCTGGCCATAATAAACTGAAAACCTGGAAAGGATTGACCATTCTAGATGCCATTAAGAACATTCATGATTCGTGGGAAAAGGTCAAAATCTCAACATTAACAGGAGTTTGGAAGAAGTTGATTTCCACCCTCATAGATGGCCTTGAGGGGTTTAAAATTTGAGTGGAGGAAGTAACTACAGACGTGATGAAAATAGCAACAGAACCAGAATTAGAAGCAGGGCCTAAAGATGTGACTGAGCTGCATAATCTTACGACAAAACTTTAATGGATGGGAAGTTGCTTCTTATGGATGAGCAAAGAAAGTTGTTTCTTGAGATGAAATCTATTCCTGGTTAAGATGCTGTGAAGACTGGTGAAATGACATGACATAAACTTAGTTTCATAAAGCAGTGGCAGAGTTTGAGAGAACTTACTGCTATTTTGAAAGGTTTTACTGTGGGTAAAATGCTACCACACAGCACTGCATGCTACAGAGAAACAATTCGTGACAGGAAGAGTCAATCAATGCAGCAAACTTCACTGTTGTCTTACTTTAAGAAACTGCTGCAGCTAACACCCTGATCAGTTAACAACCATCAACGCTGAGGCAAGACCTTCTACCAGCAAAAAGACTGGCTGAAGCCTCAGATGATGGTTAGCATTTTTCAGCAATGAAGCATTTTTAAAGTCTGTATATTGTTTTTTAAGACATAATCCTATCACACAGTTGACAGACTACAATACAGTGTAAACCTAACTTTTATATGCACTGGGAAACTAAAACATCCCCGTGACTCACTTTGTTGTGATGGTCTGGAACTGAACCCCTGGTATCTCCGAGGAATGCCTGTAATTTGGCTTGATGTAAATCCAAAGACCCAAGCATTCCAGCAGTACACCTTAATCGCCTCAGCCAAATGGGAGAGTAAGACACTCCATGCCATCAGCCCTTACGTTCCTTAAAGCCCCAAATGATTATTTTGAAATTCTGTCTGATGTCTGATTAAATACCACTGCACAGTATCAACATTCTAAAATCCCAAGAAAAATGCCCAAAGCAAATTCCTCCCACTCAAATGAACATAACTTTTAACCTGCAACAAAGAAAGGAGTGTAGCACCAGGCAAAGCAACCAAAAATGCACGGTATGCTTAAAGGCTAATCTTTCCATATCTAAATCAGGCCTTTTCCTTATCTACTTGCTTTTCTT
>SJYX01001147.1:65658-108317 GCA_006410675.1 Oreotragus oreotragus | reverse complement strand
ACGATGACCCTATATGCAAGACAGCAAAAGAGACACAGATGTAAAGAACAGACTTTTGGACTCTGTGTGAGAAGGCGAAGGCAGGATGATTTGAGAGAATAGCATTGAAACATGTATATTATCATATGTGAAATAGATCGCCAGTCCAGGTTTGACACATGAGATAGGGTGCTCAGGGCTGGTGCACTGGGATGACCCTGAGGGATGGGGTGGGGAGGGAGGTGGGTAGGGGGTTCAGGATGGGGAACACATGTACACCCATGACTAATTCATGTCAATGCATGGGAAAAACCACTACAATATTGTAAAGAAATTAGCCTCCAATTAAAAAAAAAAAAAGATGTGTGTTGTTAGTCTTCAGAGTACATCCCATTTTTACCTCCCTAAACAAGTGGCCCTTAAAACAGGGATTCTTGGCCTTAGCAACTATGGACATTTGGGGCCAGTTAGCTCTTTCTTGTGTTGTGAGGGGCTGTCCTGTGCATTGTAGGCCATTTAGTAGCATCTGTGGTCTCTACTCAGTAGCACCCTCTCTTCAGAGTGACAATAAAACATGACTCTGGAAGTTTCTGGAAATGCCACAAGGGTAAAATTCACCCCTATCTGAGAACCACTGGCTTAAATGTTCTTTGTTACTTTGTTCAGCTATTTCTTGATGTCAGATTTTCTTTTTTTTCCATCACTGGGCTGAGTTTATACACCCTGCTTTACATAATTTGCTCATCTCTTTGACCACGTTTCCTCCTCCGTAAAGTTTTAATGTTAGTAGGAAATGACATTTTGGAAGCTCAAGTAAGATTGTGTTTCAGCAAGTGGTACATTCACCATGTCTTATTTAACTAATTAACAGCATAATTAGCACATTCTCAAGTTTACTGACAGGGACAATCTGGAGGAGGTAGCCGTTCCCTTCTCCAGGGGATCTTCCCAACCCAAGGATCAAACCCAGGTTTCTTGCATAGCAGGTGGATTCTTTTCCATCTGAGCCACCAGGGAAGTCCAGGGACAATCTAGAGTGCTTAATTGAAGCACTGAGCTTGGAGTAAGAAAACCTGTAGTCTGGTCTCTGCCCACATGTGTGGGTTCTGCCAGTTCAGCCCTCCAAAGTGTTAAAGCCAAATGTGTATGGTGTGAACTTGTGTAGCACACCTATGCAGGTATCGTCATTTTGTGTTGCAACTTTTATTATGTGCTAGCACTTTATAAAAAATTTCTTCTAGGAAGCTTTCTATGGAATAGTTTGTCTCAGTCTCAACAGTAATCCCACATTAATTGCATTTAACACATGCGGAGCTAATCTGTATTAGGAAACCTGGAGAGACACATCGATATGAAAAGACAAAGAAAGATGTAAGACAGAGGCAAGAAATCTCAAAAGGGGTCAGTTTGATAAATCATATGTGAATGACTGCATACATGCTATACAGTCCATGGAGTCCTCCAGGCTAGAATACTGGAGTGGGTAGCTTTTTCCCTTCTCCAGGGAATCTTCCCAACCCAGGAATTGAACTGGGGGTCTCCTGTATTGCTGGCAGATAGTTTACCAACTGAGCTATCAGGGAAGTCCCATACATGCTTATTAGAAACATGAAAATAAGACAGAAATACCTTCAGCAAGTGACTGAAACAAAATAATTAGAAAAATACAAAACTTCACAAGAGGTTAAAACTGACTTCAGTAGAAAATGCTCTAAATGTTAAATGCATTTTAAAAAATAGGCGAAGGGCTTCCTTAGTGGTCCAGCATATAAGAATTTGCCTGCCAGTGTAGGGGGCATAGGTTCAATCTCTGGTCCAAGAAGAGCCCACATGCCTCAGGGCAGCAAAGCCCATGGGCCATAACTCCCGAGCCTGCCAGTTACAACTCCTGAAGCCTGAGTGCCTGGAGCCTGTGTGCCACGAGAGAAGACCCCTTGGTGAGAAGCCCCACTTGCCACAACTAGAAAGCCAACAGGCAGCAACGAAGACCCAGCACAGCCAAAAATTAATCAGCTAATTAAAAAATTTAAAAAAAGCAGGTGAGTGTTATCACATGGTACATAGACACCTGCCGGGGTCCAGCCTGGGTGGATCCAGGGAATTCAAAAGGTGAACAGCATAGGTGAGGAAAACTTATTTATTTAGAAATATAAAAGAAATTAAGAAGAAATAGTATAGTAGGAAAATTNAGCCAAAAATTAATCAGCTAATTAAAAAATTTAAAAAAAGCAGGTGAGTGTTATCACATGGTACATAGACACCTGCCGGGGTCCAGCCTGGGTGGATCCAGGGAATTCAAAAGGTGAACAGCATAGGTGAGGAAAACTTATTTATTTAGAAATATAAAAGAAATTAAGAAGAAATAGTATAGTAGGAAAATTTAGTGGAGAAAAGAGGCTGAATAACTTGGTTTACGGGGAAAGCCAATAAAATCTCGGGACAAGAGATTGGCACCATCTACGTTGGGCCACCAGCGCTCGTTTGAATATTGGAGAGTGCCCCACCTTGGGCTCTCTCTCTCACGGAACTTAAAAGCTGGGGCAAGTAAGTAGATATGGCGAGCCTCCATGCCCCAGGTGGGAATTCAGCCAGAAATTAGAGTAAAGAGGACACAGGAGAAATCAGTCTTTCCAATGACTGGCCCATCCTCTATTGTTCAGAAAGGCCTTTTATACCTTTTTTTTGTACATGGAGATCAATGGATAATATAAAATTATGCAGTGTCAGCAGCCTTGCTGCTGCTGCTGCTGCTGCTAAGTCGCTTCAGTCATGTCCGACTCTGTGCGACCCCACAGACGGCAGCCCATTGGGCTCCACCATCCCTGAGATTCTCCAGGCAAGAACATTGGAGTGGGTTGCCATTTCCTTCTCCAATGCATGAAAGTGAAAAGTGAAAGTGAAGTCGCTCAGCGACTGACTCAGCAACCCCATGGACTGCAGCCTACCAGGCTCCTCCATCTATGGGAGTTTCCAGGCAAGAGTACTGGAGTGGGATGCCATTTCCTTCTCCGGTCAGCAGCCCTGACTCTTATCAAAACCAGGCTTTCTCTCTGCATACCTAGTTGTATACACAAGTCTTAGGTGATTTACATCATCTTCTGGCCAGAGGGCCAATTAACATTTTACAGCCCTTTTTCTGATAAGGATTTGTCAACCAGAAGACTTATTTGCCCTAACAGTGTTGTTCTTCCCAAAGTCTGGTGCCACTCTCAGAAAGCACTAAATAAAGTTACATTCTTACATAGCAAGGACACAACAATTTATAACAATGAAAGAAGTACAATGATTTATAATGAGAAAAGTAATTAACTCAAAAGTCTAGTGTTGCTAACATAAAAACTACTATATTCCTATTTCTATATCCCAATTACATTGATTAATATCCTCCAGGTGCCTAAAAGATAAAGAATATGGAGGCCTGGCAGCAGTCATTGAGTCAACAGTGAAAACCCATCACCAGTATAATTTTTTGTTTTTTAGAAAAGGCTCTGTATCTTTAAGATGCTTCAAGCTTCATGCCTCTTGAGGTTGGGGGCCGTAAACAATTCACAAGCTATAAAAAGTCCGGGGGAACCTGTCAGGCAAGTTAGAGAGCCATCAGAGGGGTTTGAGTTGAAACATTCCTTTCATATGCATGAGACTGTTAACTGGAGTCCTAAGTTAATTCCTTTTAGAGGCAGAAGAGTGGAAAGCACAGTACAATAAAATCAGCCTGACTCTGGTTTTTTGGGGGTAGATGTTCAGGAAAATCCAGGGGGAACCTCTGAAGCCTGACTCGCCTTGCCCATCAGGCCTCTCCGCATGACCTTGTCATGGGTGGGATTTCCCATGCTGGCTCCCGGCAGACACCTGAACAAGTTGCCTCTGTGAAAACTGATTTTAGAAGGATTGATTTTAGGACAATGGTCATAAATCAAACTGATTTCTTAGAAAACTGTGCTACTCTGGTGATTCTGGTTAGATGGTCAGGTTTTGGAATAAAAAGGAAAAAAAAAAAAAAGGCCAGCAGATACAGCAAAAGTAAAATGAGGCAGTATCAAAGGCCAGGTTTTTGTCCAAAGGTTATATCCCTGGAGGCCAAGCACATGATAGAGAGGAAACGTGACTGTGGTGCCCCTCCCTTAGTGGAGAAGCCTTCCCCAGCCAGTTGGGCTACTTGCCCAACTTTGTATTTCCTTGAAGTTCACATCCCGTCCTGAGTTAGTACTTATTTGTTTATTTACTTATTGATTGTCTTCTGCATCCCTACCCCCCAAGCAACACACACGTACACACACACACACACACACACACACACACACGTACACACATACAGAGATATAAACCTAGTCACTGCTGACTTGTCCTTCTGACCTCTTCAGAACTCTTAGGTGCTGAGTATAGTTTATTTGTTTACTTAGCATTAGATCATGGACCACTTACACCCTGATCCCTGATCCTTGAAACAGCTCTGCCAGGCAGGGATCACATTACATCTTCAGAAAACTCACAGATTTTGATCAGTTGCTCAGTCATGTCTGACCCCTTATTACCCCATGGACTGTAGCCTGCCAGGCTCCTCTGTCCGTGGGATTTCCCAGGCAAGAATACTGGAGTGGGTTGCCATTTCTTTCTCCAGGGGTTCATCCTGACCCAGGGATTGAAACTGTATCTCCTGCATCTCCTTCATTTGTTTGTGGGTTCTTTACCACTGAGCCACCAAGGAAACCCCACTCAAGACATGGTAGATTCTTAATAAATATGCTGTGAATGGGAAAAAAAAAAACCCTCACAGATTTAGTAGAATGGGTTAAACACATTCACAATAAATCTTTTTTGTTTTTTTAATGTGAAGAATCTGATGTTCAGAGAGGCTCAGAAGCACACCTAAGATCATACAGCTAAGAATGAGCCTCACTGCTATTTAAAGCAAGGTTGTATAACTAAAATCTTTATAAAATGCCATTGTGCCCCAAAGGAGCAATGGACATCAGCCAAAGAAGTTCTGAATTTCTTTTATTTATTTATTTAATTAATTTGGGGGGCTGGGTCTTCATTGCTGCACTTGGGCTTTCTCTAGTTGTGGCAAGCAGGGGCTACTCTTTGTTTCCGTGTGTGGGTTTTTCATTTCAGTGGCTTCTCTTGTTGTGGAGCAAAAGTTCTAGAGTGCAGCCTCACTGCTGTGGCATAGGCGCTTAGATCCACATGCCTGGAGGCATGTGGGATCTTCCCAGACCAGGGATTGAACCTGTGTACCCTGCAATGTATTCTTGCCACCTCTTCTTAATATCTTCTGCTTCTGTTAGGTCCATACCATTTCTATACTTTATCGAGCCCATCTTTGCATGAAATGTTCCCTTGGTATCTCCAATTCTCTTGAAGAGATCTTTAGTCTTTCCCAGTATGGACCTAACAGAAGCAGAAGATATTAAGAAGAGGTGGCAAGAATACACAGAAGAACTGTACAGAAAAGATCTTCACGACCCAGATAATCATGAGGATGTCATCACTCATCTAGAGCCAGACATCTTGGAATGTGAAGTCAAGTGGGCCTTAGAAAGCATCACTAAGAACAGAGCTAGTGGAGGTGATGGAATTCCAGTTGATCTGTTTCAAATCCTGGAAGATGATGTTGTGAAAGTGCTGCACTCAATATGCCAGCAAATTTGGAAAACTCAGCAGTGGCCACAGGACTGGAAAAGGTCAGTTTTCATTCCAATTCCAAAGAAAGGCAATGCCAAAGAATGCTCAAACGACCGCACAATTGCACTCATCTCACACGCTAGTAAAGTAATGCTCAAAATTCTCCAAGCCAGGCTTCAGCAATATGTGAACCATGAACTCCCTGATGTTCAAGCTTGTCTTAGAACAGGCAGAGGAACCAGAGATCAAATTGCCAACATCTGCTGGATCATGGAAAAAGCAAGAGAGTTCCAGAAAAACATCTATTTCTGCTTTATTGACTATGCCAAAGCCTTTGACTGTGTGGATCACAATAAACTGTGGAAAATTCTGAAAGAGATGGGAATACCAGACCACCTAACCTGCCTCTTGAGAAATCTGTATGCAGGTCAGGAAGCAACAGTTAGAACTGGACATGGAACAACAGACTGGTTCCAAATAGGAAAAGGAGTACGTCAAGGCTGTATATTGTCTCCCTGCTTATTTAACTTATATGCAGAGTACATCATGAGAAACGCTGGACTGGAAGAAACACAAGCTGGAATCAAGATTGCCGGGAGAAATATCAATAACCTCAGATATGCTGATGACACCACCCTTATGGCAGAAAGTGAGGAGGAGCTAAAAAGCCTCTTGATGAAAGTGAAGGAGGAGAGCGAAAAAGTTGGCTTAAAGCTCAACATTCAGAAAACGAAGATCATGGCATCCGGTCCCATCACTTCATGGGAAATAGATGGGGAAACAGTGGAAACAGTGTCAGACTTTATTTTTTTGGGCTCCAAAATCACTGCAGATGGTGACTGCAGCCATGAAATTAAAAGACGCTTACTCCTTGGAAGAAAAGTTATGACCAACCTGGATAGTATATTCAAAAGCAGAGACATTACTTTGCCGACTAAGGTCCGCCTAGTCAAGGCTATGGTTTTTCCTGTGGTCATGTATGGATGTGAAAGTTGGACTGTGAAGAAAGCTGAGCACCGAAGAATCGATGCTTTTGAACTGTGGTGTTGGAGAAGACTCTTGAGAGTCCCTTGGACTGCAAGGAGATCCAACCAGTCCATTCTGAAGGAGATCAACCCTGGGATTTCTTTGGAAGGAATGATGCTAAAGCTGAAACTCCAGTACTTTGGCCACCTCATGCGAAGAGTTGACTCATTGGAAAAGACTCTGATGCTGGGAGGGATTGGGGGCAGGAGGAGAAGGGGACGACCGAGGATGAGATGGCTGGATGGCGTCACGGACTTGATGGACGTGAGTCTGAGTAAACTCCGGGAGATGGTGATGGACAGGGAGGCTTGGCGTGCTGCGATTCATGGGGTCGCAAAGAGTCGGACATGACTGAGCGACTGAACTGAACTGAATTGAACCCTGCAGTGGCAGGAGAGTTCTTAACCACTGGACCACCAGAGAAGTCCCTGGATTTCTTTATGTTCGAATATGTCCTTCAACTTCCAGCAGCATCCCCTGGGAAGTTTAGGTCTATTCCATGCTTGGGTGCAGAACAGAGCCCTGGAAGGCCCATGGAAAGTCACCTGGTTCCTGTGGCTGACTTAGACAAGGTGGAAGACAATTGCCCAAGTTCCCCAGTTCTGGTTTTGGAGATAATGCTGGATATATAATGTGAGCCATAATTAATTTAGAAATTTCTAGTAACTACATTAAAAAGGGAAAAATAAACAGGTAAAATTAATCTTAATCATATATTTTACTTAACTCAATATATCAAAACTATTATCATTTCAACATGCAATCAGTATAAAAACTATTAATGATATGTTTTGTTATGTTTAATTAAGATAAACTAAAATTTTAAATTCAGTTCCTCAGTTGTTCCAGTCACATTTCCATAGAGGACAGTAATAGAGAGTATAACACCAGAGAAACATTTAGGGATGGTGGCAGTTCTTTGTGAGTCTCCGTGTATAATATCTCATTAAGATGTTTGGAGCCTCTCCTCCATGGGAGCTCACATGCTTACTCAGTGGCGCAGTGTTCCAGAAAACAAGTTAGAAACTGAATACCTTTCATAACCTAACCCTGAAAGTCACATCACGTCTCTTCTGCTGTATTCTATGGTTGTCCATTAAGTTTTATTGGTACATAGCTATGCTCATTTGTTTACATACTGCCTGTGGCTCCTTTTGTACTACAGTGGCAGAGTGGAGTAGCTATGAGGCAAAACCTAAAATATTTACTGTCCGGTCCTAGACAGAAAAAGTTTGCTGACCCTGGTTGTAGAATAGTAAAACTTTGGATGATGTGGTATGGACTCCCAGTTTTTAAACATCAGAGTAAAGTTAAGATGATGGTACCTTCTTGCCTTGGAAATATCCTCAAAGCAACAAAGAGAACAGAAGTCAGACATGTAAACTCCTCCTTTAACAAAAAAAGGAAACATCTATAACCTTGAACCACAATCTATGAGGAAATGCAGTGGAGATCAAACAGGGCCAAAGGGGAGACCAAGAGATTATACTTGTGCCTTGGATGTCACAGAGGAAGCTGGCAGAACACAATTCCTCAAAGTGGATGGCCCATCATGAAGAGCAAAAAATCAGCAATTCCTTGCCTGGAACAATGACACTATCATAAGTAGAGTGAGGGCAGGGCCACTCTTGAACCTGATTTGACACCAAAGATAGTCAGGGATGTTAGTTGCTCAGTCATGTCTGACTCTGCAACCTATGGATTGTAGCCCACCAGGCTCTTCTGTCCATGGAATTCTCCAGGCAAGTATACTGGAGATGGGTGCCATTTCCTACTCCAGGGGATTTTCCCCCAGGGATCAAACCTGGGTCTCCTGCATTGCAGGCAGATTCTTTACTATCTGAGCCACCAGGGAAGCCCACCAGGCTTTCCAGGCAGTACTTATGGTAGAGAACCCAGCTGCCGGTGCAGGAGACATAAAAGACACGAGTTCGATCCTTGGGTTGGGAAGATCCCCTGGAGGAGGGCATGGCAACCCACTCCAGTATNCACCAGGGAAGCCCACCAGGCTTTCCAGGCAGTACTTATGGTAGAGAACCCAGCTGCCGGTGCAGGAGACATAAAAGACACGAGTTCGATCCTTGGGTTGGGAAGATCCCCTGGAGGAGGGCATGGCAACCCACTCCAGTATTCTTGCCTGGAGAATCCCACGGACAGAAGAGCCTGGCGAGCTACAGTCCACAGAGTCGCAGGCAGCTGGACACAACTGAGTGACTTAATATGCACAGGCATAGTCAGGGGTGACAGGGCTGTATCCCAGGACATTGGCATACTGTGAGAAGAGTGGAGTAGAAAGATGCTGTCCTGCAAGCAGCAACCCCAAATCTCTATTGGCCAGGAAACAATAGGAGCTAAAAACTGACACACACAACTCTTTATTCCTTTGGAGTTGTGTCTGTTTCCCAGTGCTGGCTGCTACAAATCGCGACCATGTTGGGGACTTAAGACAACAGAAACTCATTCTATAACAGTTCTGGAGGCCAGAAGTGTCAAATCCAGGTGTTGTTGGGGCCACGTTCTCTCTGAAGTCTTCAGGGAGGGGAATCCTTCCTTACCTCTTCCAGCTTCTTGTGGGCCTGACATCCCATGGCTTTTTCACAGTTCTAGTCTCTGCTTCCATCTCCACATGACTTTCTTCCCTGAATCTATTATTTTAGGTATATGCCTATGAGCGGAACTGCTGGGTCAATGTGGTAATTCTATGTTTAGTTTTTTGAGGAACCACAAAACTTTTCCAGAGTGTCTGCACCATTTTACATTCCCACCAGCCAGGCACAAAGTTCCCAGTTTCTCCACGCTGTCACCGATATGTTTCTGTGTTTTAATTACAGCAATCCTAATAGGTGTGAGGTGGTATCTCATTACGATTTTGATTTTCATTTCCTTAATGACTAGTGATGTTAAGCATCTTTTCATGTGCTCAAATTCTTGATTTTAATGAAGTCCAGTTCATTTTTTTGTTGTTGTTGCCTGTGTGCATCTTGATTTTGATCTTTATAATGACTATTTGTTGATGTTAGGTAAGCAGAGTGGGTTTTGCTGAATATATAGATCTTTGATCATGACTAGACTAGACTGAAAAACTTGTTTATGGAGCTATTTATCAACCCACAGCACATTCACTTTGCACAGCTGAGCAGGCGGGACAGACCAGATGTCACCTTTGTCTCATCAAGGAATGCTCTTTGGGACCAGTATTCTTTCAATGAGTCACAAATGGCCTTTGTTTGTCTAAGTGGCTGCCCCAATGATGAGGGGAAATTATCTCCAGTCTGTTTTAAATCGTCTTTGAAAGTCCCTCTTATCTAGAACTTACCTTCTTAGAGATACATGAACACATAGAGAATAAACAGTAACTAGTTTGTATTTTATTCTTCGCCAGCTAAATTAAATTTTCTAAGGATGCTATCAGTTCAAATTAAAACTATTTTCTATATCATCCAGAGGGCATCACCTGAGTTGTACAACCAGTGATGTATTTTCAACTGAATTGTCTTCATTTATTCTAATGTCTGTAACAGGCATAACATCATTAGTTTTACGGTTGATTTTTCTTCCCAAAGATAACCTTTGTGTCTGTTTCATTTTTCAGTTTCTAAAGTGGACAATGAGTATAGACAATAAGGTATGGCCGTTGTGTGCCTGTGTGTGTATTCAGATAAATGCCTTATCTGTGTAGGCAGGTGGATTCTCCAGGTACACCAGAAATACAGAAAGTCATCTTTGCCCTTTCTGAGCTTCAGATGTAATTTCTTGTCACATTTAGGAAAAAAAACACACTTGCAAAGTACATCCAAGAACCTACGGAAATATTTTGGGGGTCAATTCCAGATATGCTTTCTTTCAGAGTAGATTTAATTTGTGGAAACTGATGGTATAATGACAACTGGTATAGAAGTTTGAGACAAACTGGACATGCGTCTCATGGTTTCATTACACTCATATTCTCACACAAGAGATATCCACGTGGAAGAAGTGGTCTGAAAGAGCAGACTTGGAAAATATTTAAATAAGCCATTAGTCTTGCCAATTCATCACAAGGGCATCTTGACCGCACATTTGGAAGTACAAGAAACAAGTCATAAACCTCTGAATTCTGGGAACGATTACATCTGGTGTGAGAAGAAGCAGGGTGGGGCCCTTCAGGCCAGCCATAGCTGGTCCTCAGGGTGCATTTCCAGCTGCTCCGGGAGGGTAAATGGAGCCAAGGAGCCTGCCCAGCCATTTATCAGCAGGAAGGGAAGGTCAAGGTCCCAAGAAAGGGCAACAGATAACTGGATAAGGTAGGCACAGGAGAGCAAGTGCCCAAGGATGGCTTTGTGCAAGGCAGAGTTTGATGAGCCAGAAGGAAAGAGAAGGGGTAGAGCTTTTCTCTCTAGAGACACCCAGCTAAGAATGCACGTGGCGTGCGTAACTGGAGTTGGGAATCCAGAAATTCTGTGCTAAAACCTGTAATTCTCCAACTGTACTGTGTTTCAGAGTAACCTGAGGATCTTGGTAAAACACAGACTCCGATGAAGCTGGTCTGGGGTGGGACTGAGGTTCTAGATTCCTAGCAGACTCCCAGGTGATGCGACACTGCTGGATTCCCTTTGAGCAGCAAGTCTGTAAAGTGTAAACAAGGTAGAAAAAGAATTAAGAAGGAAACGAAGGTGGGCTGGGGAGTCTTGGACCCCAATACTTTCCTTGCAGCTCACGCCGTGGTCACGCCACTTCTAGACGAGATCCTTTGCATTCCTGGGCAACCGAATTTCCTTAGTAGGGCCAGTGACAGAATTCTCCTTTGTGACAATTGTAGCCTTTTGCTGTTTTTGAATCTGTGTGATGAGGGTGACACAGAATGTTGGAGCAGTGAAATCCTTGAAGTGGAGACATTGGCGTTCTAAGGAAAGGCTGGAATGGAACTAAGTATATGAGTGAGTATACGTAAGACATCCCTTGAGCCGCCTATCAAGTTTGCATTTTCTGACAGCAAGATGGAAGCTTTTGGAGTCTGTTCTGAGGCCATTCTGGCCCAAGCATCACTGGAAAGTATGATTACTCAGAAATTGTAGCACAACTGTGAATGGTGCCAGATTCTTACTGCACACACCTGCACTCTTAAGGTGGTGGAGGGGTGTTTGGTGGCATCCTTACTCAGTTCCATGTTAATTCTGTACAAAACAAAAACCGTAACTGAGATAAAAATCAGAAACATAAACAAATCTCGTCTTCCAGCATTTGTGACATCTCATATAATTAATGGACAAAAGTGAAAACTTAAATTGCACTCATAAAATGAAAATAGTTATTGGAATAAACTTTATTCCCCCCATTTAATAGGAATCATTAGACTTTTATTTTACATGGACAAGGGGGATCAAAGGCATTAAAGACCCATTATTTAAAGTCAAAACAATGTTTTATTGGGTTTTCATGAATTAAAATAGATAAAGTTCCTTTCAAAGTTCAGAAACAAAAGTGAATAAATTTAGGAAGAGGATGTAGCACAGGAGAGAAGAAAGTTAGTGTATTAGAAGTTCTGTAGTTAAAATAATAGTTCTTTGCCACTCCTCCAACTCTTGTATTTGATAGAAAAACAGAGATGAATCATTTTCATTAGCTAAGCATATTCTAATGTTCTATTAGCTAAATGGAAATCTTATTATAGTCCCTGGTGGAATAATTGAAGCTAGTATTCTTTATGTGGCTCTGCATATAAATATCTAACTTCAGAATTTTAACCAAGATCCAAATCAAACAAAATTAGTTAATTTCATCTTTCAGTAAGACATTGTTCAACTAACACACAGGTGTACTCTTTGGAAAGAAGCCAGCTAAAAAATACTTGAAACTGACTACAGAGAAATTACCAGAATTTACTAAAGACCATAGGATACAGTTTTAATTACTTAAAGAGCAGTTTATTCAAATAGCCGGGAGGAGTTTAATCTCAGCTGAAAATATTTGGGTGGGTTCCATTTTAGTTTCCCTTTATTCTAGAATCTAAATCTTGTGGGGGTTTTTCCTTCCCAAAGTACCATATTGCTTTTTGGGTCATGCCAATAAATACAAAGTTCTTATTAGTTGAAATATGGGCAAACAAGAAATGCTCACTCACTGTCTAAATATTCTTGATTCACATGTCTAACGTACTTAGGATGAATGATACCCAGGCCTCTTTGTTCTGCAAATAGAGCTGAAAATCTCCAAAGGTTAGATTTTCTTGCAGAGCTTCCAATAATAATACTTGATTACACAGAGAATTGATGTAATAATAGTTTCAGATAATAATGCTTAGCACTTGAGCATTTGTCATCTTCAAAGTGTTTTAACTATTTATTCCTCATAAAACCCCTGTGAAGTGAAGAAGTCAGCAAGCAGTATATTATTTTCACTTCATAGTCTTGAACTCAAACCACTGAAGCATGTTTGTCTCCTCCTATATCACTTGGATCCAGCTGAGTTGGATGAACTGTGAGAAATGTTTCCTTCATCCCTTCATTTTGTCTCACATAAGCCATGAAGCTGGTAGAGAGCTGCTCTGTTTTTATTTCTGTTTCTTTTTACATTATAAATACTAGCTCAATTATCTTAATGTCACAAAAATATCTGGCGAATACCTTCTATAATACAAGTGAAACAGCTCCAAGGTCCCTGCTTTCTAGTTCAAGAACACAAGATTTGAAACTGTCCATATCAGTTATTATGGAAAGTCCCTTTGCTTGAAAGTTAGTCTAGCTAGAAGACGAACTTTGAAGATTTAAAAGCATTTAAACCTCATCCAGATTAAAGTGTTTTGTAGTTTGAACAAATCGGTCCAGACTTAAGGGGGAAATATGTCAATACTTTTAGCAAAATTGGGCTATAATCTGTATTTTTATCATCAATTTTAGAAAAGGATAATAGAAGGCAATCATTGCATAAAGCTTGCTGCCCTTGACTCTGAGTTTAAAGCTATAGTTGAGGCTTGGTTTAGAGAATTATGAGAAATAGTCTTGGACTTAGCCAGGGCTTCCCTGGTGGCTCAGCAAGAAAAGAATCCACCTGCAACGTAGGAGACACAGGAGATGCAAGTTCCATCCCTGGGTTGGGGTAATCTCCTGGAAAAGGAAACGGCAACCCACTCCAGTAGTGTTGCTTGAAAAATCCCATGGACAGAGGAGCCCAGTGGGCTACAGTCCAAAGGATTGCAAAAAATTGAACATGACTGAGTGACTAAGCAAGCAAATCAGACAGGATAGGGTAGGTTTTAACATGATAACACATTAATTGCAGCATTGCAATGTCTTAACGTGGCAAAGGTTTACCCCTTGTGTTACCTGTCCTTTGTGAGTCAGTAAAGGGAGGAGGTGGGAGAGGACTCTGCTTCTGGGATCCAGGTGATGGATACTCCATCACCATCTTGTTGCTACATCATTTGGAACCTCCCTCATTCATCAGTGCAAAAAAAGAGAGAAGCATAGAGAATCACATCTGGTCTTCTACGATTGGGTCTGAAAGTGACAAGATCAATTTTGACCATAGTCCATTGGGCAGAAGTAGGCTAGGAGAGCACATGGACCTCGTGGTGATCATTACTGACCCTGCCACAGTTACTACATGATTTTCATAATATTTTATATAGAAATGTGTTATAATTTACATACACAAGTCACATTATGTATATAATACAGTATTTTGGATATATGTAGTGCTTGCACATCGCATGTATATCGACTTTATTTTGCTTAGATTTGTTATGCAAAATTGAATATAAAGTAAATGTGTCTTTCCCTTCTAATGTCCATGACCATTTAAGTGGATAATTCACTGGGAAAATAATTTTCCCCAATAGAAAATATAAAGAATAGTAAAAAAAAAAAAACTCATTCTAACATCTGTATTTTAGAACATTTCACCTTTATCCCTATAAGTCTGTTGAATGAAGAGCTTATCTCATATTTTTTGCACACTTAACCAAAACCCATACTTACACACTGTGCCACTGAGATAGTTCTGACTATGGAGTTTAAATGAAAGTGATACTGCTAAAGAAGGGTAATATGTTATATTTCAATCATTTACCACATGCAGCAGTGTGCTAAAACAATAACCTAAATATTATTTAATATCAGTGAAGAAAAGGGGGCGATGAGATCTATTTTAAAGTTATTTGAAGGAAATGGCAACCCTCTCCAGTGTTCTTGCCTATGATAGTTCTGACTATGGAGTTTAAATGAAAGTGATACTGCTAAAGAAGGGTAATATGTTATATTTCAATCATTTACCACATGCAGCAGTGTGCTAAAACAATAACCTAAATATTATTTAATATCAGTGAAGAAAAGGGGGCGATGAGATCTATTTTAAAGTTATTTGAAGGAAATGGCAACCCTCTCCAGTGTTCTTGCCTAGAGAATCCCAGGGACAGTGGAGCCTGATGGGCTGCTGTCTATGGGGTCGCACAGAGTCGGACACGACTGAAGTGACTTAGTAGCAGCAGCAGCATAGTTGGTAAACCACTGTAAGGAAGCATGACTGAACATCTATAGATGTTAACTGGGTTTTGCCTGGTTTTTGAGTTCGCTCAAATTTCTAAGGGATGTCTGACATTTTGCTCCAAGAAACATAATTAAAATGCAAGAAATCCAGATCAATAAGTAGAATGACCATGTCTATTAAGAGTTTACTGTATATCAGATATATTGCTAGATGTTTATAACATTATCTTATTTGATATAGATCCCACAATGATTATATGAAATATTGGATCCATTTTATTGATGAAGAAATTAAGACACAAACACTTTAAATGATTTACTTTTTTTTTTTAAGTCGCTCAGTGTGTCTGACTCTTTGTGACCCGTGGACTGTAGCCCACACCAAGCTCCTCAGTCCATGGGATTCTCCAGGCCAGAATACTGGAGTGGGTGGCCATTTCCTTCTCCAGAAGACACAAACACTTTAGATGAACTTGTCCATAGTCACAAGGCTGTAAATTACAAAAAATTATATATTTATTAACTGAATGGATGAAAGGATCTGGCCTGATATGATGGAGTCCAGTTAGACTTGACTCCATCATTGAAGAAGTGAAGTGAAGTCGCTCAGTCGTGTCCGACTCTTTGCGACCCCATGGACTGTAGCCTACCGGGCTCTTACTCCCATAATTTACATTTTAAGATAACAGGATTAGCCAGAAGGTTTAATCCAGAGACTGTCCTCAAGGAGGATACTTTATTGTTATATAATCCTAAGGAATGTAGAGGAAAAAAAGTTTGTCCTTTCTTCCTCTTTGAGAATTCCAGACCCCTCTCTCCTTGGGGATCCCTAAACTTCTTATCAACCTGTTTAGGAAATGACTCTCTCAAGCCTAAGAGGAGGCTCAGATCTCAGAGAAGCTGGAGAAAATCTGAATTAGAGGCTAGGTATTCTCCAAAGATATAGCTCTTAGTCTTTTCTTCATTCTTAGCATCTTCATATAATTCCTCTTCATTTTTTAACATACAGTTTGTGTTTTTTTCTTCTGTTTGCCGCTTCTTCCTTCTGATTTTACACTTCTGTATCATCCATGTAAAAGCTATTCCTCTCATTCCTGAATCTCTTTTTCTTGTAAAAGATCAATTTCTATTCCTTATTAAGATGTCACAACGACATTAAGATACTTCCAGATGGGGCTAGTGTTTTTTCAATCCCTCAAACCTTGTTCTCTTCCTACATCATCAGCAAGTGCTCCCAGGAGGCCAAAAGCTTCTTTGAAAATGGTGTCTGCTGCCCCCTGGATTCTGCCTGGGTCCTAACTCTAGGAAATTGAGCCTGGGCAAGCATCTACCTGTGTACCAAAGGAACTTGACTTCCACCCAGTTCATTTCTGCATACTTCCTTAGTCAGCTCACCTCCTAATCACACCTGGTAGAAACACTAGTCCTAAGATAACCAGGAAATGCTAACTATCCCAGGAGCTACCCTGTAGGAACACATAAGGGAGGACTACAGAGTGAAATAAAGCTGGAAGAGTGTATGATTTGGAACGAGGGCATCCTGGATTAGAAGCCCAGCTCCCAGGCCACTCATCAAAACTGAAGCTGAAAGTGGTCTCAAACTGTCCTCTGAAATATGCTTTAAGCTCAAAGGAATTTGCCCATGAGAAATCTGTCAAGTCTTTGAACTCTGCAGGCAAGTCTGTATCCTGTTCTGAGTTCCCAGCTCACCGTCCACCACCACACATTCAGCTCTCACTATCAGAGAAGATCTGGAACTCATTCCCAGGGAGAAAGCCATCTCTAAGGGGCACTTGAAGGTAAATCTCTATTGGGGTCTTGTGCTTTAAGCAGGTGCATGTATGGACTCAATAAATATATTTCATTGAATGAATGACTGTTCCTCACAGGGGACTGTTCCTCACAGATAACTGTCCCATGAAGAGGGACTTGCAGTGTAGGAGGTCTTGCTGGGCTTCCGAGAGTCAGGGGGGACTAGGGGAGAGGGCAGGAGTGTCTGGGCCACTTACTCAATGCCAGGGCTCCAGCCCATAAGGCACATTGGATCGGCCAGGGAGCCCCAGAAATGCTGCCATAATTTCCCAAGGAGAAACTCAGGAATGGGGCGTTTAAGTTTCTTTTCTTAAGGGCTTATTTCTGCAGGTGAAACCCACCCCATAATGATGGCTCTTGCCCCCTTGGGTTTCTTTCCCCTTTGCTTCTATCTTGGGCCAGCACAGATGTCTCTGGGCTGAAGAACAGGGGTGACCTTGAGCCAGGCTCCCTTCCTCCCCAGTGCTAGATCCTATGCCCCCCATTATAGCAGCCCTGAAGCTTCTTGCTTCTTGGGTTTTCTGTCCTCAGAGTCCTGCTCGGGGCCTGGGGGTTGAGTCGTGTTCACATACTAGAAGCAGAGATCAAGATTCCACGGCTGCAGGTCTGAATAGATTTAATTAGAGGCTTCTCCAGACCACCCGTCTGCCAGTTTCCCCAAGCCCCTGCTGTCTGTATCCCAGAAGGGTCCTTGTCACTGTGGGTGGCAGACCACAGCAGGATGCCTGAAGGTAGTCAAGTGGGCCTGAGACAGCCCTCAGACCTCAGCTGGTTTTAATCCTATAAAGCTGAAACTTAATATAAGAGGCAGGCAAGATAAAAAGTGCTTTTTTGTTGCATTGGTGTGTTCCACATTGGACTCCAGATCCCACTGAGTTGAAGTCAACGACAGTAGTGAAAACAGTAACAGTAATAATAGCCATCAGAGCAATCAGACGATGATGAAAGCAGGAAGCAAGGGGAGCGTGCTGACACTTGTCTGGCAATGCCTGGTGTATGTTCGTTGTCCTGGTTGAGTAAACAGGCCCCAGGAGCGGGGCTCGGTGGCTAGGGCCTCCTCGTCCCAGCCGCTCTGCTGGAGGCGTGGCTGACATAGCACCAGCCTCAGGCCTGTGTCTGGTTGCCTGAAGCTGAGCTTGGGAGTCCAGTCATAATCCTGTTGCCTTCTCCGCAGCTAGGTTGGCCTGGAGGTTCCTGGAGGCCCTGGCTGAAAGGGCCGAGGGCATTTGTCAGCGTTTCTTTTCAAGGAGATTCCGGCAGCTGGAGTCAGGGTAACCAATTCACAAGCCACCAAAAGTAGACAGAAGACTCGCCAGAAAAGGCACTTCCTGTTTCCTCTCGCTACCTGATAAACTCATGCATCTCTAGGGAGCTCCTTCATCCGGCCCCGCAGTGGCCATCCTGAGCTGGTCCACCTTGCCGTGTCCTCCCCAGAAGCCCATACTTCCTTCTCACCTCCCCACTTCCTCTTAGAGCCAGCATTTCCTTTCCACACCCTCCCCTCTTCCGCTCTGATTTCACAGGACGAGAAGAGCTCTCTTCTTTCCAAGGACAGTCACTCTCCTTTGGCCTTGACTTTTTCTCCATTTGTCCATATTTGGGGTGTCAAGTCTCCTGTTGTGTATTTTCATCAGCTCCCCCCAGTTGGCCTATGAACATACTCATTACTCCTGCCTTCAAACAAAGCAGAGTCATGACCTCATATGTCTTCCATATCTATGCTTTCTCCTTTCCTTACTTTCCATTTATACCCCCCCTTTTTTTACTGTTTTATTTAATTTTTGAGGTAAAAAAATATGTAACCTAAAATTTACCATTTTCAGCCTTTTGAGTATATAATTCCAGGGCGTTAAGCAAATTCTCCTTGTGCAAGTGTCACCACCATTACTTGCTCTCTGAGTCGCTGTAATCGGGCTGCTGCCTACATCACTGCATTAAAACTGTGCTTACTGGGCTCATAAATGGCCCCCTGACTGCTGAATCCAGGGGAGACCCAGGCAGGGTTGCCTAAGTGACCTCTTGGAGGCATGCGAAACTGCTTCCTTTTCAAATGGTGGCTGCCCTTCGCTCCTCTTCTTCCCGGAAACCATCTGGCCACACACACTCTCCATCTTGCAGTCCTTGGCCTCTGCTTCAAGAATCACAGCTCCTTAGGAATCCATCCACAGCACTCTGTGCCTCCCCCACATGTCAGTGATCTCTTGTGCTTTGGTCAGGTCCCTACCATGAAGGGGATAACTGGACGCTCCGGTCCCAAGGTAGAATGTACTAAGCCCAAAGCCTACTGCAGCTGAGAGAGGATCCAGAGAATATTATGCAACCAACACCCCCAGTCCCCTAAAGAAGCTTTTCCAGTATCCATCAGCTAAAATCTGCAAGTTACCCAAGTGTTCCTGGTTGGTAGAGGAACTTGGCAAGTGGGGACATTTGCTCGCTGATAGCTCAGACTGGAGATAAGTTAGTCTTTGTAGTTCTTATGAAGCAAAGAAGAAATTTCCTGATCAACACAACAGGCAAAAGAGTTGGCATGCCTATGTGGGAAAATATATTATTTTTGCATCTTTATACCATTCTCAAAACTTTCTCTGATTCATGTAAGTAGAGCCTCAGTTCCCCAGCTTCCAGCCTTATAACCCACTATTTGAAGAATAGCAGGAGGGAATCATGATGTTCCAGGAAGCCCGGTGTGAGAGTAAGGGAATAGAAAAGAGATCTGAGGTCAGATATGGGCAGAAGGCAGAGCTGATGGAAGGCTGGTCCATTGCGACCTACATCCTTCTTTTCAAAATTGAACATTGACATTAACACAGCCAGATGGTGACTGGAAATACACAGGCCCACTCGCTCAATTGGTGCTTGGAGAGCTTTATAGAATGTGATGGACCCAGAAGAGTCCTTCTCTGAGACTAGCTGACTCAGGGGCTTGGTGGTGGCAGAACCAACAAAACCCACCCACTCACTGCCAGAACATTGTGGCTACAATCAGCTCTGGCAGTAATTGTTGGCATATTAGGAAAGGACTTTTGAAAGTTTAATATGGGTGTAATTGTAAAGTGTTTTGTGATCGGGTCTCTTGGGGAATAGAACCAAAATCCCTGGAAATGATTGATAATTCTCTGGATAATTCCTGTACATCTTTCAAGGCTCAGCTTATGTGTACCCCTCTTTATGAGGTCTTCCCATCCCATACCAAATGAATTTTACAGCCCTTCCTCTGCACTCCCTTTGTATACCCTTCTGCTGTATAATTTCTTTCCATTTGTCATAATCATCTGTCAACCTCTGCCTCATCCACTGAACTTCACATTCCATGAGGACAGTCCATCTGTTTCTGATGCCTACCATTGTTTCTGGCATGTAGGAAGTCCTTGGGACATTTTTGGATAAATGAGTGAATAAGTGATGAATAAATGAATAATGATGTAAAGTGATTGGTTCTCAGGGCCAGATTGGGAAATCATTCCTTAATGATGGACACCCATTGTTGGGTGTGCATGAAACCTTAGGTGGTTAAGGAACATCAGAGTGATGTCAACCAAGAGAGACATGGGGATGTGTAACCAGGAACTCAGAGAAGGAGCATGTGATCGAGATGACATGAAACATGAGTGCTCCCTGGATGACAGCCTCTTTCCAGGATATGACCCACACACACCAGAGCATTGAGCTGGTCAGGCCAACTCATACTAGTTTTGTTTTGTGTAGTTTTGAATAATTTTACTACTTCCTCTCCCCCTAAAAGAAAAAAAAAAGACTGATTGACTTGAGTGTCTCTGATAAAAGCATGCTTATCACCTAATGAATTCAATACAAAACACTTAGAGAATGATTGCAGGTCCTGTCAATGATGATGGCAGGTGCTGGTTCACTTATCCTGGGTCAGTTCCTTACCTCGTCTGAGCTAGAGCCCAGGGTTGCCAATATAACATCCCCTCCACTGTACCAAATGCTTGGAGTGCTGGCCCGGAGATGCACAAACATTAGTCCTGCCAATTTATTTTTGTATTCATTATTTTTGGTTCCACTGGGTCTTGACCTGCTCGCAGGCTCTCTCTGGTTGTAGTACACAGGGGCTACCCTTCACTGGGGTGTGTGGTCTTCTCATTTTGGAGGCTTCTCTTGTTGCAAAGCGCAGGCTCTAGGCTCAAGGGCTCAGTAGTTGCAGCTAGCAGGCCCTAAAGCCTGGATTCAGTAGTTGTGGTTCATAGGCTTAGTTGCTCTGAGGCATATGGAATCTTCTCCAATCAGGGACTGAACCCGTGTCCCCTGCATCAGCAGGCAGATTCTTATCCACTGTACCACCAGAACAGTACAGTCTTTTCCATTTTTATCAAACTGTTTTTTTGTGTGTTCGTTTGGTTTGTTTTCAAAAGAGGACTCCAGCAAAGGGGAGAAAGTATTCAAGTTGTGTGACCGTTGGGGCAGAATGAGAAAAATGCAAAATCTCCACTGAAATGAATCCCTGTCTTCCTGGCTCTGAGAGCTAAAGGTTTGTCCTGGAGCAGGGAAGGAAATAGAGCCCAGCTTGCTCAAGCCTGGTGGGCCTCTTAGCACCCCAGGTTGGAAGATCTGGGGCTGGGACACC
The DNA here is from genome assembly GCA_006410675.1 of Oreotragus oreotragus. NCBI lineage: Eukaryota > Metazoa > Chordata > Mammalia > Artiodactyla > Bovidae > Oreotragus > Oreotragus oreotragus. The sequence continues at coordinate 86,831 of SJYX01001147.1, read as the reverse complement.
CTCCCTCTTTTGCATTATTTCATTAGGCTGTTGACAAATAAACACATGGAAACAATCCATAGCCGGGAAGTGATTACATTTTCCTTCAAAGGCATGGCAGGCCCTGTGTCTTCTGTGAAAAATTATCTTAATCCCTCATTGACATCTAACCCACCCTCACATTTTCCAAAATTTTGTAGTCATGCTTTTCAGAGGGTTTGGTGGCTGTTGTGCAGTGTTCACCCCGCTCTTCTCTTCTATCCTGGAGTCACTCAAGGCAGGGGGGACAGCGGAGCTGATCTCTGGTACCATCATCCTCATGATGGAAGCCCTCCCCACCCCAGCCGTGGGGACCCACTGAGTAACCCCACCGCCAGGAGCCATTGCTGCAGAGGCAGAGTCCGTTCTCTTTGCTCAGTTATATGGGCAAATCCAGAACCTTCTCAATCAGACTTTTAACACTCAGCGTATCAGTACTTCTCTATTACCCCTCTTCCCAAATACTCTGCAGGCTATACAATGGGTCCCAGTCTATGCCTTTTCATTCACTGATTGAGGGTCCAGCGGCCTCAGTGGTGTATAGTGAACTGATTGTGTGCCTCTAGAATGGTGGTTGTTGTTCAGCTGCTCAGTTTTGTCTAACTCTTTGCGACCCCATGGACTGTAGCCTGCCAGGCTCCTCAGTCCATGGGATTCTCCAAGCAGGAGCACTGGAGTGGGTTGCCAGTTCCTCCTCCAGGGGATCTTCCCAATCCAGGGACTGAACCCATGTCCCTTGTGTGGGCAGGTGGATTCTTTACTGCTGAGCCCAGGGTAGCCCATCGAGAATGGTACTAGTTATGTACTGGGATGGTCAAAAAGTTAGTCCGAGGTTTTTTTATAACATCGTGTGGCAATACCTGAATAAACTTCTTGGCCAACCCAATACCCTCTTTGGAAGAAAGGCAAAATGGTCACACTGGTGATTTTTTGTGTTCAGATGGTATCAGAACGCTCCTCAGGTTGAAAAGTTCATTTCCATAGTGTCAACAGCAACCTAGAGTCAGGTTAACTTGGCAGCTTGCACTGCAATTTTCCACAGGGTCGTTGTGAGCGGGGGCAGGAGGTGTTTCTGAAGGTGTATCATTCCATGTGTGTTTATGCAGGCTCTCCGAAAGAGCACAGTGTCTCAAGCTGACAGACCATTTATGCACAGGCCTCCTGATAGACCATGTACCAGTTAAAACGTCCAATGTGGAAAGTATTATAACAGCTATGCAACCACCTTTGATTAGAAGCAGCTTTTGCTTCAGATATGATCGGGGTTACCAGAAAATTGGGCTTGTGCAGGGGCTGGCTTAACAACTGTATTCTTTTTTCAGCTCTTGTTTATCATTTTTTAACCTTGGGAGGTGAATTCTAAGGCTCTGCATTCCCTATACAGTGTCCCATGACATTTAGACGAAGGAGCACAGATATACAGACACATGAAAACCATTTAGAGAAGCAGGTTAGTGTTGGAACGTGGAACTTTCTGAATGTTTCATTCTCAAGCTTTGGCTCCTTACTTGGGAGGTGGAGATCTCTTCCACAAAAACAACAAACCAAGGCTAGCCAAGGACTCAGGTAGCCCATGTTTGATGGCCTTGGCATTCTGCGTCTGGAGTTCTTTAACTACCCAGGATTACTGAGTGTGGAGCCATGCCCTCCTGAGGGTTCCCTTGTAATCTTATCTGAAGTACAACATGGTTTTACAATGAAAAGTAGCTGGAATCCCACTGCTGGTCATGAGTTTATGTGAAGAGTAAAACTGGTTGGCAGAGGGGCTTGCTGGACTGGAACACAACCCTCCTTCTGCTTGCTGAGGCCCTGCTCTCTGCATCAGCTCAGAGGACGGGACATCATTTTTGGAATTCGTTATCTCTAGGCTTCCCTGGTGGCTCAAATGGTGAAAAGTCTGCCTACAATGCAGGAGACCTGGGTTCAACCCCTGGGTGGGGAAGATCCCCTGGAGAAGGAAATGTCAACCCATTCCAGTATTCTCTCCTAGAGAATCCCATAGACAGAGGAGCCTGGTGGGTTACAGTCCATGGAGTAGCAAAAGAGTAGGACATGACTGAGCGACTGACACACACACATTTCTGGGCTTCTTTTACCCAGAAGTGCTGCACAGCATGCCTGCCATGTCCCTCCCCACGCCTGGTGTTCCCGGAGACCTTGGCCTCCTGACTTTTCCCAAGCTTCTGTACTCCCACCCAAGGAGAGAGGACCACGGTGGAGGAATTTCTCTCCTATTGCCATCCCCCCAAAGCCCCTCATCTCGCCTATTCATTTTTAAGCCTCTTGAATGATAGTCAAATATACGTACACCAAGAATTTTCTTGCATATCCACACCCTATAGGAATGTGATAGATAGCAGAACAGCATTGTGTGACATTTACTTATGCGGGATTCCCCGCACACCCCGCCCCCACCATAGTTCCATATTTTGCCCATCCCTCTCCACTCAGCCAGTGTAAACAATGGGCTGTTCTGTGCTCACTCCCTCAGGGAAGGGCTGGGGAAAGCAGGAGGCAGGGGAAATGAAAAGTTGTCTTGACATATGTCTTCAGAAGCTGGTACTCTTAGGGGAGGAGTGAGGACTCTGTGTGTAGACAAGATGGGACACATAGTCTGAATGAGCACAGAGATTCCCACTCCTGCCTTCATTAGAAAGGGTCCCCCTGGGTGAAGGATAGACAGAGTGTCTACAGAGTGTCTGTAGTCTAAGATTCTCCTGCCACAACATGGCATAAAATGAGTCCTGTGCCCTCTAGGGTGGCACAGGAAAGGTAAGGGGATAGTCAGAGCTAAAGTACTTTTGTGCCTGGAATGAGGGATGTCCTTCTTAGGACTTGTGTGGGCTGGAAACTGACAACTAGATGGGATGATGGGCACCTTGGAAATGCCTGCAGGGCACATGACCTCCTGTCTCACCCCTCAGCACTATGGAAACCTCCAGGATATAGACACAGTCCTGAAAACAGAGGTATTTGAAGTGACACTTCTGCCACCCAGCACAGTGGAGCTCAAACATGAAGTTATAGGAAAGCAGGTGAATTGCATACCTCAACAGTAAGCAGGATCCAAACCTGCTGTTGCTGTTGTTATTCAATCACTAAGCCGTGTCCGACTCCTGGTAACCCCATGGACTGCCCCACACCAGACTCCTCCATCTTCCACTCTCTCCTAGAGTTTGCTCAAATCGTGCCCATTGAGTCAGTGACCCAATCTAAAGGATCTGTGTAAAGCATATGATGCTCTCCCCGTACTTCCCTTCTTCCTCATGGTACCCCATCTCTCTGCCCTCCTTGAAGTGGTTCTATCATGCACCCACGTTCCATCAAGGAGACCAAAGAATGTTGTGGGGCTACTACAGTAGGGTGTCGGGTGAGGGACTGCAAGCTTGAGCCCAGATGTCACTGGATGTAAAAAGAGTTTGAGGAAACATCTGGGCATGTCAGCTGAGTTTAGGTCTTCTCCCACTCCCTCACCATGTGGCCAGTGCGAGATGTGGGCACATTGAGAGGGAGTTCTGGGCCCCTGCTCTCTCAGGCAGCCCTCCATGGAGACTCCAGCTCTGTCTCAAGAGTCTGGACAAGAAGCTTCTTTGCTGCGGGGACTCCAGGTCTGGCTCTCTTGCCTTGTGAGCGAGGTCCTCATAGCACCACAGACTTCTCAGCCAGCAAGGCTGGTGCATCCAAGCTGTGACAGGATGTGCAAAAGTGAGCTCTGGGCTGGAAGCAGGCCATCATCACCGAAATATGAGTCCTGGCTCTGGGAGTGTCTTGAAGAGTGACTAGAGCATTTCCCCAAACTTCTCTGGGTCCCTGCTCCTTCCTTGGGAAATGAGGAGACGGGGCTGGAATAATCTGTCAGGTTCTTCCAGCTCTTCAATGCCTGTAACTGACAATCCAATATTCCCTCTCTCCCTAATTTGGGTTAGCAGTTTAGCTCTTACCTCATGGATGGAAGGATGAGATGGGGAGGGAGGGGAGTGGGGGATGTTCAAATGGGAGAGGGCATGGATAAACCTATGGTAGATTCATGTTGATGTTTGGTGGAAACTAACACAATACTTAAAACAATCATCCTTCAGTTAAAAATTAAAAAATTAAAATCAAAAAACCTTGTGGAAATCCTGTCCCTTTTTAAATTCCTTAACGGGAACCCTGTTCTAGATATTTTGTATAAGTGGAATCATGTCATATTTGTCCTTCCTGCCTGGCTAGCTTAACTTAGTGTAATGTTTTCAAGGTTCCCCCCCCCCATTGTAGCATGTTTCAGAACCCCATCCCCTTGTATGGCTGAATACTATTTCAGTACACCACGTTGTGTTTATCCATTTGTCTGTTTGTGGATACTTGAGTTGTTTCCACTTTTTCGGCTGTTTTGAAAATGCTTCAGTGAACACTGGTATGCAAGTCCCTTTGGTCAATTTTCTTAAATTAAACTGTCTGTTTCATCATCTGTAAAATAAGCAACCAGATAGTAACTGCCTCATAGGCTGATAATGAAGGTAAAAGGAGATCGTGCCTGTTTAGCCTTGAGTATGGTGGCTAGAGGGACTTCACAGGTGGCTCAGTGGTAAAGAATCCACCCACCAAGCAGAAGACGCAGGTTCAGTCCCTGGGTCAGGAAGAGCCCCTGGAGAAGGAAACAGCAACCCACTCCATGGGAATCCCACGGACAGAGAAGCCTGGTGGGCTACAGTTCATGGGGCGTCAAAGAGTCGGACAATGACTGAGCACGCACGAGGAGGGTATAGTGGCTGGCACAGTCCAGGCTCAACAAATGCACCCATAAGTCTGTGAAGAAATTGGGCTTGTTTTCCAATAATTCTAGTTTTCCAAGAGCTTACCTGCTATGTAAAGTTAGGAAAAGCTCTGTTTCTGTCTTACTATCTAATTATTGTTACTGATAATACAAATCTCACAACTTTCCCTCCCTCATGTCTTTCTTTTTTTTTTTTTTTAAAGCTATTTAAAATAAAACGCATGTCTTTCTTTGTTCATGTTTTCCCTGCTCATTCTGTGAATTAAAGCAAATCATCTAGGACATGAGTCTGAGCAAGCTTCAGGAGTTGGTGATGGACAGGGAAGCCTGGCGTGCTGCAGTCCACAGGGTCGCAAAGAGTCGGGCACAGCTGAGTGACTGCATTGAACTGAGCTGATCTAGTTATTGGATGCACTTCCCAGATGACTAGCCTTCTATGGAAGCATGGGAGACAGGGAACCGGGAGGAAGGGAGCACCACTGGGTGCAGAGGACTGTGACATGCAGTTTACTGTGGGCTCACTTTGTGATTTTTATGAATGGGTCTGTGCATGGGCCGGGGATCCAATCCACCATAGTTTCTTGCTGTGGTGATGATGATCATCATCATATATCCTCCCTTTGTCTAACTTATTAGGTGCCAGATGTCTTAGGAATATTTTCTCACTAATACAGCAAATACATGAGGTATGATTTACTATTGACATTTATCAGATGAGGAAAAGTGAAACTCAGAGACGCTAAGTTAATTAGCTCTGCGTTGACAATAGTAAAGACAAGTAGAAAGCTGTGCCAACACTTCCACCATCAGTCTTGCCATCTGTCCACACCCCTCCCTGCCTGACAGCCTGTGTTGATAAAAATGAGCATTTCAGCAGATGCTCTAGTGCTGACTGCTGTCTCCCAGTGATGCCTGGCTTGCTGCAACAGGAGCATCCTTCTGTCCCTTCAGATGTAGGCGGGTGTGCTTTCTGTGGTTGTAGTGGAAGAATTTCATGTTTTTCCCTTGAATTTAGCTCAGAACCTCTGATTCTAATGGGGCTCTGACACTTTCCTGCTGATTTTTCCTAACCAAGGTAACTATTCTAAACCTTTATTGTTCTCATGATACCCTGAACAACTCCTTCCTTTATTACTTTAAGGATATGACCTCCTTTAAAATTTTTTTATTGGAGTATAATTGCTTTACAATGTTGTGTTAGTTTTTGCTGTGAACAAAATGAATCAGCCATCTGTATACATATAACCCCTTCCTCTGGGGCTGCCCTCCCACCTGCCTTCTCCCCATCCCCATCCTACCCCTCATGTCAGAGCACTGAGCTGAGCTTCCTGTGATGTACAGCAACTTCCCACTAGCTGTCTATTTTACACAGTAGCATATATACATCAATCCTCATCTCACTGTTCATCCTACCTTCCCCATCCCCCCCACCATACCCACATGTCTGTTCTCTATGTCTGTCTATGCCTGCCCTGCAGACAGGTTCATCTGAATCATTTTATGTGTGCAAGTATGTTGACATTTATCAGATGAGGAAAAGTGAAACTCAGAGACGCTAAGTTAATTAGCTCTGCGTTGACAATAGTAAAGACAAGTAGAAAGCTGTGCCAACACTTCCACCATCAGTCTTGCCATCTGTCCACACCCCTCCCTGCCTGACAGCCTGTGTTGATAAAAATGAGCATTTCAGCAGATGCTCTAGTGCTGACTGCTGTCTCCCAGTGATGCCTGGCTTGCTGCAACAGGAGCATCCTTCTGTCCCTTCAGATGTAGGCGGGTGTGCTTTCTGTGGTTGTAGTGGAAGAATTTCATGTTTTTCCCTTGAATTTAGCTCAGAACCTCTGATTCTAATGGGGCTCTGACACTTTCCTGCTGATTTTTCCTAACCAAGGTAACTATTCTAAACCTTTATTGTTCTCATGATACCCTGAACAACTCCTTCCTTTATTACTTTAAGGATATGACCTCCTTTAAAATTTTTTTATTGGAGTATAATTGCTTTACAATGTTGTGTTAGTTTTTGCTGTGAACAAAATGAATCAGCCATCTGTATACATATAACCCCTTCCTCTGGGGCTGCCCTCCCACCTGCCTTCTCCCCATCCCCATCCTACCCCTCATGTCAGAGCACTGAGCTGAGCTTCCTGTGATGTACAGCAACTTCCCACTAGCTGTCTATTTTACACAGTAGCATATATACATCAATCCTCATCTCACTGTTCATCCTACCTTCCCCATCCCCCCCACCATACCCACATGTCTGTTCTCTATGTCTGTCTATGCCTGCCCTGCAGACAGGTTCATCTGAATCATTTTATGTGTGCAAGTATGTGCCTTTTCATACTGTTCATGGGGTTCTCAAGGCAAGAATACGGAAGTGGTTTGCCATTCCCTTCTCCAGTGGACCACATTCTGTCTGTCAGAACTCTCCATCATGACCCGTCCGTCTTGGGTGGCCCTACATGGCATGGCTCATAGTTTCATTGAGTTAGACAAGGCTGTGGTCCATGTGGTCAGTTTGATTACTTTTCTGTGATTGTGGTTTTCATTCTGTTACCCCTCTGACAGATAAGAGGCTTATGGAGGCTTACTGATGGGAGAGACTGACTGTGGGGAAAACTGGGTCTTGTTCTGATGGGTGGGGCCATGCTCAGTCAGTTGAGTTCAGTTGCTCAGTCATGTTCAACTCTGCGACCCCATGGACTGCAGCACGGCAGGCCTCCCGGTCCATCACCAACGCCCAGAGCTTACGCAAACTCACGTCCATTGAGTCGGTGATGCCATCTCATCATCTCATCCTCAGCTGGCCCCTCTCCTCCCACCTTCAATCTTTCCCCGCTTCAGGGTCTTTTCCAATGAGTCAGTTCTTCACATCAGGTGGCCAAAGTATTGGAGTTTCAGCTTCAGCACCAGTCCTTCCAATGAATATTCAGGACTGATTTTCTTTAGGACACTGGTTGGATCTCCTTGCTATCCAAGGGACTCTCAAGAGTCTACTCCAACATCACAGTTCAAAAGCATCAATTCTTCAGTGCTCCACTTTCTTTATAGTCCAGCTCTCACACCCATACCGAAGTTAAGTAAAAGTAGCTCAGTCACTTCTGACTCTTTGAAACCCCATGGACTAGTACAATCCATGGAATTCTCCAGGCCAGAATACAAGAGTGGATAGCCTTTCCCTTCTCCAGGGGATCTTCCTAACCCAGGGATCAAACCCAGGTCTCTCCCGTTGCAGGTGGATTTTTTACCAGCTGAACCACAGGGGAAGCCCAGTGGAATTGCAGGCAGATTCTTTACCAGCTAAGCCCAAGGGAAGCCAAAAGGGAATCCATACAACTACTGGAAAAACCATAGCTTTAATTTGATGAATCTTTGTTGACAAAGTAATGTTTCAATAAAGGACAGAAATGGTATGGACCTAACAGAAGTAGAGGATATTAAAAAGAGGTGGCAAGAATACACGGAAGAACTATACAAAAAAGACTTCACAACTCAAATAATCACGATGGTGTGATCACTCATCTAGAGCCAGAAATGCTAGAATGTGAAGTCAAGTGGGCCTTAGGAAGCATCACTATGAGCAAAGCTAGTGGAGGTGATGGAATTCCGGTGGAGCTATTTCAAATCCTAAAAGATGTTGCTGTGAAAGTGCTGCACTCAATATGCCAGCAAATTTGGAAAACTCAGCAATAGCCACAGGACTGGAAAATGTCAGTTTTCTTTCCAATCCCAAAGACAGGTGATGCCAAAGAATGCTCAAACCACTGCACAATTGCACTTATCTCATACGCTAGCAGAGTAATGTTCAAAATTCTCCAAGCCAGGCTTCAACAGTACGTGAACTGTGAACTCCCTGATGTTCAAGCTGGGTTTAGAAAAGGCAGAGGAACCAGAGATCAAATTGCCAACATATTTCGGATCATCAAAAAAGCAAGAGAGTTCCAGAAAAACATCTACCTCTGTTTTATTGACTATGCCAAAGCCTTTGACTATGTGGATCACAACAAACTGTGGAAATTCTGAAAGAGATGGTAATACCAGACCACCTGACCCACCTCTTGAGAAATCTGTATGCAGGTCAGGAAGCAACAGTTAGAACTGGACATGCAACAACAGACTGGTTCCAAATTGGGAAAGGAATATGTCAAGGCTGTATTTTGTCACCCTGCTTATTTAACTTATATGCAGAGTACGTCATGAGAAACACTGGGCTGGATGAAGCACAAGCTGGAATCAAGATTGCCAGGAGAAAACTTAGGCAGATGACACTTCCCCTTATGGCAGAAAGCAAAGAAGAACTAAAGAGCCTCTTGATGAAAGTGAAAGAGGAGAGTGAAAAAGTTGGCTTAAAGCTCACCATTCAGAAAACTAAGATTATGTCATCTGGTCCCGTCACTTCATGGCAAATAGACGGGGAAACAAATGGAAACAGTGACAGACTTTATTTTTTGGGGCTCCAGATCACTGAAGATGGTGACTGCAGCCGTGGAATTAAAAGATGCTTGCTCCTTGGACCAGATGCCACAAGTTTGGTGTTATCTGCATAACTGAGGTTATTGATATTTCTCCCAGCAATCTTGATTCTAGCCTGTGCTTCATCCAGTTCAGCATTTCTCATGATGTACTCTGCATATAAGTTAAATAAGCAGGGTGACAATATACAGCCTTGATATATTCCTTTCCTGGTTTAGAACCAGTCTGTTATTCCATGTCCAGTTCTAACTGTTGCTTTCTGACCAGCATACAGATTTCTCAAGAGGTAGGTCAGGTGGTCTGGTATTCCCATCTCTTTCAGAATTTCCACAGTTTGTTGTGATCCACACAGTCAAGGCTTTGGCATAGTCAATAAAACAGAAGTAGATGTTTTTCTGGAACTCTCTTGCTTTTTTGATGATCTGAAATATGTTGGTAATTTGATCTCTGATTCCTCTGCCTTTTCTAAACCCAGCTTGAACATCTGAAAGTTCACGGTTCACCTAATGTTGAAGCCTGGCTTGGAGAATTTATTAGCATGAGAGGTGAGTGCAATTGTGCAGTGGTTTGAGCATTCTTTGGCATCACCTGTCTTTGGGACTGGAATGAAAACTGACATTTTTCCAGTCCTGTGGCGATTGTGGAGTTTTCCAAATTTGCTGGCATATTGAGTGCAGCACTTTCACAGCAACATCTTTTAGGATTTGAAATAGCTCCACTGGAATTCCATCACCTCCACTAGCTTTGCTCATAGTGATGCTTCCTAAGGCCCACTTGACTTAGCATTCCAGCATTTCTGGCTCTAGGTGAGTGATCACACCATCGCGGTTATATGGATCATGAAGATCTTTTTTGTATAGTTCTTCTGTGTTTTCTTGCCACCTCTTCTTAACATCCTCTGTTTCTGTTAGGCCCATACCATTTCTGTCCTTTATCGAGCTCATCTTTGCATGAAATGTTCCCTTGGTATCTCTAATTCTCTTGAAGAGGTCTCTAGTCATTCTATTGTTTTCCTCTATTTCTTTGCACTGATCACTGAGGAAGGCTTTCCTATCTCTTCTTGCTATTCTTTGGAACTCTGCATTCAAATGGGTATATCTTTCCTTTTCTTCTCTGCCTTTCCCTTCTTTTCTTTTCATGCTTCCCTGGTGGCTCAGAGGATAAAGCATCTGCCTGCAATGCTGAAGGCCTGGGTTCAGTCCCTGGATCAGGAATATCCCTTGGAGAAGGAAATGGCAACCCTTTATAGTATTCTTGCCTTGAGAATCCCATGGAAGGAGGAGCCTGGTGGGCTATGGTCCATGGGGTCGCAAAGAGTTGGATGCAACTGAGCGGCTTCACTTCACTTTCACTTTCTGTTCTTTTCACAGTTATTTAAAAGTAAATAGCTCAGAAAATCTTTAATCCAATTTTCTGTTGATGAGCGGGGCTGTATTCCCTCCCTGTTGTTGACCAGAGGCCAAACTATGGTGGAGGTAAGGAAGATAATGGCAACATCCTTCAAAAGGTCCTGTGCAAAGGACTTCAAAAGGACTATAAAGAAAGCTGCTGCTGCTGCTGCTGCTGCTGCTGCTGCTAAGTCACTTCAGTCGTGTCCGACTCTGTGCGACCCCATAGACAGCAACCCATCAGGCTCCCCCATCCCTGGGATTCTCCAGGCAAGAACCCTGGAGTGGGTTCCCATTTCCTTCTCCAATGCATGAAAGTGAAAAGTGAAAGTGAAGTCGCTCAGTCGTGTCCGACTCTTTTCGACCCCATGGATTGCAGCCTACCAGGCTCCTCCATCCATAGGATTTTCCAGGCAAGAGTGCTGGAATGGGTTGCCATTGCCTTCTCCATAAAGAAAGCTGAGCACCAAAGAATTAATGCTTTTGAACTGTGGTGTTGGAGAAGACTTTTGAGAGCTCCTTGGACTGCAAACAGATCAAGCCAGTCAATCCTAAAGGAAATCAGTCCTGAATATTCATTGGAAGGACTGATGTTGAAGCTGAAACTCCAATACTTTGGCCACTTGATGTGAAGAACTGACTTATAGGAAAAATCCTGATGCTGGGACAGATTGAAGGCAGGAGGAGAAGGGGATGACGGAGGATGAAATGGCTGGATGACATCACCAACTAGATGGGCATGAGTTTGAGCAAGCTCCAGGAGCTGGTGATGGACAAGGAGGCCTGGTGTGCTGCAGTCCATGGGGCTGCAAAAAGTTGGACATGTCTGAGTGACTTAACTGAACTGGATTGTGTGTGTGTGTGTGAGGTGGTATCTCATTGTGACTTTTGATGAACATTTCACTAATGATTAGTAAGCATCTTTCCATGTGCTTATTGGCCATTTGTATGTCTTTGGAGAAGTGTCTACTCAAGCCTTTGGCCCTTTAAAAAATTGAGTTGCTTGAAACCAATTTATTTTTAAAAATACAAATCTGACCACATCTCTTCTGCTTGAGCTCTTCATTATTTCTCACTGCCTACGAAAACCTGTCTGAAATAACCTCTTCCTTTGTTCTCTTTTGACTCATTGGAGCCTGTATTTTCTGCTGCACCGTCTCATTCTTTATAACTCAGGCCCACCTCACTCATCAGTTCCACTGGGAACTTGTTTTCATTTACCCAAATTGGGTAACAGAATTTTCTTAGAGCTTGCTTTGATTGTTAGGTTTATTCTTTTATGTCATAAGTAGCTGTTTTCTTCCTCACACTGTGAGCTTCCTAGGGGGGAAGTCTGTATCTTATCCTTCTCCATTTTCCCAGTATTCATCTGAGAATCTCCTATGTATTAGAGGCTCAGTAGGTCTGATGAACAAGTAAATAATATGACAAAATTCCTGTAGAGTAGCAGTTTGCAAACATTTTGGCCTCAAGAGCCCTTTATACATTTCAAAATTATTGTGGACCTCAAAGACTTTTACTTATGTTGGCTTCTTTTTTAATTTTTCCTTTTTGGTTGTGCCGTGCAGTATGTGGGATCTTAGTTCTCGGACCAGGGATTGAACCCATGTCCCCTGCTTTGGAAGCATGGAGTCTTAACCACTGAGAAATCAGGGAAGTAGCCAGAGTTTCTAATTTTATGTGAGTTTTATCTATCAATATTTACCATATTAGAAATTAAAACTGAAAAACAAAAAATGATTAATTCACTAAAATGCGAGTCAAACAAATTGTGCTAAAATAGTGTATTTTAATGAAAAATAATTCTAGTTTTTAAAATAAGAGGTGAGAAGAGGGACATTGTTTTACATTTTTGAAAATGCTTTAAAAATATGGCTTTATAGAGGACTGTTCAGTTTTCATATTTCTTTCTACATTTAGGCTGTTGAGATATATTGTTGTGGTTGAAATAGTGAAGAAAACTCAGGCTTGTACAGACTCATCACTGGAAAAGGAAGGAGTATTTTAAAAGCTTTTTCAGATAATTGTGAATATTCTTCAGTGATTCTACACCAAAAGTCAACCAGTGGTGTTTTTTAAAACCTAGATGCCACGTGGAATTTGAAATCATGTTAATGAATTTTTGTACTTGGTTACACTGCAGTCATGAAATTAAAAAGACTTTTATTCCTTGGAAGAAAAGTTATGACCAACCTAGATAGCATATTCAAAAGCAGGGACATTACTTTGCCAACTAAGGTCCGTTTAGTCAAGGCTATGGTTTTTCCAGTGGTCATGTATGGATGTGAGAGTTGGACTATGAAGAAAGCTGAGCTCCAAAGAATTGATGCTTTTGAACTGAGGTGTTGGAGAAGACTCTTGAGAGTCTCTTGGACTGCAAGGAGATCCAACCAGTCCATTCTAAAGATCAGCCCTGGGTGTTCTTTGGAAGGAATGATGCCAAAGCTGAAACTCCAGTACTTTGGCCACCTCATGCGAAGAGTTGACTCATTGGAAAAGACTCTGATGCTGGGAGGGATTGGGGGCAGGAGGAGAAGGGGACGACTGAGGATGAGATGGCTAGATGGCATCACCGACTCGATGGACGTGAGTCTGAGTGAACTCCGGGAGATGGTGATGGACAGGGAGGCCTGGCATGCTGCAATTCATGGGGTCGCAAAGAGTTGGACATGACTGAGCGACTGAACTGAATGGGGGCAGGAGGAGAAGGGGACGACTGAGGATGAGATGGCTAGATGGCATCACCGACTCGATGGACGTGAGTCTGAGTGAACTCCGGGAGATGGTGATGGACAGGGAGGCCTGGCATGCTGCAATTCATGGGGTCGCAAAGAGTTGGACATGACTGAGCGACTGAACTGAACTGAACACTACTGCTGCTTTGGAACTGTAGTGCTGGAGAAGACTATTGAGAGTCCCTTGGTGGCTCAGACAGTAAAGCGTCTGCCTGCAATGCCAGAGACCCAGGTTCAACCCCTGGGTCAAGAAGATCCCCTGGAGGAGGAAATGGCAACCCACTCCAGTACTCTTGCCTAGAAAATTCCATGGACTGAGAAGCCTGGTAGGCTACAGTCCATGGGGTCACAAAGAGTCAGACACGACTGAGTGACTTCACTTGGACATTGAGGAGATCAAACCAGTCAGTCCTAAAGGAAATCAACCCTGAATATTCATTGGAAGGACTGGTGCTGAAGCTGAANATGGGGTCACAAAGAGTCAGACACGACTGAGTGACTTCACTTGGACATTGAGGAGATCAAACCAGTCAGTCCTAAAGGAAATCAACCCTGAATATTCATTGGAAGGACTGGTGCTGAAGCTGAAGCTCTAACCCTTTGGCCACCTGATGCGAAAATCTGACTGATTGGAAAATACCTTGATCCTGGGGAAAGATTGAGGGCAAGAGGAGAAGGCGGTGACTCCAATGAGATGATTGGATGGCATCACTGACTCAATAGACATGAGCTTCAGCAAACTCAGGGAGATAGTAAAGGACAAGGAAGCCTGGCACACTGAAGTTCATGGGGTAACAAAGAGTCAGACACAGCTTATCAACTGAACAACAGCAACACTACTCCACTGGTCTTTCTTGCCCTTTAAATGGAAGCTTTACACATTTACAGTTTTGTAGCACACTGTTTGGCCATTTTGAAAATACTGGCATGCTGAGTTATACCGATCTTCTGAATGTTTGACTGAGGCATTTCATTACATAATATCAAAATGACAATCATTAATATCACCACTCATCTTCCCAGAAGGGTGTTTAAGTATTGGAAAGCAGTCATGTTCTAAATGGGCTTCCCTGGTGGCTCAGAGATGAAAGCATCTGCCTCCAATGTGGGAGACCCGGGTTTGATCCCTGGGTTGGGAAGATCCCCTGGAGAAGGANCTGGAGGGCTGTAGGCAGAGGAGGGGCGGGACCTGAGTCAAATTTTTAAAACCAGTCTGCTTTGCAAGGGAAAGGATTCTCGTCCTCCTTAATCACTGCTGTAAACCTCCACTCACAACCATGCTAGACACACAGGAGGTGCGATCAATGTTGACCGAAGGAATAAATGAATAACAGCTCTATTCCCCAATTATGGGGAGGGGGGACTAGGGCACAGGGCAGTAAAGTTATGCTGTCCTGGGGTCACCTAGCCAGGTTCCTGCAGCAAGGGTCTCAAGCCTAGGCTGGACAGCTGAGGCCCCCGCTCCACCAGGCCTATCACAGGGAGGTCCCCCGTGCCTGCCCAGCGGCCACCTGTTTCCTCCCCCGCCTCTGATTAATGGCCCTGCAGCCCCATCCATCAAAGGCCAGCCAGCGCCTGGCTCTGCCCTGAGGCCTCGGGGCCCAGTGCTCATTTGTAAGCAGGCCGAGAGGCTGGTCTCAGGCTGTTGGATACACGAGACAGATTCCCGCCCCAACTTGGCCCCAGATGTGGCCAGAGAACCCAAGGGAGGGGAAAGGATGGGCATGGGTAGGAGCTGAGGGGTGCGGATGACAGCTACTCTGACAGGAAGGTCTTCAAAAGCCCCAGTTTCCTCCCCCCTCCCCAAATTAATTATATGATGAAGACTGTTCCTCTCGCTGCAGCCTTCTGCCCTGTCTTTCCCCCACTGGCATACTGTTCTTTTTTTTTGTTTTTTAAACTATTTATTTGGCCGCGCAGGGTCTTAGCTGCGGCACAAGGGATCTAGTCGCTGATCAGGGATGGAAACTGGGGCCCCTGCATTGGGAACATAAAGTCTTATCCATTGGGCCACCAAGGAAGTCCCCCTGCTTCTTCTTGACATTTAGAGAACCATCTGACCATAAAGTTAGGAAATCCACATTTTCTTCACTCATCTTTTGACTTTGAAAATATTTCAGGCCTACAGAAGTTGTAAGACGATGACAATGAACCTCCATGGTTGCTTTCTCTAGGTCAAGACTCACTACTAGATCGAACCTGGGCCCTCTGGATTGGAAATGTGGAATCTTAGCCTTTGGACTACCAGGGAAGTCCCTAGCATTCTGTTCTTTCTACCCCCAAAGGTCCTCCAGACAGCGGGCCTGGGCCAGCCTGGGCCTCTCCTGAACCTTAGTTTAGGTATCTCCTCTGGTCTCCTGGGTTCCTGACTTGCCTATATCCATTCCCACTACCAGCAAGCATCTTCTGCCTCCAGCCGTGGTGGTCTCTCTCTGCTGCTTTAGGTCAGTGTTCCTCAGCTGGGGGTGATTTTGCCCCGGGATTTGGGGCTGGGGGTTCCTGGCATTGAATAGGTGGGGGCCAGGGATGCTGCTCCACACCCCACAGTGCCCAGGACAGTCAACCCCAGAGAATGATCCAGGCCAGAATGGTAAGAGTGGTAACTGACAAACCCTGCTCTAAAGTCTTCCACGGCTCCCAAGTGCCCTCCAGGTACTACCACAACTCCTCAGATCAGAACTCAGGGTCCTTCATCATCTAGAGTCCTGGCCCTCTCCAGTTAGTTTCCCTACCATGCTTTGCCTTTATGCCCCACCTAAAAAACCTTTTCATACTGTCCATGAGGTTCTTCTGAGCACCAAAGAATTGATGCTTTCGAATTGTATTGTTGGAGAAGACTCTTGAGAGTCCCTTGGATGGCAAGATCAAACCAGCCAATCCTAAAGGAAATCAGTCCTGAACACCCATTGGAAAGACTGATGCCGAAGCTGAAGCTCCAATATTTTGGCCACCTGACGTGAAGAGCTGACTTATTGGAAAAGATCCTGATGCTGGGAAAGATTGAAGGCAGGAGAAGAGGGTGACAGAAGCTGAGATGGTTGGATGGCATCACCAACTCAATGGACATGAGCTTGAGCAAACTGCAGGAGATTGTGGAGGACAGGGAAGCCTGGCATGCTGTAGTCCATGGGGTCATGAAGAGTCTGACATAGCAACTGAACAATGAACAGAGGGTCAGGATCACATAGACATCAAGGGCCCAGGGACCTGGGTTGACCTCCTGGCACTGCCACCTACCATCTATGTGATTTTTCCCAAGTCTCTCAACCTCTTGGTGCCTTCATTTCTTCATTCTTAAAATGGGTATAATGGCAGGGTTAAAATGCTAAAACAGAGACTGGTAAAAACTTAAAACAGGTGGGTTGGTTTATTCATAGTCTGGGTTGCAATTCTGGGCTTCTCTATACGCTGAAAGGCCTAGCCCTTATCCCACTGTACTGACGTGTCTGACCAGCTCCAAGTCTGGTCTGCTAAAATGGTCACCAAACATCTGGATACAGGGAACTGCCTGCCTGGATGCAGGTGGCCTCCCAGGAGAAAGGGCAACTGGTCCCCACGGGGGGTGGGGAGGACAGGCAGCAAGGCTGGTTTCTTGGGCCTGTGACTCAGGCAGCCCTACAGGACTCTGCCTTCAAAGAAAGGCCTGGGGCTCCCCTGGTGGTTCAGTGGTTAAGAATCTGCCTTGCAATACAGGGGACTAGGGTTCAATCCCTGGTTGGGGAACTAAGCTCCTACATGCCTCGGGGTACCCACATGACCAGCCCAATGAATGCACCCAAATAAACCTTAAAAAAATAAATAAAATTGTTATTGGAATATAGTTGCTTTGGGCTTCTCCATTGGTTCAGAGATAAAGAATCCGTCTACAGTGCAGGAGGTGTGGAGATTTGGGTTTGATCCCTGGATCAGGCAGATCCCCTGGAGTAAGACATGCAATCCACTTCAGTACTCTTGCCTGAAAAAAATCCTAGGAACAGAGGAGCCTGACAGGCTACAGTCCAGCGGGTCACATCCAGAGGATGACTAAGCAACTTAATATTCAATATCTTATATTAATCTGTAATGGAAAGTAACCTGAAAAAATATATATGTATAACTGAATCACTTTGCTGTATACCTGAAACTAACAAAATATCGTAAATCAATTATATTTCAATAAAAAATTAAAAATTAAAAAAAATAAACAAAATAGTTGCTTTACAATGTTGTGTGAGCTTGTGCTATACAGCAAAGTGAGTCACTTTTTTTCTCGAGCCAACCATGGTACTTTGGGACACAGTAGATGTGTTAGATAATCACGTCCCATTTCATTGCAAGGAATATTGAAAAGATCAGCTTTAATAAAATTCATAATTTTTACTGCTCATTCAAGAGCATTCCTTTTATATATTTTAATCCAGTAATAATAATACTCACTATATTATTTCAACATTTAATCAATATGAGATAATTGTCAAGAAATTTTACATTTTTTTCTTGTGTCCAGTCTTTGACATCTGGTGTGTTTTTTACACTCACAGCCCTTCTCAATACAGACTAGAAAGAAGTGTGCATAAGCCACTAAAACTATTGGATTAGATAACACAGCACTAGATCTTTCAAGAGCATTTTGAATCAAAGCTGTTATTTTTTTCCTGTGAGTGTAAGTAGGTGAAGATCAGATTCTGATGCCTTAACTTTGGCATTTTGCTGCTTACGTGGGGCAACAATCCAGGACCGCTTATTCCAAGGATAATGTTTGAATCTCTTCATTTTGGACACATCTAAGACTGAGTCCTGTCCATGACCTTGCAGAAAAAAGTTAACTGGGTCACTTCCAGAAAGCAGCCTTGAGAGCTGATTTCAAAGCTGGTTTTGTATTGTGGGCTATCTGAGAATCCCACTGAGGGGAAGAACCACGGAGCTGACTAATGGCTTGGGAAGCAGTTATGAGCCTTGCCGCAGCTTCCACATGAAAGCTAAGATCAGGACAAAATGTTCGTCAGCCCCAGTGCTGGTGAGCTTATAACACATGGGTCAGCCGAAGGGGTCCTCTGTGGGAAACGTGGACGGGCCAGGTGGCAGCAGTCTTCTATGAGCCTGAGGCACCAGCAAGCCTGTCCTTGCCTCAGTTTCCCTCAGGAGTCAACACAGGGGAGGTTGTGCCTTTGGCCTGTACCGTGCTGTTGCAGGGCTTCATGTTTCTAGGCTCTTCCCCACCTCTTTTAAAACTTTTTATTTTGTATTGGAATAATAACTGGTTAACAATCTTGTGCTAGGTTGAGGTGAATAGTGAAGGGACTCAGCCATATATATACCTGTATCCATTCTCACTCAAGCTCCCCTGCCATCCAGCTGCCACATAACATTGAGCAGAGTTCCCTGTGCTATATAGTAGGTCCTTGTTGGCTATGCATTTTCAATATAGCATGTTTAAATATAACCTGTCTACCCCAAACTCCCTAACTAACCCTTCCACCCATCTTTCCTCCTGAAACCATAAGTTCATTCTTTAGGTCTGTAAGTCTCTTTATAGGTTCTTTTTAAAAGATCCATTATCTTGTCTGATTTGTCACCCATTTGGGAGAGATATCATTTCAAAAGGGATTTGATTTAGGTCATACCTGAATGGTCTAGTGGTTTTCCCTACTTTCTTCAATTTAGGTCTGAATTTGGCGACAAGAAGTTCATGGTCTGTGCCACAGTCAGCTCCCAGTCTTGTTTTTGCTGACTCTATAGGACTTCTCCATCTTTGGCTGCAAAGAATATAATCAATCTGATTTTGGTATTGATCATCTGGTGATGTCCATGTGTAGAGTCCTCTTTTCTGTTATTGGAAGAGGGTGTTTGCTATGACCAGTGTGTTCTCCTGGCAAAACTCTATTAGCCTCTGCCCTGCTTCACTCTGCACTCTAAGGCCAAATTTGCCTGTTACTCCAAGTGTTTCTTGACTCCCTACTTTTTCATTCCAGTCCCCTAAAATGAAAAGGACATCTTTTTTGGTTGTTAGTTCTAGAAGGTCTTGTAGGTCTTCATAGAACTGTTCTACTTCAGCTTCTTCAGCATTATTGGTCAGGACATAGACTTGGATTACCTGATGCAAAGAACTGACTCATTTGAAAAGACCCTGATGCAGGGAAAGATTGAAGGGAGGAGGAGAAGGGGATGACAGAGGATGAGAAGGTTGGATAGCATCACTGACTCAATGGACATGAGTTTGAGTAAACTCTGGGAGTTGGTGATCGACAGGGAGGCCTGGCGTGCTGCAGTCCATGGGGTCGCAAAGAGTCAGACACGACTGAGTGACTGAAATGGGAGAGATACGTAAGGCAAGCCTTATTCTCATTTTTTACCAGGTAGAAGCCCAGAAGGCTTCCCTGATAGCTCAGTTGGTAAAGAATCCACTTGCAATGCAGGAGACCCCATTTTGATTCCTGGATCAGGAAGATATGCTGGAGAAGGGATAGGCTACCCACTCCACTATTCCTGGGCTTCCTTTGTGGCTCAGCTGGTGAAGAAGCCCAGAAGAGATGTGCTTTGCAGAAGGCCACGTAGGCAGTCTCCTAGTGTCTTTCCCAAGGCATCAGCAGTGGGGGGATTGAAATGTAGACTTCCTCCAGATTTCAGGTGTCTGAAGGCTTTTTCCACTGTCCCCACCTGGGCAGGTGTGGATGTTACGAGGCATCCTTGGGCCACTATAGTGTGTGTGTGTGTGTGTGTGTGTGTGTGTGTGTGTGTGTGTGACAGAGAGAGAGAGAAAGTGAGCTGTTACCCTTCAGGTCTGTGCAGAAAGACTTCTCCTGGCATCTTGGGTGGGGGTTTTCCAGCTCAGGTTACTCCTTGGCATGTGTGGAAGAGGTGGGAGGAGATAGGGCCCATTTGTCTCTGCTTGGGGAGTTCCCCTGATAGAAAGGCAGGCTTTGATTGAGAGACGTTCGATCTGTGGGTGCAGCTGTCTTGAACTTGGTTTACTGCTGGATTTCAGATGCATGGTGAGACAGCTCAGAGTGTGGATGGACTTCCCGGCAGGTTCCAGCTCCTTTGGTTCTCAGCCTCCATACACAGTGACACAGGCCTGGGAAGTATCTGCAAATAGCTGACCCCGGGCTCTCCCTATAGAAGTTTCTCAACAGTCCTGCCATCTAGACGCTCATGATTACAACCTGCCTCGTTATATTTTATTAGATGTCCAGGTCTTCACTTTGCTCCCTGTGGACTTTGGAGGTAACTTTAACGTTTTTCTCACGGAAAGTGTCTGAGTGACAGAGAAACAATTTTCAACAAGCCATGGCCCTCAGCTGACCGCTTCCTTGCCCTGCTCAGCTCACACACAGAGCAGACTGCCTTGCCTCCCAATCACCTCAGCTCAGCCATTAAACCCCGTTTGAAGTTTTATTTCCCTCTATTCTTGCTATCTCAATGGGCAATCACTCTTAGGACATTTTGTAACAAATAGCATTTTCAGTTCTGCTGAGAACACAGACCCCTGGCCTGCAGCCTGGTTGTATTGAGAGCCTAGCCCATCTCCTCCCCCGAAATCTGAACCTCATTCTTTTTTGTTCCCTGTTGTTTTTTCAAAAAATATTATTTTTTCTAAGAGCCTCAAGCATACGGAATTGAGGTATACGTATGCCCCAGTTCATGTCACACTAGCGTTAAGGCCTGGCTTTTATTTTCCCCATCTCTGTCTGATTCTCTCTCTTCCCTGGAGCCCACTTGTATAGTAAGGCCTGAAGTGCCATTTGCTTCCTGGACGCCTCTAGAGCCTCACAGGGTGCCCCCCACCCACCCCCACCCAGGGCCTACTACAAGCTCCCAGCTCTC
>SJYX01001147.1:9671-65220 GCA_006410675.1 Oreotragus oreotragus | reverse complement strand
GAGACAGCCCCCACCCAGGGCCTACTACAAGCTCCCAGCTCTCTCACCAGATATGCTCATACCCCGAGAGAAAGACGACCCCCCATTCCCCCACCCCGCTCTCACTAGTTCTCCAATCAGCTGGACAAACCGCCTCCCACCAGTCCTCAGCCTCACCTGTTTCACCTCCTGCCAGCCGGTGAAATTATTCAAGCAAGCCAACCACACCTTCCTGTGGGCACCAGGGAGCACCCGCCCTCCTGTTAGCATAAAGCCTGCCTCCCACCGCCCCTTCTGGTTGGTTCTCTTCCTTCCCGAGTGCAGCCCCGTGGGGCCCTGCATGCTGTGTGGCGACTGTCAGGGTATGCGACTGATAAGCTGCTGTCAGTCTCAGCTCTTCAGTGTTGAGGGAGTTGGGGGAGTCCCTTTTTCACCAACACACTGGATAGCAAGTGGAGAGGATGGTTCTTCAGTGCTGGGGAGATGAGGGGCTCCTTGGACCCAGAGAGCAGGGACCTGTGCCTGTGCTTACCCGGAGTCTCGACCATGGATGACTTTCTCAGGACGTCCTTCTCAACACCCACCCTGTGCTTTCCCAGCTCCATAGCGAGGGGGCTCCCTGCCACTGCCTTCTCGCCAGCTCAGCACCCCTCCTCTGTAACTACTCTAGCCTTGTCCCAATAGCCCCTGCCTGCTCCCGGCTCTCCTGTACACTTACTGAATTCCAAATAGACTTCTTAAATGCAAATCTAGACAGATTTTGAAATTTCAAAACCCTTCAAAAGCCGCTTGCTTTTACTAATATTTTGGTCATCCAGGGAGAATAATCGGTCGGGGCCATTTTAGCTTTGCGGATGCTGTTTAGTTGCTCAAGTCCTGTCTGACTCTTGTGACCCTGTGGACTGTAGCCTGCCCGGCCCCTCGAGCCATGGGATTCTCCAGGCAAGAGTACTGAAGTGGGCTGCCATGCCCTCTTCCAGGGGATCTTCCTGACCCAGGGATCAAACCTGAGTCTCTGTGGTCTCCTGCTTGGCAGGTGGTTTCTTTACCACTGTGCTACCTGGGAAAGCCATTTTAGCTTTACATGATGGATAAAAATAGAAATGTTCCTCACCAAAAAAGAGAAGTGTATATATCATTTAGTTGTTTAGAATTGTGAACTTTTAGGTTATAAACATTTAAAAATCTTAAAAAGGAACTCTTTTGGTATTGCTAAGACTGTTTTGGGATTACACTAGTCTGAAGTGGTCACATTCTTTGTTTTACATATTTATTGTTCACAACTTTGGATCTGCATTTTGTTCTTTTTTTTTAAGTCTGCCAAGTATAGAAGTGAGAGGTTAAAATAAAAAGTTGCTCCTTATTTCCTTTTTGAAAATTTATTTTTAATATTTATTTATTTGGCTGCACTGGAATCTTTCAACTTGGTTGCAGAATGAGGGATCTTTAGTGGCAGCATGTGGGATCTAGTTCCCTGACCAGAGGCAGACCTTGGGCCCCCTGCATTGGAAGAGTGGAGTCTTCGCCACTGGACCACCAGGGGTTGCTGTGTGTTCTTAGTCACTCGGTCATGCCCGCCTCTTTTCGACCCTACTGACTGTAACGCACTAGGCTCCTTTGTCCAGACAGGAGTACTGGAGTGGGTTGCCATGCCCTCCTCCAGGGGATCTCTCCAACCCAGGGATCGAACCCAGGTCTCCCACATTGTAGGTGGATTCTTTACTGTCTGAGTCACCAGGGAAGCCCATCCTCATTTCCTTCAGCAGATGCTTTTGAACTGTGGTGTTGGAGAAGACTCTTGAGAGTCCCTTGGACTGCAAGGAGATCCAACCAGTCCATTCTGAAGGAGATCAGTCCTGGGTGTTCTCTGGAAGGAATGATGCTCAAGCTGAAACTCCAGTACTTTGGCCACCTCATGCGAAGAGTTGACTCATTGGAAAAGACTCTGATGCTGGGAGGGATTGGGGGCAGGAGGAGAAGGGGACGACTGAGGATGAGATGGCTGGATGGCATCACGGACTCGATGGACGTGAGTTTGAGTTAACTCCGGGAGATGGTGATGGACAGGGAGGCCTGGCGTGCTGCGATTCATGGGGTCGCAAAGAGTCGGACACGACTGTGCGACTGAACTGAACTGAACTGATGGATCAGCACACAAGACCCTCCTTAAATTGGCCCCAAACTCTCATTCCTTGCTCCACAACCCTCCCATCTACCCTTTGTCTCTCCTTCAAGCCCAGGGCATCCTTGCACCCATGCATTTGCTCCAGGGGATCCCTTTGTCTTGAATACCTTACCATTCTTTCCTTAGGGGTCAGTTCCACTGTGAGGTTTCCTGGATTCCTAGTGGGTCCTCCCACTGAGTTTTCTGAACAGGTGGGGCTTGAAATCACAATGAAGTAATTAACCAGATGACTGACTCGTTTGAAAAGACCCTGATGCTGGGAAAGACTAAAGGTGGGAGGAGAAGGGGATGACAGAGGATGAGATGGTTGGACGGCATCCCTGACTCAATGGACATGAGTTTGAGTAAACCCCGGGAGTTGGTGATGGACAGGGAGGCCTGGCGTGCTGCGGTCCATGGGGTCACAGAGAGTCGGACAGGACTGAGTGACTGAATGGAACTGAACTGAGTAAAGGGAGAGCAGAGCAGGTATCCCAGGCCAAGGGAACTGCAGCGGCTGAAGCCTGAGGTGGGAGGGAGCGCCAGCAGGAGGGAGCTCAGGAGGGCTGCAGAGAAGAGTGGGTGTCCTGGATATGTTGGGGGACCAGGGTGGCCAGGAATGAGAACAAAGAGATAGGGGTGGACTTGATAGTTGAACTCTGGCAACGGGTGCAGGTATCCCAGGCCAAGGGAACTGCAGCGGCTGAAGCCTGAGGTGGGAGGGAGCGCCAGCAGGAGGGAGCTCAGGAGGGCTGCAGAGAAGAGTGGGTGTCCTGGATATGTTGGGGGACCAGGGTGGCCAGGAATGAGAACAAAGAGATAGGGGTGGACTTGATAGTTGAACTCTGGCAACGGGAGCCTGGAGAAGGCAATGGCACCCCACTCCAGTACTCTTGCCTGGAAAATCCCATGGACGGAGGAGCCTGGTGGGCTGCTGTCTATGGGGCTGCACAGAGTCAGACGCGACTGAAGCGACATAGCAGCAGCAGCAGCAGCAGCAGCAGCGGGAGCGTGAGGGGTTAAGCAGGCCGGAGCCTCGCCAGCTCGTGGTTAGGCTTCATCAGCTTGTCCTGTGGTTCTACTCAGCAGCGTATCCAGCTGGGACCTTTTTCTTGCCTGCTGTGCCTCAGTGAGCTCCTCCTCATTCCCAGGCAGAGAAACCAGCCCTCCTTGGCTCCTGAAAGCTGACCGCATCGCCCCGAGGGTCCTGGATAACTGAACACAGGTAAAGGCTGGACTCACTCATGAGGCTTCAGCCTGTAAAGTTGCCCCTCGTCTGAGTGGAGGGGTTCCTGGGGAGCTGGGATGAAGGAGTCGGCATGCAAACCCCGTGGCCAAGGGCAACTCCGCAGTGGAGCTGAGGCCCAGCTGCCTTTAGTCTGTATCACGTGCACTGCTTGTGTCAAATGGCTTTTGAAACTCAGGCCCTAATCTGGAGGATCTAGGTGCCCCCAGGAAGAAGGACAAGGAAACAAGGACCCCGCCTGAGCTGTAAGAGCCCCATTGGGACGAGCTTATGCTTCAGGGGCCCCACAGGAGCCTGTGTTTTCATTACTAAGCAACTTAGAAGGAGTTCGTCTTGGGGGAAAGAGAGACGGTGGATAATAAGTCTGTAATAATGGCTGCCATGTGGAGGGAAGGCAGTGTTACCCAGCTAAGGACTAGAAAACATGGTTTATATTTTCAACAGTTGGAGAAAGAAATGAAAACTGAATATTTGCTGCACCTGTGAAAACATATTTGATCATGATGGCAAGTCCAGCGTTCTTAGTGCAGGATTCATATTTCATAACTCATGTTCAAACAAGAAAAATGATTATAATGTTAAGTATTTCCTGAGTTTATTTTGATGGATGACAGAATAAGTACTGTATCTTTCACTCATTAAAATACAGATTGGTGTAATTTAATAAATGAACTTAATACACAGATGTTCCAGGCTGTTTTAGCAGGGTGTATATTAATCAACTTCTTTATATATGATCCTCTTTTATATTTTTTAAAGAAACTTGCAGGAGCCAAGAATTTATTAGATTTGCATGCTCTAGGACGAGTATCCGATGTCAGGTACATGCAGGAGTGTATTAAGATGAAATGGAGCCAGAGTCTGCAGACCAGCCAGGTCCCCACAAGGGTCGTCCCTGGGCTCCCGACTGGCTCCCAGGGTTGTCTCAGAGCCCCAGGCCTGTGCCAGGTTCCTGGGTCTTTTTGCTGAGCTTGCTTGCTGCTGCCATGGCCTCAGGGCCTCTCTGAGGTGCCTCCAGAGACCCAGATGGAAGGTGGTGGCTTTGGAAGCTTTGGTGGACCGGATTGGACAGTGGCCCTGCACAGGCAGAGGCTGGCAGCTCAGGGGGGCCTCGAGGGCCCCTCTTGTCTTCCCTGACCTCCCCCAGCAGGCTCATTCTCCCTCTCCTCACTTGGCTGCACCCTAAGTGGCTGTGCTGTGTTCTGTCTATGTTTGTTTCACATGAGGGAAGCTTGCCTTGCTGGCCCTAGGCTCCTGAAGATGGGGGCAATGCCTTCTACAGCCACACAGTTCTGTGCTCAGTGAACTTGGTAGGTGTGTGCTGAATCCACGTGTCAGAGACTCAGAAACCCTTGCTCAGCCGTCCTAGAGGGTGTGTGTTGGGTGGAAGGAGGCAGCGTGAGGACGCAGTGCTAACTGACCTTTCTGGAGAAAGGACAGAGGACACGTGAGAGCAGAGGCTTCACGTCAGCTGCCCAAATGGCTGTTGCAAATCCAGGCGATACAGGGGTTGGGTGGGGGAAGTTATGTCTGGCCGGCAGCAGTGGTGGGTGGTGGGGAAGGCTGAGAAGGGGGGCTGTCTGAGGCCAGGAAACTCATTTTTGCAGCCTGCTCTACCTGCACCCAGCACTTAGCAGTCTCTCAAAGCATCCTGCACCCTTTTGCTGGTTCTGGAACTACAGGGCTCCTATGATGTGCCACACTGGATAGGAACGTGCAGGTCCGGGGGCTCCAGCTCTTCTATTTCAGCACCTTTTTCTCACTAGAGTTGAACTCAGGCCTCCCAGATCTCCTTCCATCGCCCAGGTAGCTACTCAGTGCCAGCTGCTTATGTGTTGTACATGTGGTCAGCCAGTCACCCAGAACACAGGCCCTGGCCTCCCTCCAGTTCTCCCCAAGGATGGGTGCTGCCTGGTGGCTGCAGCCTGAGCTGGCTCCTTCCCCCTGCAGCCCCTCTGCACCCCTCGGTGGCTCATCGATCACGCGGGCAGGTCCAGTGGGAGCATAGTGGCTCTGCTGTCACATGCCTGTTTGCAATAAGCACTGGCCGTAGTCATTAATCATTCATGGAGGCTGTGGTTAGCGGCCCTCAGTCAAGGGGATGGTTTCAGGTTTTTCAGGCTAAGTGCCTCTCCGGCAAGCATCCTCCTCAGCCCTTTCATGTCCAGCCATTTGATGTTCCGTGCACACCGAGCCAGCCACCAAGGCCAGGCTTTGTTTCTGGAGGGTTGCTCTGAATGCTTCCCCCCAGGCCCAGTGGCAGAGAATTCTGGGTTTCCAGCTCCTCATCTACACAGGAAAGAGAGCTCGGAGAATGAATCTCTTTCTCGAGCACTTCCTGGGCACTTAGTTCTCGGCCACACCATGGCGATTTGTGAAGTTACTCACTTTGCCCTTGGTGCCCCATTTAGGGGTGGCGCTCAAGCAGGACAGTAGGTCTGCAAGAGTGAATCCATCTGGGTTAAGAGGTCTAGGACAGCCCTCCAGCCTGCAGGTTTCTCACGAGGGTGGGTGCTCAGAGGTTGGGTGGTGTCGGGGAGGGAACGAGGGAATCACAGGCTAGGAGGCCACAGGTGTGTGCAGGGCAGCTTGGGTGGCTCTTCTGTATGGCCTGAGCTGGTCCTTGAATGCAGATTGAAACCTATGGATGGATAATGGTCTGGAAACAGAGGCAGCGATTAAAATGCTTCCCCCTCTCCACCGGGAGAAATGTGAAAAAAATGAACTTTACATTTAATCTGCAGATGACAATATTTTCTGCAAGTTACTAATATGGTTATGTGCATTACTTGAAAAGATACGTAATATATCTGCATGAGATAGAATTGGGAGAAGCTCTAACTGAGGCTAGAGTTCAGTTGGCTTCAACAGATACTGCTCAGGCACCTCCTAGGTGCTAGGACCTCAACCTCAGGGACAATAAGTGTCCTGATGATACACAGTCTACCCATGTGATATCCAGCATCACAGCTCTGAGGGCAGGGATTCCAGTGTCTGGAGCTAGATGGGCAAGGGTGGGGGTGGAGGATGGCCCTGCTAAAATGCAAAGTCGACACTGAGGCTGATGCCCATCCTCCATTTCAGCATCTTTCCCAGAAAACGTGTCTTGCATGTTCAGCCACTGAGGCCTTAGAGTGAACAAATCAAAGAACTCTGGGTGTTCAGAGGCAAGAGAGATTATATCTGGTTGAGAGCATCAGGAATGGCTTCATATTGCATGGGCGGGATTTGGCAGAATTCTGAAAGTCCAGGAAAGACTTCCCCAGGCAGAAGTGGGCTAGGAAGAGATTGCCAGCTAAATGGAGAAGGGAGTGTAAAGGCACAGAGGGTTGCCTGAATTGCTGGCAGCCGGGGTCCTGGGCCAGGTGGTGGCATTTGGAACTGGGAGGGCAGGGTGGTGTCACCTGCCTGCTCCATCCCTGTGTTCCCAACCCAGCCCTCTCATTCCTGCTCTGCCACCTGAAATGTCATTCCCCTGAAACTTTTCTCTCTGTGCTCTTCTCACACTGTCTCTGCTTGGGAATCTTTTGCTTTCTTTGCTGCCTCATCCTTCAAAATTCAGCTCCAGTGCCAGCTCCTCTTTGCAGCCTTCCTCTCACTGGCATGGTCTGTGTGAATGCTTTGGCCTTGCCTCTGGAAGCCCCCACTGGGGAGCTGGCAGTACTGTTCACTACCCACTGGGAGTTTGTTTTAGGGTGAGATTGGTGAAGATCTGAGACCTGCTTCTGCCATTCACTGCCTGGATATCCACCTTGGTTTTCTCATCTGGATGAAGCGCAAAGTTTGCAGAGAGTTTTGAGAAACAATAAATAGAAGAAATCAAGTGACATGTGTCATGCCAGCTACTGAGCCGGCAAGGAGTAGATGCTCAGAGGGGTTGAGGCTCCTTCCCACTCCCCAACCACCTCATTCTCTCCCACTGTCAGCCATCTGCAGGCAAGTCTCTGCAAGTGGAATGTGAGATCCATGGGGCAGAATCTGACTCTTGCCCAGTAATGGACAACCTGCTTCTGCAGGACTCCTTCCCTGTGTAGAAAGATCCGAGCTCTTCAGGGTGATTTGTAGACTTGGGAATCAAGTTTGTTTGTTTGTTTTTCTTAGGAAGGTTCTGATTAAGCCAGAAACTTCCTGAAGTCATACAATTCTCTCCCCGGAGAAGGATTTGCATAAAGTATCCTCTTGCTGGAAGGAAAATTAGAGATAATTAGTCCAGTGGTTTTCAAAATTTGTAAAGGACTGGAACCATTTTTTGAAATGAAATTTTATATGGAACTTGAAGCTATACAAGCAGTCAAAGCATTATTTTTGAATATATTAATATTTATTAATTAATGATTAAATCACAGTAGAAACATGGGCAAATATATTTATCATATAACTTCAAGCTTTTAACAAAAAAGCACAATGAGACTGTTCTGATCAATGCAAAAATTAGAAATTAAAGCCTTATGGTGATCTTTGTTGTGTTTCACTTTCAGAATCAGTTCACTTACGTGTTTTTTTTAATATCATTTCACTTACTCATTTACTAGCTGTGCTAGGTTTTCACTGCTGCTTGGGCTTTTCTCTAGCTGCATTGTGCAGGCTGCTCATTGCAGTTTTGTTGCTGAGCACAGGCTCGGTGCACAGGCTCAGTAGCTATGATTCCTGGGCCCTGGAGTGCTGACTCAGTGGTTGTGGTGCTCAGGCTTAGTTACTCCTCCTCATGTGGGACCTTCCTGGACCAGGAATCGAACTCCTATATCTTCAGGCGGATTCTTTACCACTGAGCCACCAGGGAAGTCCTCACGTATGTATCTTATGTATGTATCTTGAATTCACAGTGTATAGGAAATCCTGATTCACAGTGACTGGTTGATTCAAATGACTGCCAGTTTTACGTTTTGTAAGTTGCAGTCTCCACATCCTTCAGTTAATCCAACAGGTGGTAAGGGAGCTCTGATTTGAAGTGGCCACAAAACTGAGTGAACTTGGTCACATAAGTTATTGTCAGTCTGCCTGGCGTTAAAAGTGGCCACCTTTCTTGTTCTTAATGTCACACTTTCATCAGTGACTAAAAATACTTATATATATAAACTTTTGAAGTAAAGTAACTTCCGGGGTCCTTAGGGCTGAGAACGTGTGATAGGCAATTGCTGATTGAATCCACCCCCTTTTAATCCCACGTGTGTAAACTAAACTGAGAGTAGAATGTGACAAGGTCATGTCAAGGCTAAATGAGAATGGGCTGGGCTGGCGTGAAAACTTAGGTCTTTTGCACTTCACCCCTGAGACTTTTCGACTATATTCTCTATTTTTCTTTCCTAATATGAATTAGTAAAAAAGTATCCTTGTTGTTATTTGTTTACACTAGCCAGGACATGGAAGCAACTTAGATGTTCATCTACAGATGAATGGATATTTGTCTTTAAATAAGTTAGACACCCCGACTCTCTAGTTTGATTTACACTCAAGGCCTTCTTATATTCCATGGAGGAGCATGAAATAGGCCACTTACTGGAATTAATAGTACAACCCGGAAACCTCCTTCTACGTCTTCCTGTCTCACCAGGAGAATTCCGCGCGGGTGATAGATAATTGGAATGGATTTGGCCAGCCGGCCTGCATAGAAATGATGATGCTATGTTTGTTCATCTGTCAGGAGAGTAAAGAGCAAAGCTGGTAATTTGTGTTAACTAAGCACTTCCATTATAAGAACTCAAGGGAAAGGGTGGGGAACCGAACATCTTGTCATCCAGCTGCCCGGATCCTAAGGCTGATTTGTGTAGTTAAGAAGAAATTCTAATAATGTTGAGCGTATGGAAAAGTTTAAGGCAAAGATGATGGGTCATTTTCTAAGTGTTCGGGTTGAGCATCAAGAGCCGTCAGCTTCCTTTCCCAACTCCTGCTCTTCCTGGCAGGGCGGATCTCACACTGCGCCTCCCACGTGCTACAGATGGCATCGCCCCAGTAAGCTAAGAGTGTGAGTGTCACAGAGGGAACCCCAATCTCCCCCTCTTCACCCTAGAAGGCAAGAAAAAGCCTTGCCCTGGAGTGCACTGGATGCTTCTTCACAGCTGTTACAGTCTCTTCTCCAACCTCTCACTCCTGACCTCAGGTTCTTCCTGGCCAGGTGCTTAGTATCCAAATCCAGGGAGCATTTTAGGGGTGATCCCTTTGTCTTAAGGCAGCCCTTTCTGAGATTTGTCCTAACCTATAGGGAGAATAGGCTAAAGGTCCCCATCAGACCCCTCTGTCCTCGGCATTCTTTCTCCACTTGCCCATCCAAGAAGTCCTGAAACCCTCTCCCTGGAGATGGAACTTTTTCTTCCCTAGAATTGAGCCTAGGGATGCTGGTACTCCAGAAGAGGGAGACAAGGGTCTAATGGTCATATTGGGGTGAGTGGTCTGCGTTGCCTCTTCCTTTAGAGCAGCCATTTCTCAGGGATAGAAAGCAGGAGGGCTCAGAGAGGCTGGAATCCCAGGACAAGATCATGGAGTAGAGAGGAGAGGGAATAAAGTGAGGGGAGGGGGTTTGAGATCCTCAGATGGACTAGGCTGCCTGGCTTGTTTTGCCCCAGGAAAAAGCAGGTGAAGAAAAAAAACCTAGTCTTGTGGGGGACTTTGAGGTGAGGCTGTTTTCTGTTCCTTGGAACAAAGGTAGCCTAGGCCTTACCATTTCATTCTTAACTAGTGAAAGTGATGGTTAATTCTTCAGCTTTAGCCTCTCTTCATGAAAAGGCTCAGAGCTGAGCTTCTTGAAGAGCAAATTACAAATAGGATTTGAGCCACATACAGAGAAAGTGATTTACCTTCATATTTCCAAGAGCACATCTGTTATGCAATGCAAAATTCTAACTGGACCTCAAAAGTAATCAAATAAAAACAAGTGTTTTTCTTTGTTAGAGAAAAAGGCATCTGTGCCTGTAAACCACCTTTGCTCATTCTGAATGATGTTACATTTGACTCAGATGCAGGGACCCAAGGAGGAAGAGAGTGTGAGGAATTTGAACTTATTGGTCTTCAGTATGGGGTACCCATGGAGCCTTGAGTTGTAGCTGGTCCTGTATGAATAAAGATACAGCTAAAGGTGCAACACAGATTGATGTACCACAAGCACACTTAAAGGAGAATGTTATCCATTGAGACCAACATGTCCGTCATTTCAGCTGCTGTTTGATCACAGCTGTGGATGAATAAGCCCTTCCAAAATAATTTCTTAGGCTAATTGGGAACATCTTCCCTTTATGGCCACACCTCTCAGGCATTTGGAGATGAAGGCAAAGCTGAAGGTCTCTCTCTCTATTGGATTCAAATCTTCTTTCTAANACCAACATGTCCGTCATTTCAGCTGCTGTTTGATCACAGCTGTGGATGAATAAGCCCTTCCAAAATAATTTCTTAGGCTAATTGGGAACATCTTCCCTTTATGGCCACACCTCTCAGGCATTTGGAGATGAAGGCAAAGCTGAAGGTCTCTCTCTCTATTGGATTCAAATCTTCTTTCTAAAGACTTTGTATATGAAAAGTTACAGGTAAGCTTGACAGAATAGACAGGGATCAACAATGTTTGCCCCTGAGTCTTTGTTAAAAAGGAATGCTTTTTATCTTAATACCTTGGTTGAATTTCAGGGGTAAGAAGGTGGAAATGTCCCCAGGAAATCTTAAGAATCTCAGAGGAAGCTGTTGACAAGCTTCGAGTGAACTGGGTTTTTGCTTGTGCTCTGGAGACAGTGCTTAGCTTGTGCTCAGGTTGAGGATGAGGCTGAGTAACAGATGGACTTGGACAGACCTTGGGCAGATGAGCATAGTCTTCAAAAGGTAGTTTTCTTTCATTTTGCTTTTTCACGAGTGGTGTTACAAGTCCATGCTGCAGTGTTTCTCAGCACTATGGTGATATCCTGGCCTGTTGGAGTTTTTAAGAAACTATAAAGGGCATGTAGCTGGAGTCAAGAGTCCTGTGTGTCTAGACAAGTCACCTGTGCTCTCCACGGTTTTCTTGTTGGTAAGCAGGGATGACAAAAAAGCCCCTCTGTATCTCTAAGTTGTTGTGAAAACTGGATGGGACCCTGGAGAATGGGGAACACTTTGTCAGCAACTCAGATGCTGTGATGATTCAGCAGTAGGAGCTCAGGAGGGTCATCACACAGACAGCATAGGGCTAGAGCTGAGGGAGCAAAGGTGAGTAGAGGAGCAATTGCGTTAACTCTGAAGAGCAAAGGCAGTTTCTGTGACTTCCCAAACACAGTTGTCTTCACATGGAGCTCCATCCCTCCATCCAGTTTTGGCTTAGAGGCTTCTGGTCAAATGGGAACAAAGAGCAGTCCTGGAGATGAACCTAGTGTATTGATCTCGGAGTTCCCTGAACGTGCAACCAGAGGCAATATCTCCTCCCCCAAGTGCATAAGGCCCTGCTGCATTGAGCCAGAGGTCAGCTGAAGCCTTCATGTCCCTGAAGTCCTTGCTTCCCAGGTCCTGGGTGCTGGGGCAGAGGATGCTGGAAAGTTCACAGTGAGAACAAAGAGGTGGGCACCACTGCTGCTGCTAAGTCACTTCAGTCGTGTCCGACTCTGTGTGACCCCATAGACGGCAGCCCACCAGGCTCCCCCATCCCTGGGATTCTCCAGGCAAGAATACTGGAGTGGGTTGCCATTTCCTTCTCCAATGCATGAAAGAGAAAAGTGAAAGTGAAGTCGCTCAGTCTGTCCGACTGTTAGCGACCCCATGGACTGCAGCCCACCAGGCTACTTCATCCATTGGATTTTCCAGGCAAGAGTACTGGGGTGGGGTGCCATTGCCTTCCCCGGTGGGCACCACTAACAAAGAGCAAATGACGAGTAGTTCAGAAAGATGAGGTAACTCCCAAGGTGACGTGTCTTTTCATTGGCAATTAACCTGAAATGAAATGATGAAAGCTGCTGAATGCTGTGCAATCTGAGCACAGAACCTTGGGGAGCTCTAGTTTTCAGCATCAGACTGGCTTGACCAGGACTCAGGATCATGACCGTCTGCCTCCCATGGACCATCTGAGCCCCTGAAACCTAAATCTGGGCTGACCTCAGGGCCATTCATATTTTTCAGATCCCTGAAATTGTTAGGCTGGGTATCTGGTTGATGAGATGTACAGCATCAACCCTGTCCTTCCCTGCTACCACTCCCAGAAGAATCCAGGACTCTGGTCCAGTTCACTCCCCAACAGAGGTCAGAGCTCTCCAAGGTGCTGATGGTCCAGGCCGGCTTATCCAGAGGGGCACATTACACTGCAGTTTTGCCTTGAAGCCCAACCAGGTCACCTGGGGAACCTGTCTCTGCCTCCCTTCTTGTGACCAGGAGGGCCCTCTGATAGAGTTGAATGGAAGAAGATGCTGGCTAGGCTGTCTAGAGTGGTGTGGGAAGATTGACCAAAGGCTCCAAGCAGACCTGAGAATGTAAGAATGCTACATCTACAAGTTGCTTGGAGCCTGGCTGAAAATGCCCTGGAAGCAGCCACCCTTGAGTCAGATATGTTCACACCAGCATATTATCATCAACCCTGAGAAGTGGAAAAATGCTGCTTTATAGAATCTAACTATGAAGGGGGCAACTTGGGGCATCCTCCTGTTAGATTTTGGATGGGACCAATGAAACTGACTGGGGGCTGTTTGAATAGTTAGACCAGAGATGAGTGCCAAGTTAGGACAGTAAATTTATCACTGGGAATATCCTCACAGGTGACACCAGCAGGAGTTCATGGTTATTGGGTGGGTGAGTGGGGGGAGTGCAGAAAGGAGTTATCCTTGACTTTCAAATTAGTGGCTTGGGAAACTGAGTAGATGGTAATGCCATTCACCAAGAGGAGTATCATGGTTTCTTTAGGGATGGTGAGGAGGGGATGGTAAATTCAGATTATATTTGTTGAGTGTGAGGTATCAATGGTACTCTGAGATGGATTGCCCAGTAGGAGATGGGGATACAGTTTTAGAGCTCAGCAGAGAGATCAGGGCCAATGATAAATGACAAAGACCTGGGACTCACTGAAGAAGAGGACATGGTTGAAAAGACAGGAGATGACAGATGAGACCAACCAGGGGAAAATGTGTAGAGAGGAGAGGAAGGCAAGGAGTGGGCCTTGCTGGAATGACTGCATTTTCCAGGAGTGTTGAGGTCCAGGTGCTGATAAACAAGCCTGCCACAGGGCTCTCATCACCTGCTCTCAGACTACTTCACCAATCTGATTTCATCCCAATCACTTCTTTCCATTCTCCCTCTTCTGATATATAGATAGATATAGAACTTAGAGTTAGATTTAGTTATAGATACTTAGAGGCAGGTTTGTCTTAAGGAATTGGCTCCTGTGATTATGCAGGTTGGCAAGACCAAAATCTGCAGACTTGGCCAACAGTCTTGAGACCCAGGGAAGAGTGGACGTTGCAATCTTGACCTGAAAGCAGCCTGGAAGCACAATTCCTTTCTTGAGGAGACGTCAACCTTTTTTTTTTTTTTCTCTTAAGAATGTTGGAATGAGGCCCATGATGGAGAGAGCAGTTGGCTTTACTCAGAATCTACTGATTTAAATGTTAATTGTGTCTAAAAGAACCATCACAGCAGTACTGAGTGCCTAGTATCCAGGTGCTATGGTCATCTTGATACATAAGATTGGTCATCACAAGGTGGGACACCCCCTGGGAGCCTCACATCCAGGTTCAGATGAGAGTAAATAGATACTAAAGCAAAACCTGTCTCTTTCCCCGTTGTTTTGATGACCCAGTGCCCCCTCCTTTCATCTCCACACACACTTGCAGGGCATGGAGGAGCAGGGGGTATAGGTGTCCTCCTTGGAATCTGTCCACATTTCTGTTCACTACCATTTGCTCATTCCAACCTGATCTTTCCAGATTCTCCAACCGAATTCTCACCTCAGTCCCACTTTGGACTCTCTTCTTTGTTTTTACCTGGAGATTCTCACCTTTGATTGCAGTATTTGGTACCTTGCCCCTTCCAGCAGGTAATGGAAGCTTCAGCTCCCGCTCTGTCCCATCCAGCCTCCCAGGCACAAGAAGGTTTCGAGACAAAGAAATTTCTCATTTCCATTTCAAAGTTGGAAAAATGTGAGCTAGAAAGGAGTTAAATTACTTGCCACAAAGATCTTTCAGAGAAAGTCTAGTGCTGCCAACAGTGGGGTTTTCTGCACAGCCACACCATTCCCCATCTGTGTCAGAATCCTTGGTACATTTTTCAAGCTTAGTGTCCAAGACATCTCCAGCCCTAATAAGAATAAGGTGCCCCAGGCTGGTTCTCCGCCAGGGCGGGAGTGAGCAGAGATGCATTCTTTTGAAGCTGGTTTCAGGTTCTGGAATGCTTTCCTGGAAACCACACAATCTCAGGAGAGATCCATCACCTGCCAATGCTGCCTTAGGTCCGTGTCAAGACAGGGGCCCTGGACCTCTGAATGAGACAGTGTCTGCCCCCGATTAGCCGCTTCCTGTGTGGTGGCTGCAGGATTTACTCAGAGCTGGTCTGGGCAGACCTGGCTGAAACTTGGTATGAACCCCCTACCTCATCTTTCTCCCTATCCTTCTCTCCCCGCTCAACCCCATACCTCCTCCAGAGATTTTGTCCTTGGATATCAGAACAGAAGGCCCAGGCACAAGGCACAAGGAGAGAAACACTTCTTGGCTCTAGACCTAGAATCCTCCTGTCCAGGGCCTGGGGAGAGGGGTGGGCTGCCCCCTTGCATGATGGCACTGAGGTGTCTTAAGAAGGCAGCTGTAGACACAGTCACATGAGCACTGAACAAGGAGTCAGGGCCCTTGAGACCATGACCCCTGATGCTGCTGTTCCCTTGCTGGTGACCTCAGGCGAGTCACAGAGTCAGAGAATGGTAATGCCAGGTGTGCCCTCGGAAATCATCTTTCTACTTCCTTCACTGTAGAGGTGAGGAGGCTCCAAGAAGGCAGGCCAATGGCTTAAGGCCCCAGACTGAGGTAGCATCAGAACCAGAAATAAGATGTCCTGACCGGTGCACTTCCAGTGATTGGCTCTGTCCC
Source organism: Oreotragus oreotragus (assembly GCA_006410675.1). Lineage (NCBI taxonomy): Eukaryota > Metazoa > Chordata > Mammalia > Artiodactyla > Bovidae > Oreotragus > Oreotragus oreotragus. The sequence goes on along the minus strand of SJYX01001147.1, from coordinate 49,826 downwards.
TCCTCAGTTTCTCTGGACCTTAAATTTTCTCACCTGTCAAGTGGGGGCCAGTGACATCTGCCTCTTGGGCCCATTGTAAAGATCAATTGCGATTGTGGATAGAAAACAGTTCTAAAAAGGTGAAAGTGTTGCGTTCTCAGGAGGCTCTTTACTCCCAGGAGTAGCACGGGTTGCCTTCTCATATCTGATGCAGCCCAGAAAGGATGAGGGTCTGAATTCCAGGATGAGGGATGCCAGTGATAATGCCAGCTGATGCTCGTGAATGTGTCTGTAACTGTTAAGACTGAAACACTTGTGGCCCCTGTCTCCCTGAGTGCCCTTCTGCAGCCCTGCCCCTCCCCTAGGCATCACTGGACCTCACATTCTGGAAATTAGAAGGTAAACATCTGGTACAGCAGGAGGTCTCTAAGACCCTGCTCCATCCTTACTGCCCGTCAGCATCCATTCTGATTGGTCAGGGCTCATACTGTACTTAAATGTTGGTTAACTATTGATATGCAACAAAACCACTCTGAAACTCAGTGGCTTAAGAGACAAGTTTATTATTATCTCTCAAAAGTTCTGTGGGTTGACCAGACTCAGCTGCCTGGTTTCCCACTATAGTCCCACATGTGACTGCACTCAGCTGGTGCTTGAGGCTGACGTTGTTTAAGGCTTCAGCTGGGCAGGATGTCTAACATGGATCGGTTATTTCTGCAGCTGGCATTAGATGGCCGATGGTGCCACCATCAGCTGGGAGCTCGGTGGAGGTGTCGACCCTAACGGAGTTCCTACACTTGGCCTCTCCGTGTGGCTTGGGCTTCTCACAGCAGGGTAGCTGAGATCCCAGAGACAACGTCCCGAGAGACAGTGAGCCAAAGGCAGGAAGCCAAACTGGCCTGGCACCATCTCTACCACGGTCGACTTGTCAAAGCTGTCAAGAGCCCTCCTGGACTCAAGGGAGTGGGAGAGTGCCAAGATCAACTTGCAGAAAAGCCTGTGGGTGGCAAAGATTGTTGCATTCATCTTTGGAAAAGAGAGTCTGCCCTGGTCCCTGAGGGAGGAGCTCACCTGGCCGGCACGTGGTCTGTCTGATGTCCCCCTGCCCTTCCTGTTGCAGCCCCTTCTGCTTCCCAGGAAGGCCACCATCAGCTCCAGTGGGAGCATCCTTCCACTCTCCAGTGCTTGCTTTCCGCTGTTCTCATATCTCCGTCTGAGAACAGAGCAGCCAGCCCCTCTTTATGCTCTCACACCAAAGGCAGGTACTTTTGACCAGACTTGCATCAGTGACAACATGGTGCCCTTTCTCCTGGCCAAACCAAAGGGTGATATTGGCCTTGGGAACCAGCATGGAAGCTCGTCCCCATATGTGTGTTAGTGAGGGGTGGGGGGGCTTGGCAGAAAGCATTGCTGTCAGTGGTCTTTGGGCAAAGATTGGTTCCTGCCAGAGACGTGAGTTCTGAGATGATGACTGAATTCTGAGATGAATCCAGTGGTGCGTCAGGAACAAGCAATCTGAGAGGGCATTGCCCTCCCCAACCACCCTGTATGCTTGTCATCCATCCTTAGCCTTGTATGCAGGCTTGTCAGCCTAGGCTGAATTCTTAGTGGTGTCTGGACAGTTTCTCTTGCTGCTCAGAAAGGCTCTATCCTCATTTTCTGCAGGTTTGAACAGGGCTTGGCATCTCTGTCAACCACCATTGCTCTTTAGAGCATTCCAAATGCCTCATTTCCCTCTCCCAGCTTGAAATGTGGCTGCAGCTGCAACCCAGATCTCTGCCATGGACTTCCTAGCAATTCTCTGCCAGCCTGTCTTGGGGAGAAGACTTTGTATGACCTTCCATTCCAGTGAAGAAAAAGCAAGTGGCTCTTGGTCTCTCTCCCATCCACCCAACCCCCGATGTGCTTTTTAGCAGAGGGGAAAATCTGTTATTCATAAAGAAAAACAAAGGATGATAAATTATAGGACCTTGTAAAATATATTAACATGCATCCACACTTTCTTCTGGATAATTGAATTTAGATTGACAGCGGCCAGGCTCTGCAGCTTATGCAGGAATGCCAGCTTTGCTCGGTTGTTTTTCACTCTTCTGGTGTGATCCCACAAAGGCCTGGCTGAGTCCGAGGCCTCCACTGTCTCTCGGCCAGCATGTGTTGTCATTTTGGCCTCAATTTCATTACCCTCTGAATTAGGAGCTTCATAAAAATGATATGTCTCTCTCAGCGTTGTGAATGACAAGTGACCTTCTAACCAAATGTGGCCTCATTAGATGACAGGAAAGGATTAAATGTCAGGATGCAGGGTGGTAAGGTTTTGATATTTATGAAGGTCAAATGAAGGGTGAGTAATATAATGAAGTATCCCACTTAGAGTCAGGCCAGTGCTCCTGGGAACCGCTGCTCTGGCTGCTCTCTGGTGCTGTAAGAAATGGATTTTCTGTAGACTTTGCTTGCGTTGCAAGGTTGTGGACTGTTCAGAGTCTGCGTGAAACCACAGCTATATCCTAGTTGTAATTGGAAGACTGGTTGGAAAAAAACCTGGAAAACATCCAGAAATAACTTGTTTCTGCCAACTGTCTTAATCTTCCACTCCAACCAGTTATTGATTGGTTAATTGGTGTTTTGCCAAAGAAGAGGTCTCAGGAGGCAGGCAGCTTTGCTCATCCAAGAATCCCTTTGATTTGGCTCTGCTAGATTTCCTGTCTTCATAGACCTTGTCTTTATCTCTTCGGGTAAATAGAAGTCTGCTTTTGAAAGCCATGACCAGTGCTGTTCACTGGTTTGGGGCTGCTCAGTGGGATGAGGAAGAGGCTTTGCGGCTGTAGGGGACTTGCTTTCTAACTGGCCTGACCCTAAGATCTGGAGGCCATGGGAGCGGGAGAGAGTTGGGGATAAAGGATGCTAAGACTCACTGGGGTGGTCCATTTAAGGTCTAAGAAGTTTGTCCCCTAAGGTTCCCAGATGCTGGGGACTCAGAAAAGGGCCACCATGAAGGATTTTGTAGTTTTTGTACAAGAGCATCTAGTCAAAGGGAAGATCAGTGGATGGGTTTTAGCCTGTGTCGCATTTACCAAGCCCTGGTGCTGGGCTGCGTTCACCTGGAGCAGTGGCTAGGAAACAATAGTCCATGAGGTGAATCAGGTCCACTGCCTGTTTTTAGAAATAAAAACATTTTGGAACACAGCTCTCCACCCATTTGTTGATGTGTTATCTCTGGCTGCTTTTGTGTGACAATGGCAGAGTTAAGGAGTTGTGACAGAGACCTTCTGGCCTGCAAAGCCTAAAATATTTTCTACCTGGCCTTTGATAGAAAAAGTTTGCAGGCCAGTGATCTGAAGGTAGGGGCACCTTTTTCTAATTTGCAAAGGCTCTGTCTGCCTGCCAAGCCAGAATTACATCTGAAAGATGGGGGCCGGCTTTTTCTGATTTGCACAAAGGTGCCTTGTGAGCAAGTAGGGCCCTAAGAAGGAGGTCCCAGTCCTTTTTCTGAGGGTGGGGGCCTTGGGGAGCAGTGCTCACAAGGCGTCACCCCAACCCAGCACAGGCTGCTGGCAACTGGGAGCGAGCGCCGCTCAGTAGAACGGCCACAGGCTTGATGCCCGGAGGGGCTGTCTGAGTAGCGTGGGGCTGCTTGTAGAAGCTCCCAGAGGTAAAACAAATGCTTCCCTTGTTCTTTTCCCAAATAACCGTAAAAGAGCTGGTTTGGGGAGTCTTTGTCACTGGCCACTGTAAAGAAATGCAAACTGTCTCAAGAGGTATCATCAATCACATGTTTACACAGCGGGGCTGATTGACAAGGTTTATTTTTCTGCGGTTTTTCTCCTAATCGAAAAGTGAAACATGAACTAGAGAATTCGGAGTTCCCTTCACCTCTTGCAGCCCAGAACATGCAAAGGAGGTGACTGTTTTCACTTGTGCGAACACTCTAGGCCCCATCTGATCAGGTCGCACGCCTATGAGATATCTGCTCAGCAATGCCTGTGGGTGCTCTTGTCCTCCCCAAGGAATCTATGTGTGAAGCAGGACCAGTGATTGTAGAACATCAGGCTCGGAGGGAACTCAGAGTCGTTGTCTTTTGATGACTCTGTAGTCCCTCCATTGAACTCAGGAGAATCAGCTCCAGTGAGGTGCAGTGACTTTCCCAAGGATTCACAGGACCCAAGAGTACTTGCTCTGGGCAAGCTCCAGTGGGCAGGATTTGAATTCCAGGCAGGACACCCTTGTGGTAGGAAAGAGGCCCATGATGGTCCAGATAGCAGGGACCTGGTGGGAATAATTGTGTTAACTTCAGCATGCCCAGCACCAGATCATTTACAAGGCTGTTATCTTTCATGGTCTCATTTACTTCTCCCCACTATTCCATGGTGGCTCAGTGGTAAAGGAACTGCCTGCCAGTACAGGGGGTTTGAGTTCAATCCATGGGTTCGGAAGATTCCCTGGAGTAGGACTTGGCAACCAACTCTAGTATTCTTGTTTGGAGAATTCCATGGACAGAGGAGCTTGGGTGGCTACAGTCCATGGGGATCAAAGAGGTGGAAGAGACTGAGCATTCATGCATGCACACACTATCCAGTCCAGTTCAGTCCTCAGTCGTGTCCGACTCTCTGCGACCCCATGAATCGCAGCACGCCAGGTCTCCCTGTGCACCACCAACTCCCGGAGTTCACTCAAACTTACATCCATTGAGTTGGTCATGCCATCCAGCCATCTCATCCTCGGTTGTCCCCTTCTCCTCCTGCCCCCGATCCCTCCCAGCATCAGAGTCTTTTCCAATGAGGAAAAGACTTCACATGAGGTGGCCAAAGTATTGGAGTTTCAGCTTTACCATCAGTCCTTCCAATGAACACCCAGGGCTGATCTCCTTCAGAATGGACAGGTTGGATCTCCTTGCAGTCCAAGGGACTCTCAGGAGTCTTCTCCAACACCACAGTTCAAATGCATCAATTCTTTGGCGCTCAGCTTTCTTCACAGTCCAACTCTCACATCCATACATGACCACTGGAAAAACCATGGCCTTGACTAGACGGACCTTTGCTGGCAAAGTAATGTCTTTGCTTTTCAATATGCTATCTAGGTTGGTCATAACTTTCCCTCCAAGGAGTAAGTGTCTTTTGATTTCATGGCTGCAGTCACCATCTGCAGTGATTTTGGAGCCCAGANAGCTCAACTGGAATTCCATCACCTCCACTAGCTTTGTTTGTAGTGATGCTTTCTAAGGCCCACTTGACTTCACATTCCAGGATGTCTGGCTCTAGGTGAGTGATCACAGCATCGTGATTATCTGGGTCATGAAGATCTTTTTTGTACAGTTCTTCTGTGTATTCTTGCCACCTCTTCTTAATATCTTCTGCTTCTGTTAGGTCCATACCATTTCTGTCCTTTATCGAGCTCATCTTTGCATGAAATGTTCCTTTGGTATCTCTAATTTTCTTGATGAGATCTCTAGTCTTTCCCATTCTGTTCTTTTCCCCTATTTCTTTGCATTGATCGCTGAGGAAGGCTATCGTATGAGACTAACACACACTATCGTATGAGACTAATACTTTTTCCCATATTCCGTTAGTTGTTATATAGAGTTTAGAGGTAATCTCAGACAATTCCAGCGAGATGGGATGGAATGATAAATCTAATGGTCCGTACAAGTTAAGGGAATTGTATTATGGGTGCTTTTTCCTTTTTTTTGACAAAAGCAAGCAAATACAACACCTCTGCCATTGGTAACTGTGAAATAATCTATTTTTTTAAAGTTGATCACACAAAATCAGAGCAGGAATGGCTGGCTACGGAAGAGGCCATGAAGACAGACCTGGGGACCTGTGATGCGGGGAGCATGAATCAGGATGAGGGGGCGACCGTAGAGGACACTTGGGACCCTAAGTCCAGAGATGGAGGAGAGAGACGGTAAGCTGGGCAGGATCCTGAACCCCCAGAGCATTAGCGAGCCACTTCCTGGGGCTGTGTCACTCTTGTCAGATCCCAGGGAGACACATTCCTCACTTCCCTTCTTCCTGGCCTTGTGCTACCAGCCTGCTGCCCACACCCTGCTGTAAATTGTGGAAACCTAGAATCTGGCCTGGGTGTGTTATAGAGGACATTATTGTTGTTCATTCACTGTCACGTCTAACTCTGCAACCCCATGGACTGCAGCCAGCCAGGTTTCCCTGTCCTTCACCATCTCCTGTAGTTTGCTCAAACTCATGTCCATTGAGTCAGTGATGCCATCCAACCATCTCATCCTCTGTTGCCCCCTTCTCCCACTTGTCCTCAATCTTTCCCAGCATCGAGGTCTGTCTTTTCCAATGAGTCAGCTCTTGGCATCAGATGGCCAAAATATTAGAGCTTCAGCTTCAGCATCAGTCCTTCTGATAAGTATTCAGGGTTGATTTCCTTTAGGATTGACTGGTTGGATCTCCTTGCAGTCCAAGGGACTCTCAAGAGTCTTTTTTAGCACTACAATTTGAAAGCATCAATTCTTCGGTGCTCAGCCTTCTTTATAGTCCAGCTCTCACATCTGTACGTTCAAGATGTATGCAATCCTAATATCTGTTTGGCACCTACTTCCCTTAGGATTTCATGGCAATTGTCCAGTGCCCCCCATATTCACACATCCCTTCAAATATACACATAGTGTTACTCACAGACACTGTATTGACTTCAGAATCTTTTGTAGGAGGGTGGCTTGCTCTGTTTCAATTAACATCTTTATCATAAGTAGAGCACACCAAGTAGTCTTACTCAGCAAGTGAATGAATTCCCCCAAAGTAAGCTGGGGAAGTAGCAATGCTATTAAGACATACTGGGCTGGATATGCTTGTGTGCATGTATGTTTGTGTGTATATGTGTGTGTGTGACATTTCAATTGAATGAGGCAGGCTTTGAGGCTTGGGAGAGGATGGGAACATTGGGACATTTCCTGGAAGACATCTCTTATTCTGTAAATCTCAACTTTGGGAAAGGCTCTTATTTATCTGGGAGGTTTGACTGGGATTTTGGCCTGCTCAGAGGCAACAGAAGAATCTGTCAGTCTGTGAAGGTATGTCCTGCTCAGCAGCAGAGAACAACCAAAGTTCCTTACATTCAAGTTGTCTATGAAATCCACACTTGGCTCTATAGCTCTAATCAGAAGCAATTCTGGAAGGAAGCTTTGTCTTTGCAAGGCCAGCAGTTGAGAGTCCTCTGATCAGTTCTTCCCTGGGAGCTGACTGATTCATTTGACTTTGGCAAAGGCCACTTTAGGGCCCCAGAGCACCAAAGCTACAATTTCTGGAGCCCAAGAGCTGGGATTGTGGTTCTTTTGCTTCTTATGAGGAAAGAGCCCAGTCCTGGGGTTTGCCTTAGCTGGACAAAGGTACCCACCATGATTTACTTCCCCTGAAGTCAGAGCTAAAGTTTCTGAGGGTGTCATTCTGGGCTATGCTTAGAAGGAAGGTGTGAGCCCTGATGCAGGGCAGGAGAGATCAAAATAGACTCCAGCCCTTTTCAGAGGTCAGAAGAATTTCTTAAGCAAACAGTTCTGCACTGTGGAGATTCACCTAGCTACTGAAGCACAGATGCTAACATGTACCTAGATTTTCTTCTGAGTCAGACAGTTTTATACAGTGAACATGTCCATCCATCCCTCTGCAAATACACTGCAAGCAGGGTGCCCCCCTCCCAAATCTCAAGCGCTGCCTCTCCCACCTCCCTCCCTCCCCAGGCCTCTTCTTTAGGAAGTCTTTCCTGGTGGTCCTAAGTCAGAGTATTTACCCTCTGATAGTATGGAGTCTCTTTGGCCAGGAGTGCCTGACTGGGTAAGGCCAGCGTGGGAAATAGCTCAGATTTGCTTCCAGACTTCTCTTATAGAAGATCTTCTCTTTCCTAAGGAACTGTAATCTGTAATCTGGGCTAGTTTAAGGGAAAAAGAGACTTAGATCCAGGAGCTTAATTAGGTGGGTGGGGTCGATGGAAATGAGGTCAGTTGTACCTTCTCGGGACACCTGATCAGGAAGGTCACACTGACTTGCCCACCCAGTGCCCAAAGTGTGGTTTGATCCAGGCTCCAGATGCCTGATGGACGGATCTCGGCTCTTCCCAACATCCCAAAGCCTTCTGTCTTGCCATGGGTGTAATGGAAAATTTTAGGTCCCAGGGCTACATCTTTGTTAAAATCATCAGTATTTTAAAGAGATTATTTATGCCAACAACTGTTCATCTTTTCCCTTAAATGACCTGGGGTCATGACCACAGTTGCTTTTAACCCTGCTTCCTTTGGCCTCTGGGGTTTTAGGGGCTGGTGAAAGCTTCCTGATACTCTGAGAGCCTTTGAGCACTGATTACACAGCAAGGAGGTGAGGGGATCATAGAGAGCTTGGGGGTGGGGTATGGAACGTTTGTCTCTCCAAAGACCATATGAATGATTTTTACTGTTTGATACTGGATTGCCTTTTCTTCTGCTACTGAACATCACCAAACCTTTTTGGGAGCGAGGGCAAGACAAATATAAGTCTCTTGCCATTTGGTATAAAGTTTTTTTCCTTCTTTCTTTGGTTTCAATGTCTGCTGCCTGTTATAATCCCTGGATAACCAAAAGGCATCTGACTGATAAAAAAAATATTTCTCTCTGGAGCCCAGAAGCATGAGTTCAGAGACAGTCCTTGCCAAGAGTGCATAACTGCATAATGGCTGGCATGTGTGACCAGGGCTTAGTAGTCTCGCTGACAGAAGAAGCCATTAGTCCAAGGAAGATGGAAAAGCCTCAATGTGGCCAGCAGTCATTGGGATTCTCACTCAGTGCATGGGAAGTCACAGGACACACTGCAAGAGAAAAAGATGATTCAGAGGGACTAGGCATGGTCCTTAAATCTCTCTAAAGGAAGAAGGAGAGGAAATAGGCTATGTAGCCTGGAGGGCAGGGGTAGGACTTGCAAGATAGATGTGCAGAGAGGCAGATCTGATGCCAATAGCAGACAGAACTTTCTAAAGGTCAAAGGGCAGTGTTGCCTCCAATCTGGAGAAGATAGTAGAAGCTAGAGGAATTCTCATCCCTGATGTTGCTCCAAGTGTTCCTATCACTTGTAAGATCTAAGAAGCCAAGTATGCAGCAAGACCAGACAATGCGGTGGTCCTTAATAAAAGTACACACATACTAAACAAAACAAGCCTGATGATGCCTGATCTTTTAAAAAATAATGATGCTGCTCATGTTTAGTGCAAAAATAATGAAGCAGGAGGGAGGAAAGAATGGTACAAATTTAGAAATTTACAAGACATTTGATTGTCATGTACCTTGTAAAAGAAGTGATGGTTTTTCATCCAAAATTAGAGTAATACTGGCAATCTTGGCCAGTATTCAGCTAAGGGTGAACAGCTCCTACTTGAACGAAGTCAAGCCTGTCCCAGTGTGCTGGAGGGGAGGATTCACAGGATAGATCCCTCTGGGAGATGAGGGTGGCTGTCTCAGTTTCCATCTATACCTCCTGCCACACACAGCCCATTTCCAACATATGTGACAGCAGACAGGAGCCAAAGAAGGCCCTTGAGGACCTCACCACGTGGCAAACCTCAAAGGCCCACCTGGTGTTCCCCATCACCCCTGTCCCCATCCCCTGCCATGTGTCCCCTTGTCTCGGAGATAACACTGGTTGTTGGGTTGCAGTCCCATCCTGCTGCTGCTACACAAAGGGCATACTCAGGCAACTCAGCAATAAAAGCAACTCGAAGGGAAACCAGCTGGACTTATAAACAAACATCCCGAGCACATTAATCTGCTGAAGGTTTTTATGAGGGGAAGCATAAAATTTCAAATAAAGGGCTAATGGGAAATATGTCCAAAATGTTGGAACTGGTGATGCTCTACAGTAGGGAACTGCTCAGATAGAACCATAAAACAAAACGTAACTAACAGCTGATTCAGTTTTAAAACCCCAGCCTTCTCACTCCCATACCTGAGTTGTATATTTTATCTGAAGGGCTGTTTCATGTTCCAGAGCCAGCTCTGCTTGCAAGCGAGCTGTCACAATTTTATGGCCCTGACTTTAAAGAGCAGGACATTTCTTTCCTGGAGAAGAAGGCTAATAGGAGGTAAACTGCAGGGATTATGGGTTCTCCCACAAATCCAGGCTAGCAGATGCGCCTCTTTTCTGTAATCAAAATGAATGTTTTCTTTGGACCCAGCTAGGAAGGCCCCTTAAAACATCCCAGGCATAGGAGACATGTGCCAGGCCAGATCACAGATTGGAAGCAGACGGTGAGGAAAGCAGGTGTCTAGCCCTTTGGAGTACCTGCTCCTTTCCCCCTTCAGGAGAGGTAATTTAAAAAAATGACAAGGTGATTTTCTTCTTTTTAAGTGAAAAATGGGAGATGGCATCTGGTTAGCATTGCTCCCTGCCCTGCCCTTCACCTCCGTTAACAGTCTGCTTTCTTCCCTTGGCTGGGGCTACGGGGAGATTTCTTTGTGTTCCTTTCCTCCTTAACTTTGTACCAAGACATTCGAGTCTGCAGAGGAGGACACCCCACAAATGAGAGTCTTTGGAGTAGCGGAAAGAGCTTGGGTTGGGGAGTGAGGATGTGTTCAGATCCCTATTCTGCCACCTACCCGCTTGTTGGACAGATCCCTATTCTGCTTGTTGGACCTTAGGCAGGTCACTTATTTTCCATTTTATCACTGGGAATAAAAGGGGGATAAAACCCATCACCACAAGTGCATTGTGGGCAATTCATGGAGGCTCCAGAGAAAGCTCCTGTTGGTGCAGAGTTTGACTGCCGAAGGTCAGAGTTTGACTGTTGATAAAAAAAAAAATACTTCCCCGCTCTGAGCCTCAGTTTTCTCATCCATAAAGTGGTGATAATAACTCCTTACCAGGTTGTTAAGAAGATTAAAGAAAATATGCACAGGAGGTGCTTAGCACCGTGCCTGCCACGTGGGAGCTATAGCCTCTTGACCATCATCACTGTTAGTTAAGCAGAGATTAGGTTGTTTGGCAGACAGTCTGACTCACCCAAATACCACATGGCTTAAATTCAATAAAGGCAAAACCAAGCGTTCCTTCCCCTGCTCCCCTTTCCCCTTGATGGAGCCCTTTGATTACAGTTCAACCCACATCTGCCCTTTGGCTGCTTCTCACTCTCAGGCCAGCCTGTACACGTGGAGCTCACCATATGAGCTTTGTTTGCCAAGATGGGTGGCACTCTGTGCTGTCCTGGGATTTGACTGGGACACCCTTTGGGCTGTTTCAGCCCCCAGATGCCTTAGACAAGGACTTATAGACTAGCTCTAGTCCCTGCATACCACATACCAGCTATGCACTGCCCTGCCTCCCTCAGGTCAGTGACCTCAACCCCACAAGGGAAGAGCAAATGCTTACAGGTGGGCAGGAATTAGTGCACCCCGGATCTTTCCTCTCCAGTCCTACATGGGAGGCCACACTCCTTTCATCACCTGCCCTACTCACTCCAGTTTGACAGCAACACAGAACAAAAGGAACACAAGCAAAATAAACATACTTGCTCACAGCAATGAAGAAAAATGGCAGCACTGAATACAGTGCCAGGGGTGTAAGCTCATGACGCAGTCCCAGCATAGCCCCTTGGCGGGCTCACTCCTCCTTGAGGCTGAAATCGACTCATCTCACCCTCTTTGCACACGCTGCCTCCTGGGGTTTAGTTTTTCTTGATTTTTTTTTTTTAATGGTGCCCTCTCTCAAGTGGATACCATGATCTAAACCTCCTTGTTTACTTTATCTCTCATCACAGAGCAGAACCTTAATCAAGACTGAAGTAAGGGGAGCCCAGGTCACATGGAGAGGTTGTGCTGGGGGTGTTCAGTTGGGGTCCCAGTTTCTTCCCTTAGTAGAAGAAGCCTCAAAGATGTCTTCTGGCCCAGCCACTGCCTGCCCACAATAGCGTGAGAGATCTGACTAAGAACCATCTAGCTGGGCCCATTCAACCCCTCTACTGTTAGTCACTCAGTCATGTACGACTCATGCAGTCTAGCCGGCCAGAATCCTCTGTCCCTGGGATTTCCCAGGCAAGAATACTGGAGTGGGTTGTCATTTCCTTCTCCAGATCTTCCTGACTCAGGGATCGAACCTGGGTCTCCTGCATGGCAGGCAGGTTCTTTACCATCTGAGCCACCAGGAAAGCCCAAGTTTCTCTAGGCAAAAGCACAAAAGGCTCAGAAGAACAGCAAGGGACCCATAAATAATACGCAATCATTGTATAATGCCATTGGGTTGAAAAGGCGTTTTGAGTAACACATCACTAGTCACTTAAACAGCACTTTTGGCTGTCTGTATGGCTATGAGAGCCATAAGCCATACCCCTTGGAGAGATCTAAAGTGCTACCACCAATTGGTGGTGGGCAGTGGTTCCAAGCTGCAGCAGCAGCCTCCTGACTGACCGGCATGCCTGGCCTCAGGGCTGCCAGGGAGCCTGGGTAATGGAATTCCTCTGGCTGGACACCTTGCCTGGGGAGGCACTGGCTGCCTGACCCTTGGGGAGTGACCCACCCTTCCTTCTCCGGCAGAGCTGGGAAGGTATCCAGGGCCAGCTGTGTGCTTTGGAAAGCTACTTCTCTAGCTCCTCGGCTCTATCCTCTGTGCAGGAGGATACAATTAACCTCCAGTTTTACACCCTGGAACTCCAAGTACCAAGGAAGATTCAGGGTTTTTCAGGTGCAACTTCTTTATTTGACTTTTAGCAAATGGAGACAATAATAGAATTCAAACATGCACGTCCTTGGGGGTGAATCTTGTAACCACAAGTGTAAAGGGATCTCTAGTTACCTTTGGCTTGTGTGTAAAGTCCTTGCTCTCCCTGAAGCATGGGTGTGAAGGTTCAGGTTATGCAATGGTCTGGGAATGGAGATTTGGAAGAGAGGACTGAGGTTCCTCAGAATTACAGAACATGCCATTAGCCAGCAAGCAGGTGGTCAGACAGAAAGGAAAGCCAGGCAGGGCTGCCATGAGGGTGTGCAGTAAGCATGGCACACTCTGTCAAGGTGTGTTTTCCACAGCTGTACTCAGCCATCAGCCCTGCTGTGTACTGAATGTGTGTGTCCCTCCCACACCGATAATTTGAAGCCTTCATCGGGGGTGAAGGTCATGTGGGTGGAACCCCCATAATGGATTAGTGCCCTTATAAGAAGAGAAAGAGACCAGAGTCCTCTCTGCCATGAGAGGGCATAGCAAGAAGATGGCCATATACAAGTCAGAAGGGCCCTCCCTAGACACCAAATCTGTTGGCATTTTGATCTTGAACTTCCCAGCCTTCATTTGTTTAACTTATTAATATTTTAATTAAGTATGTGGTTAAGTATTAATATTTTGTTAAAGCCGCCTGTGCTATCTAAGACAAGCCCTAAAATCCTACATTTAATTTTGTTTCATGGGCCCAGATGAACCTATGAGATCCTCACCTCCAGCCAGATCTGCTCACAGTTGAAGACCCTTGTGGTTTGGGACTTTGTGACTCCATACAGTCACAAAGCTGTGTGGAGAATGCCCTCCACATCATGAGTGTCCCTCCTTGTCAAAGCCTTGACTTTCAAATCCGAAAGACATTGGCCTTTACTGGTCACTGTGTCCGTCTACACTGAAGGAAGTGAAGAACAGAGTCAATTATCCAACTAACCCACCAAGCAAACCCCATTGATATAAGAGGGAACTTCTTGGCAGGGATTGGTTCTCTATAGTGTTGGAACTCGCTGGATATATGCTCAGGATTCCATGGCGCTTTGTAGGGATTCAGCCAAGGATGTAAATAATCATGCCCCTGTGTAATGGAGCTCAGTTCTCTTACACCTTTAGAATTCACAAGAAACCCAATTTCAATGGCTTTGCAGACAGACTACTGAAGTTCAAGTTCTGACTGTAATACTACTAGCTGTGTGATCTTGGATAAGCTACTTAATCTCTCTATGCTTCAATTTTCTCACCTGTAAAATAAATAGTAGCACCTCCCTCATGGGATTGTTATAAGGACTTTTATTTCACTATCTTAGAGAAGTTTTTGGTTGTTAAGTACAGTGCTATTGTTTGTCATTATTTTTAATGAAAACTTTTAGTTTTCATTATAACAAGCCATGGGAAGCTTACAGCCTTCCAAAGTTCACAAAAACGTGTTCTATTTTGACAGCATGTTGTTTAATCAAAATTTGAATTTGTGCTTGATGAGGTACCCACCCTCCATCTTGTCACAGTCCCCACCACTTACATTTCAGACATTTTTTGTTACCAGCTATGTCCCTGTACACCCTAGGGTTTGCAACATATGGTCTTCTGGAAAAGTTAATTGGACAGATTGGAACATAGCATTAGAACCTGATGCAAAGAGCTGATTCATTGAAAAAGACCCTGATGCTGGGAAAGACTGAAGACAGGAGGAGAAGAGGGCAACAGAGGATGAGAGGGTTGGATGGTATCATTGACTCAATGGATATGAGCTTGAGCAAACTCCAGGAGATGGAGGACAGGGCAAGCTTGGCACGCTTCCGTCCATGGGGTTGCAAAGAGTCAGACATGACTGAGTGAGCAACAGCAGCAGAACAGAGCCTTCGTGGGTCTAAGGGTCTCTAGTAAGGGAGGTGAGGTTTGAAGTCAGCGAAGGCATTTTGGAGTGCCTGCTAGCAGTCTGTCACATTCCCTCTTCTCCTCCTGTTGCTGCACCCCTGCATGTGGTGGAAATGATGAAACCCTGAAGAGTCTGAAGGGGTGACTGCCCAGGACAGACACGTGTGTGCACCAATAGTTCAGTCCTAGTCTGAAGGCTGGAAGAGACCAATGTTCCAGTTCAAACAGAGGGGCAGGAGGAGTGTCCTTTTACTTAAAAAAAAGTCAGCCTTTCTGGTCTGGTCAGCCCTTCAACTGATTGGATGAGGCCCGCCTATGTTAGGGAGGGCAATCTGCTTCACTCGGTTTGCTGATTCACTTGTTAATATCATCCAAAAACACCTGCCACAGACACAGCTAGAATGATGTTTGGCCAAACATTAGGCACCCCATGGCCCAGTCAGGTTGACACATAAAATCAACCATCACACATACCTTTATACCTTCACAGATGTACCCCTACTGCATAGCTATACAATCTGGCATTGTGGGCAGTGCATGCTGTGTGGCTTCTTCAGCAGCTGCACTGGTCCACTGGATCCACTGATATAGTGGATCCATTCCAGTGGATCAGTGGATCCAGTGGTTCCAGCAATGGATACTCCTGGTCCTGACATGCACTGTGATGCCTGCTCTCTGGGGGCCATTGTCAGCTCCAGGAATGGAGCTCTGTGACTGAGCCTTCCCATTGATAAATGGCCCTCAGTGAACAACTTCTCTTTGCTGTGGTTTCTTCACAGGATGATTTTCTCCAGATTCTAGTGGGATGGAAGGGCTATTTCAACACCTGCCACAGTAGCTGGGCGGTGAGCAGTCAGGAGGCTGTGGCTTAAAAGTCTTTTGTCTTCATCTGTAGCTCTGAAGCATGTGCTGTGAAGAGCAGGACATGGATTTTCCTGTCCTTGGACATGTCTGCCTCTAGCATTAGAATTTAGCAGATCCAGCCTCTTAGTTGGTAAGTTTTTTCCTCATCTCTGATCCTTCTTTTGCACTTACCTCTCCTGCTTGTGTGTTTTGGGATCTGGCTACTCAAAACCTAATATGCTGATAGTCCACCAGGCCTGTGTGCTCTCCCCAAGAGTCTTAGTTCCAAAAGCAGCCTCTTCAAACCCATGAAATCGTGACACCAGGTCCCCACTGGGTGAAAGGTATCCATTAGGGAAAATTCACATTAAGCGGGAAAACATAGATAGCCAGCCTTACTCATCCTATGGGTCCTTTTCATCATACAGAAAAAAGCGGGAATCTTATTCACCTTATCCCTTGTCTTCCAATTTCTTTCTCTAAAGGAACCAGTTTCTTATGTGAACTTCTAGAAGGAGTCTATGCATATCTAAGCACATATATTCTTTTTTTTTTAAGAACATAGCATTCTGTACAAAAAAATATGCATCTTTATTCCATTTTACTTCCTTGGAGATCATGTTATACTAGGATGTATAGAACTGCCTAAAAATATTTATAGCTCTATATCATTACATTGCATTGATACACTTCAATTTATCTTACTGGTTGCCTGATACACATTTAAGGGCTTCCCTGGTGGCTCAGATTTGGACTGGTTCTAATCTTTTGCGTTTATAAGAGCAATACTGCCCTGAATATCATGGATCTCAAATCCATGGGATAAAGACCTAAAAGTGAATGTGCTGGGTCAAAGGTAACTGCTTTGCAAATTTGACTCCTACTGCCTGACTGCCCTCCATGAAAGCTGCGTCATCTCCCTAGCAACGTCCGAGAGTACCACTTGCCCACACGTGCACCAACACGATGTGGTGACAAAATGTTTGACAGTTTGATACGTACAGAGTGCTATTTCATGGTGGTTTTAATTTGGATTTTTATATTGTGAGTGAAGTTTTGCGTCTTTCATATATGTTTGTCTATGTGTCTGAGTTTTCTTTTCCCTGCACTGTCTGTACAGATCTTCTCCCGTTTTTCTATTGTATTATGCTATTTTTCTACTGACTTAGGGGGGCTTCCCAGGTGGCACTAGTTATTGGAACTCATCAACAGAGGATGAGATGGTTGAATGGCATCCCCGATTCAATGGACATGAGTTTGAGCAAGCTCCAGGAGATGGTAATGGACAGGAAAGCCTGGCGTACTGCAGTCCATGAGGTCCCAGAGTCGGATATGACTGAGTGACTGAACTGAAAGAGGGGGGAGGATTTATTTCCCTTCTCCATGCTTTATATTTCTGAGTTCAAGAACACCAGTAAATGTAAGTCTTGTCCTCTTTCTGACCCCCACCCCCACCACTCATTTCAACTGTGGAGAAGAGAAGTAAATTATCTGGTTGGTAAGTTTGGGATGAACAAGGGGATGGACTTGCCTCTCCCTCTCCCTGCCCTTTGGGATCTGTTTACCTGCAGAACACAGGTGCTTCTGGTGGCCTTTGGCTCTGCTGTCAGTTTAGTGACAAAGGCCCTGCTCTGTCCAGGTGAGGCCTGTGGGTTTCCAAAGCTGTCTGTGATCTGGGAGGAGATCTGCTTCACTCCAGGATCTGGCATTGGGAGACCTATGGTTTGCATACCTAAACCGTGTTCTCCAAAAGCTCTGTCAGGGGACTTCCCTGGCGACCCAGTGTAAAACTCTGCACATCCAATACAAGGGGCATGCGTTCAATCCCTGGCTGGGGAGCTAAGATCCCACATGTTATGTGGTTTCTGGCCAAGGAACAAGTAAATAAGATTAAAAAAAAAAAAAAAACTTTAAAAAAGCTCTGTCAGTAATAAAGCTCATTTTGGAATCCTCATTTACCTATTCCCGTGTCTATTACAAGTTGGTTTGGAATTTTGGTAGGGAAAGAGATTCTGTGATATTTATTAGCTCTCTCAGACTCCAAAGGAGCATTATAAGTCTTAAGGAAATTAATATTTTACCTGTGATGCAAGTTCCAAATATTTTTTCTGAGTGAGGTGAAAGTGAAAGTCTCTCGTTTGTGTCGGACTCTTTGTGACCTCATGGACTATGCAGTTCACGGAATTCTCCAGGCCAGAATACTGGAGTGGGTAGCCTTTCCCTTCTCCAGGGAATCTTTCCAACCCAGGGATTGAACCCAGGACTTCCTCATTGCAGGTGGATTCTTTACCAGCTGAGCCACAAGGGAAGCCCAAGAATACTGGAGTGGGTAGCTTATCTCCTGAACCAGGAATCAAACTGGGGTCTCCTGCATTGTGGGTAGATTTTTTTTACCAACTGAGCTACCAGGGAAGCTGGTTTTCATTTATCTTTTCTTTTGCCATTTGGTGTTTTTCTCCTTGATGTGGAAATTTAATCAAAATTATTGATCTCCTATTTTATGTGTATGGAGGTTTTGTGACCTGCCTAAAAAGGCCTTTTTCTCCCTGCTGGATTATAAAATATGTCCTTCTGAGTTTCTTTCATCTGCATTTATTTTTCATGTGAGATCCTTTCTGGGGTGGTGGGCTACCAGGAGCCTGGGCTGACTCTGAGGGAATGGAACTTCAGGAGGCGGCAGGAGGAGACCCAAGGCAACATCAGCTCCATGTCTAGGCTCGGGGCCAGCCCTGTGTGGGGCGTGTGGTTGTGGTTCAGGTGTAGGTCTCTAGAGTGGCCTGAGCCCTTCTGCAGCCACTGTGGGGAGGAGGACCTGCTCGAGGAGCCTCCATCTGGGGCCAGAAAGGGAAGGGCTTTCTCTGCCTACCTTGTGGGCTGGGTGGTGGCAGGACTAGGCCCCAGGTCTCCCAAGCACAAGCCAGGGGCCTGGCTTCTGGATTCAGCGGCCCAAGTCCAGCTTGATTCCAGTTGAACCAGAGCTCAGGGGACAACGTGCCCAGCTCTGAAGCTGATGGTCCCACAGGTCTCCTGAAGTTGGATGTACGCTCTGGACCTGGCTGAGTTCTAACTCCTGCTCCGGATGTGGGGTCTGCTGGGGTAACTAGAAAATCAGGGTGGGGCTGCACTTGTAGCCTTCGAGAGAGAAGTGGTGATTTGCTTTCTTCCAAGTAAAATCAACAACAGGCTGCAAACGTGGGATCACTTAGAGACCAAAGGCTTCTGCATCGGGTACTTGTTACTCTGTGAGCTCCTTTCACATGTCATAAAGGAACATGCCTTCAGGGGGCCATGTGCTTCCCTACTCTCAGCCCCTCGTGACTCAATGACCTGAGGACCAGGCCACTGAGCTGCTCAGTGTCATCCCACCTGTCTACCAGCAGCCCCTCCTTCTTACCAGAGCATCCTTAAATGATGAAAAGATCTCCAGCGTTTTGTTTTTCATAAGCATAGTTAAACACTAGGAAGATTCTTTATGAATTCAGGTGGGTCTAGACAAGTATGAAGATGCCTTACTGTAGGTGTTCATGTGCTGTGTGTATGTTCCTGTGCTTAGTCGCTCAGTCCTGTCTGACTCTTTGCGACGCTATGGACTGTAGCCCACCAGTCTCCTCGGTCCATGGGGATTCTCCAGGCAAGAATACTCGAGTGGGTTGCCATGCCTTTCTCCAGGGGATCTTCCCAACCCAGAGATCGAACACAGGTCTCCCACACTGCAGGTGGATTCTTTACCATCTGAGCCACAAGGGAAGCCCTCCAGGAAGTATATATGTTTACATCTTATGTGTTACAAGTTATCGTGTCTCCTCTTGTAGTGATAAGATTAATTCTGTGGTGTCTTTGTATTGTCTCTTTCTAGCGTTCTTCTCTTGCTGTTCAGAGAGCCCTGAACAGTCTCCATTAGGGCTACCATGTACAGTTGCACAGGTTTGTGCCCTGCACACACCAAGGGGGGCCACTGACTTCATAGTCTGTAAGCTGAATGTCTAGGCTTCCCAGGTGGTGCTAGTGGTAAAGAACCCACCTGCCAATGCAGGAGACCTAAGAGATGTGGGTTCGATCCCTGGGTCAGAAAGATCCCCTGGAGAAGGAAATGGCAACCCACTCCAGTATTCTTGCCTGGGAAATCTCATGGACAGAGGAGCCTGGTGGGCTACAGTCCAAAGGGTCGCAAAGAGTCGGACACAACTGAAGTGACATAGCACCCCCTAGCTGGAAGGACTTATGGACTATGGCAGCCCTTTCACCATTCATTGTGTAGTGACAATTTACACAGGCAATCCTAATGCCTTTCTATAAGTAATGACTCATATGCTATATCCCAGAGCCACATGGAAATATTTCTTGGATTACCTGCTGTTCTGAATTATCCATGCTTAACTCTTCCACTAATGTATGTGATCAAGAATTACTCCCACTCTTTTAGTTGAGCTGAATGAAGAGGATAAGAGGAAAATGTCAGATTAAACTGATCCACACTAAAGTGTGAGTGACTAATATGCCACCCGAGCCCTGGAGGAGGGGGGGAAGGGTATTTCATTTCAGAGAGGGGTATTATTCACTAAAAGGCAGAACAGGTTGTAAAAAGTCACAGCTAGGTGGGCAGGGAGGCAAGATCTCACGTCAGCGTGGAGGAGATTTGAGGGTAGGGTTCATTAAGGTCCTTACTCTCCACTGCTACCATAGGGCCAATAACTCAGCAGCCTACAGGCTGAGGGAGCCTTCCTGCAGAGGGCATTTTCAGTGTTTCATTGGGAAATCCACTAATGCTGTCAGCTTCCTACTTCCTGCTGAAGCAGCAGAAAAGGCCCAAGAGTTGTTCTTTGCGACCTTGACCACTGGGAGCTATAGATATGACTCCAAGTTAGCCAATCAAATGCACCCATTCAGAGCCAGAGCAAAGTGTGTCAAGGAGCAGGTGCAGTTAGAATTCTCTCTGCAGAGGGGGAAGTGATTGGGGTTGAGGTGTAATGCCCATGGCAGGAGGACTGAGATGCAAGCATCAGCTGCCTTCTCTGCCTGGTCCGGCACACCCTGCCTGACCATACTCAGCCTCTTTCCAGCCTCCTTCCTGATTCTGATTCTCCAGATTTGCTGTGGATTCTGTAAGTGATCTGATATAGCCATCCTCCCCAATCTCACTGCCCAAATCCTGCCTTACTAGAGTCAGCTTCTTTGTCTGCCTGGTGAATCCTGAGAGAAATGCCCTCTGCTCACAAAGTCCTGAGGTCTTATTGAAATCAGTGATTCTTTCTGGCGAGCAGTGATATGCTGATAAGCCATCTCTCTAGGGGAAAAAAAAGTTCCTGATGTGTGGCATTGGACATTTGCTGGTTTCCATGGTATAAATACTCTCACGGAGTTCAGTTTCAAAATTGTTGTTCACTTGCTAAGTTTTGTCTGACTCTTTGCAACCACGTGCTCAGGCTCCTGTGTCCTTCACTGTCTCCTGGAGTTTGCTTAGATTTATGTTCATTGAGTCAGTGATGCTATCTAACCATCTTATCCTCTGCCACTCCCTTCTCATTTTGCCCTCAATCTTTCCCAGAATCAGGGTCTTTTCCAATGAGTTGGCTCTCTCATCAGTTTCAAAATGCCAACCTTTAAACACCTGACTAGCAACATTCCTGAATATTTAACAACAGGCTGTCAGGAGCCAGGATGAGCCAATTTCAACAGAGTACTGCCATCAGAATGTGACCTTTATAGCCAAGGTTTGGGGTTTGCCAGACTCTGAGCAGGGGACATGTGAGAAGGTCAATATTGAGCAGGGGTCAGCCCCCAAAGTAAGGCAGAGAGCAGAGGCAAGGTCTTGGTTGATGATACCCTCTGAGGTCAGGAGGAGCCCTTCTGTGGGTAGAGTAAGAAAACTGTCCTTGCTTTTACCTTTATCCTTGATTGACAACTATACAGGATCCCTGGATTGTGACTGGGTCTTCTGGGCCTCAGTTCCTCCCTACAAAAACTGAGGTTGTGACTGGGTCTGCTGGGCCTCAGTTCCTCCCTACAAAAAATGGGGAGGCCCTTGCCATGCTAACGTCAGAAAGTTCTTATGAGAACTAGGTGTTTGTGCTGAGGGCCAGGGTGGGTCAGTTCTGCAAGGACAACTTAAGTCTTCCGGGGTTTCGGCAAAGGGATTGAGTCTCACGGGAGGCTTCTGGCTTCGCATGCTTTGTAGCATCTGCGTGATACATGCCTGGAGTGTGTGTCTCTGTGTGTTGTGTATGATGTGGTGAAACCAGGCCCTGGGGACCTCCAGCCCAGGGTGGCTCCAGGCATGTGTGTTGGATTACTGGTGCTCAGCGGGTGAGCAGATGACAGGATCCAGTTTTAGAGAACATGAAGGGGATTTGAATGTTTAATAAAGAAAGGATGGACAAAGCATGCTACAAGCAGTCCACAAAATGTCACTGGCAGCCACTGGCCCGCTCCCTCCGGCTTGTGTTGACAGCAGTTGGTAAATAGTCTGATTAATCCGTGTCCTCTTGTGACCTAGAAACTCACAATTTGAGTTGGAGTTTGTTCCTGCGACTTCATGTGTTGGCCAGTTGCAGAGAGAAACAAAGAGAACCCTACATGATTTCCTGGCCTCACATCAGAAAAGCCCTGTAAATAGCTCATTGGCCTCTGAGGGTCATGGGGCTCTGTGTACCAGCCAATGTCGCCCTCCTTGGGGGTTCTGAAATACCTGTGCTTCCTGCCCTGCCGGGTCCCGGCCAACCTGACTGCACAGCTTGAAATTAGGGTTCAGTGCGAAACTCCAAAGGTCCGGGGCAGCATCACGGCCCTACTTACGGGCCCAAAGTCTACTCCAGGGCCTGGGCCCTTTTTCTCTCAGAGCCTTCTCCCAACAATGAACCCTCAAATATCTGAGGAGATTTGCGATCATCAGTAGCACTGTTTTGTGTTTACAAACCACAGCAATCCAACACTCTATTTCACATCAGCTTTTCCCAAAAAGGACTGTGGGTCAGCTCACAGGGGCTGATACCAGCTGATTCTTTCCAGCACCCTTGGCTCAAGCTGCCCCTGGCATCTACCAGGCCTTAAAGCTGAATGGGAGTGGGGATGCCCAAAGGGTTACTCGGTCAGCTGTCACACTTTGGCCCCAAACATCTGTGTGAACCTTGTGAGTCAGGAGTCCTTGGGACCAGAAGCTCCTCCAGCCCCAAGGCGCAGCTGCCCTAAACAAGAAGCACAGTCAGGCAAAGCACTGGAAGCCGGTGTGAGACTGGGTCTCTGTCAGCAGATTCACTCACTTCTTGCTTCACAACTGCTTGCTCCTCCATGAGAAAAGTGGGTATCTGCATTCTGAAGGGTGCCATGGGGTGGAGGTGGGGGGCTGGCCTATCCCCCTACAGGCAATATCCCACTGTAAATGCAAAGCAGAGAAAGTTTGTATGTCACATTTAGAGGGGGCAGGAAATTTCCCCAATCATCTTTTTCCCCCTTAAAAACACACTACAGCAATAATCTAGCTTTTCACTTAGCCTTGAATTAATGTGACATCATCCAAAATGACTGTTAGTCTGAAGTTAAAACTTTCAAGTCCTAAAATAAAAAAATCCCCTTTCCACACAAATAAACATTACATATACTCAACTGTGGGCTTCCCTGGTGGTTCAGAAGGTAAAGAATCTGCCTGCAATGCAGGAGACCTGGGTTCAATCCCTGGGTCAGGAAGATCCTCTGGAGAAAGGCATGGGTACCCACCCCAGCATTCTTGCCTGGAAAATCCCATGGACAAAAGAGCCTGGTGGGCTACTGTCCATGGGGTCACAAAGAGTTGGACATGACTGAGTGATTAACACTATACTCAACTGTAGAAGTAAAGGATTATAGACTTGAGGAGCTGGAAGGAATCTTACAGTTTATTTTACAGAAGAAGAAACTATGGACCAGAGAGAAGGAGACTCTCTGCCTGGAAAAGTCAGGCTTAGGGCTCTTGTAGCATCTCAGGGGGGGAAGGCAATGGCACCCCACCCCAGTACTCTTGCCTGGAAAATCCAATGGACGGAGTAGCCTGGTGGGCTGCAGTCCATGGGGTCGCTAACAGTCGGACAGACTGAGCGACTTCACTTTCACTTTTCTCTTTCATGCATTGGAGAAGGAAATGGCAACCCACTCCAGTATTCTTGCCTGGAGAATCCCAGGGATGGGGGAGCCTGGTGGGCTGCCATCTATGGGGTCACACAGAGTCGGACACGACTGAAGTGACTTAGCAGCAGCAGCAACAATCTCCTGCATTATCAGTCTGAGTACATATAGCCTCCTCCCCCAAGATGTGTATAAGAGACAGGGTCTCCAGTATTCTTGCCTGGAGAATCCCAGGGATGGGGGAGCCTGGTGGGCTGCCGTCTATGGGGTCACACAGAGTCGGACACGACTGAAGTGACTTAGCAGCAGCATCTCAGGGGGTGGTGGCCTCTGAAAGTATCTGGAGCCACAGCTGAGCTGAGTCATGTCAATTTCATTTGTATGCCACAGGGGTTTGGTCACAGACTGTGATGGCATGATGTAAGCCTCATCTGTGCCACTTGGGACACTCAAAGTCATTACCTCATTGTGGCAGGGTAAGCTCATAGTAGAGAGTTGGGTACTTCATGGTTTTTCCTCCAAAGAACCAGAGAGAAAATTAGAAGGAAAGGTTCCATAAATTGATGCCACCTGGACCTTTGGGGATGAACCCTTACAAATGCCAAAGGCAGGCTGGCCAGGCCAGGGAAGCATACTGGGTGGGAGAAGGCTATTCCTTGGATACATGGTGCTTGAGAATGACTGAGAAAGGCCCGTGAGAGAAGTGGGGAGGGATTCTCTTCTGCCTCAAGGCCAGATTCCCCCTGAGCATCAGCACATGGTATTGGAGGGCGTGAAGTGAGTGCCCGGCAAGGGGACGTCTTAGCCCTGGAGACCACTGACGTCTTGATGGGACCATTTGACACAGGGACATGTAGTAGTAGCAGAAAAAAATACCCTGTGAAATGCTCTGTTATTTCTTTTAGTTACTAAGTCACGTGGGTAAAGGTTTTCCTCTGCATCCATGGTGGGGATGGTGAAGTCTGGGGCTGGGGGAGGTGGACAGGGGTGTTAGGTATATTATTGGCAAAAACATAACTAAAAGAAAAAAAATCTGGATTTTTTTTCTATACAGAGGACATATCCCTCCCCAAACCCCCAGTCACAAGGGGCTGCATCAAATTCCTCTGAAGCCTTGGTGTGTCTGGCTGAGAGGCCACAGCCTGACAGCGCAGCTTGGCTTTTACCACCAGTTGGGTGCCCAGCACCACAGAGCTCTCGACCCCCCTCCCACAGCCCCTCCCCTGTGCACGCTGCTCCCCCATAGTCCCCGTCAGGTCCTTGTTCTTCTCCTCCAGGGCTCCACCCCCACCTGCTCCTTAGTGTGGATGCAACAAAGCCCTGACTTAGGTCAGGGGAGGAAGCCTGTTCAAAGGATGCCCACTGGCATCCCTGAGACTGCCAGAGGAGGCCAACCCCGTCTCTGCTGCTAACCTGCTCCCTCCTCAGCCTAGAGTCTGAGACCTGGGTTCCATTTCTCCCAGTTCAGCACTTTCAGCTGAACCTTGTGAATTCCTGAAAACGACTGCCTCCAGGGATGTGTCTATACCTCTTGGGCCTCCTATGAGCTGGACAATGGAGACCTTTGTTTCAGAAGGATTGCACTTGAGTTCTTGTGAATTGCTTTGCTGGTGAGGGCACCAGGAGCGTCCTAGTCTAATACGCATCCTAGGTCTTAGCTTCAGGCATGGCATAGATTTCAAGTGGAGAGAGGGGGCCACAGGCCCCAGGTGGCTGGTGCTTTTAGGCTCCCATCTCTGCACGGAATAGAAAACCTGCCCAGAGACACAGATGATGAGGGCTGGGTGTACACTGGCAGGGATCTCCAAGTTGGGGAAAAAACAGGCTGGCAAACCGGAGTGTCTGTACACAGGAGGAGCCTAATTCACACTTGTTGAACAAAAGAAGGGTCGATGATTCCAGTGAGCTCAGCCCAGTCACAGGCTATCCTACCCATGGAGGCCCAGGCCTTCTGGAACATACCCTTACCCAGATGTTGGTGTTTAACCATCTCTGATGGTCCATCAAACTCAAGATTTTCCAGTTCCAGTGCAATTACCTTAAATTTAAGATTTGTTTATGTTGCTTTGCTGTTCAGAAACCTTTGCTCGCTCCCCAGTACCTTCGGTGGTGTTTCCTAGTTATTAAAAATTGGTTCAGTGATTATGCTTCGCTCTTGAGAATTCACAATGCCCATTAACATATTCAAGGGCCCTGAGAAGACCTGTGGGGAAGAAATTGGTTTCCCCAACCTCGACCATGGAACACTAGCATCTGTCTTTTGTTGGCTAAACATCCATTAGCACACAACAGATGACAGGGTTTGTTTTGATAACATTAACCAATAGCATAAAAGCAAGTTGAATTAGTTTTACACTCAAGAGATGATGAAATCTGACCTCAGCCTAAGGTTCTTATCACCATGTTGCTCCACCTTCTTGACCTAACATCTGTCATGGGATCAATTATGTCTCCCTAAAATGCTGACAAAGGTCCATCTAGTCAAAGCTATGGCTTTTCCAGTAGTCAGGTATGGATGTGAGAGTTGGGCCATAAAAAAAGCTGAGCACCGAAGAACTGATGCTTTTGAACTGTGGTGTTGGAGAAGACTCTTGAGAGTCCTTTGGACAGAAAGGAGATCCAAACAGTCCATCCTAAAGGAAATCAGTCCTAAACATTCATTGGAAGGACTGATGTTGAAGCTGAAGCTCCAATACTTTGGCCACCTGATGTGAAGAACTGACTCATTGGAAGGGACCCTGATGCTGGAAAGGACTGAAGGCAGGAGGAGAAGGGAACAACAGAGGATGAGATGGTTGGATGGCATCACTGACTCAATGGACATGAGTTTGAGTAAGCTCTGGGAGTTGGTGATGGACAGGGAGGCCTGGCGTGCTGCAGTCCATGGAGTCAGACATGACCGAGCAACTGAACTGAGCTGAAAATTCATGTGCTGAGGTCCTAACCCCAGCCCCTCAGAATCTGACTGTATTTGAGTATTTAAATTATTTTTAAAGAGGAAATTATATTAAAATGACGCTGTTTGGGTGGACTCCAAATCCGGTCTGAAACTGATGTCTTTATAAGAAGAGGACATTAGGACACACGGTACCTTCCCAGGTGGCACTGGTGGTAAAGAACCTGCCTGCCAATGCAGGAGATGCAAGAGACGCAGGTTCAATCCCTGGGTTCGGAAGATCCCCTGGAGGAGGGCATGGCAACCTATGTCAATATTCTTGCCTGGAGAATCCCATGGACAGAGGAGACTGGTGGGCATAACTTCAGCTCCATTAAGGCCTACCTCCAGCGCAGCATCCTCCCCTCCCTCTGGGGATGGAGTAGTCCATAGGATCACATGGAGTCGGACATGACTGAAGTGACTTAGTAAATCACAGGATGCACAGAGAGACGGCAGACAGTGAGATGAATCACGTTCAGGACACAGAAAGAAGGCAACCATGCACAAGCCAGGGGGAGAGGCCTCAGAAGAGACCAACCTTGCCAACGCCTTGATTTCTGACTTCCAACCTCCGGAGCCTAGAGAGAGAGGAATTTCTGCAGCGGAAGCCCCTAGTTTGGGGTGATATATGATGGGTGCCCAGGGAGACTAACTCAGGGTGCTCCCCTCTGCTCCCCAAACTTGCCCTAGGATTGGTCAGCATTCCTATCCAGTCTGGCTAGTCCACTCTCCCTCCAGGCTCTGCCTCTGCAATTCTTTTAGCAACAAACAAACAAAACCACAATAAAATAACCCCCCAACTCAGCCTTGTCTTTTAAGGCCTCACCCACATGCCTCCTTGCCCAGTGGGCTCACTGGTCCATTGGCTACATGAGTCCCTCTCTTCTGTGCTCCCAGCGTTGGTGGAAAGTTCTGTTCACTCTTCACTCACTGGCCTTTTGTGGGGTGCGTTGAGCGTGTCTGTTCTACCCCCTGCATTGCTGGACCTCTAGGGCCCTAAGCTGGCCCAGCACATGACAGGTGCTCCATGATGATTTTCTGGATGGAACTGCAGCCGTGTCTCTGTGTCCACCAGGTCAAGAGAAAGGTGGGCACCAGCGTCTGCCTGGCATTTTCCAGCTCTTGGCTGCTGGGACCAAAAGCACAGTGTCTGCTCCATCCCCGGAGGGAGGGGAGGATGCTGCGCTGGAGGTAGGCCTTAATGGAGCTCAAGTTATGCCTCTGCAGGGCGAAGGAGCAGAGGCTACTTGATCTGGGTTTCTGAATAATTTCATGCCTTTTGACTCAGATGCATAGGAATCCTGTGCCTTGCACACTGAGGGGACTCTGTAACCGTGATAAAGGCAAAGACGGGCCACATGCCAACACATCAGGCTCTCGGGCTCTGCTCCTCGGGGAAGTTCCTTCCAGGGACCCTACTGGAGCCGGAAGCATGGATGATGGTGCAGCGGCCAAAGCCAGGCCCTCCCTCAGGAGCCACGTGTGTGCCAGGCCACCGTGCTAAGTCACTGGGCCTCCTGTGGTGGTTGTCAAGCGTGGCTACAGCGCTCACGTCTCCACGCCCTGTGGCCTTGGGGAGAAGGGCCCCCTGCAAGGGGAGCTTTGACACCCTCCACTCTGATCTGAACACAGGTTTTTAATTTCCCTGTAATTTGCCCTTTCTCCCTCTCCCTGGGCTGTCTTCCCTGTCATTTCATTTCCTGCACCATTCTCATCTTACAGCAGAGGTGAAGAGAGTTGACCTCTCCTTGCCCCAGAGCTGAATAAAATACAGAACAGATTTTTTTTGTGTGTGAATAAAAATAGGCTCGAATACCACCAGCCAGTCACTCTGGGCTCCGCTGGCCCATCTGGCCTCGCTCTCTCTTCCACCCACTGGCCCACAGCACAGGGTTGCTGGGAGAGAGGGTGTCAGGTCTCCAGGGCAGAGCCCAAGGGAACTGTGGGCAGGAAGGGGGTCAGGACCGTGCTGGAGCGAGGCCAGGCCGGGGGCTGGCGGGGCGGGGGCAGCTGGCCAGCTTCATCTTCTCCCGTGAGCAATGGCCGTGAGGGTGGAAACCTCCTCGTGCAGTGCCCTTGCCAGGGGACCAAGGAGGAAAAGATCGAAATGTCAACACCTAGCAGGAAAGAAATTTCTGTCTGGAACATTTGGGTCAATTCCAAGAAGGATGCAACTGGAGCCCTTATGAGCAGAATAGAAAAGATTGCAGCTTTAGAGCCAGACGGACCACATGTCTGTCTGGTCCTCATTCTTTTGTGGTTGGCTGTGTTATCTTAGATAAGAAACCAGTCTCTGTGAACCTCAGTTTTCTCATCTGTAAAACAGAGACGATGCAGATTCTGTAGGTCAGCTGGGAGAATGAGATAAAACAGCGCATTAAAAGTGCTTTGCACATAAAAGGTGAAGCCTGATTTACCTGCATCCTACCTGTCGTTCAGGTCAAAGGTCAGATGGGGCTGTCTCTGACATCCCAGCCCCTGATCTAATGGTTGACCAGCTCCAGTCCACTGAGTGTCCACTGGGTTCTCTGCAAAGTACAAATGTGTCCTTGTTTCTTTATTTATGGGTGTTTTTTTTTTTNGGTTTTCCTCTGCATCCATGGTGGGGATGGTGAAGTCTGGGGCTGGGGGAGGTGGACAGGGGTGTTAGGTATATTATTGGCAAAAACATAACTAAAAGAAAAAAAATCTGGATTTTTTTTCTATACAGAGGACATATCCCTCCCCAAACCCCCAGTCACAAGGGGCTGCATCAAATTCCTCTGAAGCCTTGGTGTGTCTGGCTGAGAGGCCACAGCCTGACAGCGCAGCTTGGCTTTTACCACCAGTTGGGTGCCCAGCACCACAGAGCTCTCGACCCCCCTCCCACAGCCCCTCCCCTGTGCACGCTGCTCCCCCATAGTCCCCGTCAGGTCCTTGTTCTTCTCCTCCAGGGCTCCACCCCCACCTGCTCCTTAGTGTGGATGCAACAAAGCCCTGACTTAGGTCAGGGGAGGAAGCCTGTTCAAAGGATGCCCACTGGCATCCCTGAGACTGCCAGAGGAGGCCAACCCCGTCTCTGCTGCTAACCTGCTCCCTCCTCAGCCTAGAGTCTGAGACCTGGGTTCCATTTCTCCCAGTTCAGCACTTTCAGCTGAACCTTGTGAATTCCTGAAAACGACTGCCTCCAGGGATGTGTCTATACCTCTTGGGCCTCCTATGAGCTGGACAATGGAGACCTTTGTTTCAGAAGGATTGCACTTGAGTTCTTGTGAATTGCTTTGCTGGTGAGGGCACCAGGAGCGTCCTAGTCTAATACGCATCCTAGGTCTTAGCTTCAGGCATGGCATAGATTTCAAGTGGAGAGAGGGGGCCACAGGCCCCAGGTGGCTGGTGCTTTTAGGCTCCCATCTCTGCACGGAATAGAAAACCTGCCCAGAGACACAGATGATGAGGGCTGGGTGTACACTGGCAGGGATCTCCAAGTTGGGGAAAAAACAGGCTGGCAAACCGGAGTGTCTGTACACAGGAGGAGCCTAATTCACACTTGTTGAACAAAAGAAGGGTCGATGATTCCAGTGAGCTCAGCCCAGTCACAGGCTATCCTACCCATGGAGGCCCAGGCCTTCTGGAACATACCCTTACCCAGATGTTGGTGTTTAACCATCTCTGATGGTCCATCAAACTCAAGATTTTCCAGTTCCAGTGCAATTACCTTAAATTTAAGATTTGCTTATGTTGCTTTGCTGTTCAGAAACCTTTGCTCGCTCCCCAGTACCTTCGGTGGTGTTTCCTAGTTATTAAAAATTGGTTCAGTGATTATGCTTCGCTCTTGAGAATTCACAATGCCCATTAACATATTCAAGGGCCCTGAGAAGACCTGTGGGGAAGAAATTGGTTTCCCCAACCTCGACCATGGAACACTAGCATCTGTCTTTTGTTGGCTAAACATCCATTAGCACACAACAGATGACAGGGTTTGTTTTGATAACATTAACCAATAGCATAAAAGCAAGTTGAATTAGTTTTACACTCAAGAGATGATGAAATCTGACCTCAGCCTAAGGTTCTTATCACCATGTTGCTCCACCTTCTTGACCTAACATCTGTCATGGGATCAATTATGTCTCCCTAAAATGCTGACAAAGGTCCATCTAGTCAAAGCTATGGCTTTTCCAGTAGTCAGGTATGGATGTGAGAGTTGGGCCATAAAAAAAGCTGAGCACCGAAGAACTGATGCTTTTGAACTGTGGTGTTGGAGAAGACTCTTGAGAGTCCTTTGGACAGAAAGGAGATCCAAACAGTCCATCCTAAAGGAAATCAGTCCTAAACATTCATTGGAAGGACTGATGTTGAAGCTGAAGCTCCAATACTTTGGCCACCTGATGTGAAGAACTGACTCATTGGAAGGGACCCTGATGCTGGAAAGGACTGAAGGCAGGAGGAGAAGGGAACAACAGAGGATGAGATGGTTGGATGGCATCACTGACTCAATGGACATGAGTTTGAGTAAGCTCTGGGAGTTGGTGATGGACAGGGAGGCCTGGCGTGCTGCAGTCCATGGAGTCAGACATGACCGAGCAACTGAACTGAGCTGAAAATTCATGTGCTGAGGTCCTAACCCCAGCCCCTCAGAATCTGACTGTATTTGAGTATTTAAATTATTTTTAAAGAGGAAATTATATTAAAATGACGCTGTTTGGGTGGACTCCAAATCCGGTCTGAAACTGATGTCTTTATAAGAAGAGGACATTAGGACACACGGTACCTTCCCAGGTGGCACTGGTGGTAAAGAACCTGCCTGCCAATGCAGGAGATGCAAGAGACGCAGGTTCAATCCCTGGGTTCGGAAGATCCCCTGGAGGAGGGCATGGCAACCTACGTCAATATTCTTGCCTGGAGAATCCCATGGACAGAGGAGACTGGTGGGCATAACTTCAGCTCCATTAAGGCCTACCTCCAGCGCAGCATCCTCCCCTCCCTCTGGGGATGGAGTAGTCCATAGGATCACATGGAGTCGGACATGACTGAAGTGACTTAGTAAATCACAGGATGCACAGAGAGACGGCAGACAGTGAGATGAATCACGTTCAGGACACAGAAAGAAGGCAACCATGCACAAGCCAGGGGGAGAGGCCTCAGAAGAGACCAACCTTGCCAACGCCTTGATTTCTGACTTCCAACCTCCGGAGCCTAGAGAGAGAGGAATTTCTGCAGCGGAAGCCCCTAGTTTGGGGTGATATATGATGGGTGCCCAGGGAGACTAACTCAGGGTGCTCCCCTCTGCTCCCCAAACTTGCCCTAGGATTGGTCAGCATTCCTATCCAGTCTGGCTAGTCCACTCTCCCTCCAGGCTCTGCCTCTGCAATTCTTTTAGCAACAAACAAACAAAATCACAATAAAATAACCCCCCAACTCAGCCTTGTCTTTTAAGGCCTCACCCACATGCCTCCTTGCCCAGTGGGCTCACTGGTCCATTGGCTACATGAGTCCCTCTCTTCTGTGCTCCCAGCGTTGGTGGAAAGTTCTGTTCACTCTTCACTCACTGGCCTTTTGTGGGGTGCGTTGAGCGTGTCTGTTCTACCCCCTGCATTGCTGGACCTCTAGGGCCCTAAGCTGGCCCAGCACATGACAGGTGCTCCATGATGATTTTCTGGATGGAACTGCAGCCGTGTCTCTGTGTCCACCAGGTCAAGAGAAAGGTGGGCACCAGCGTCTGCCTGGCATTTTCCAGCTCTTGGCTGCTGGGACCAAAAGCACAGTGTCTGCTCCATCCCCGGAGGGAGGGGAGGATGCTGCGCTGGAGGTAGGCCTTAATGGAGCTCAAGTTATGCCTCTGCAGGGCGAAGGAGCAGAGGCTACTTGATCTGGGTTTCTGAATAATTTCATGCCTTTTGACTCAGATGCATAGGAATCCTGTGCCTTGCACACTGAGGGGACTCTGTAACCGTGATAAAGGCAAAGACGGGCCACATGCCAACACATCAGGCTCTCGGGCTCTGCTCCTCGGGGAAGTTCCTTCCAGGGACCCTACTGGAGCCGGAAGCATGGATGATGGTGCAGCGGCCAAAGCCAGGCCCTCCCTCAGGAGCCACGTGTGTGCCAGGCCACCGTGCTAAGTCACTGGGCCTCCTGTGGTGGTTGTCAAGCGTGGCTACAGCGCTCACGTCTCCACGCCCTGTGGCCTTGGGGAGAAGGGCCCCCTGCAAGGGGAGCTTTGACACCCTCCACTCTGATCTGAACACAGGTTTTTAATTTCCCTGTAATTTGCCCTTTCTCCCTCTCCCTGGGCTGTCTTCCCTGTCATTTCATTTCCTGCACCATTCTCATCTTACAGCGGAGGTGAAGAGAGTTGACCTCTCCTTGCCCCAGAGCTGAATAAAATACAGAACAGATTTTTTTTGTGTGTGAATAAAAATAGGCTCGAATACCACCAGCCAGTCACTCTGGGCTCCGCTGGCCCATCTGGCCTCGCTCTCTCTTCCACCCACTGGCCCACAGCACAGGGTTGCTGGGAGAGAGGGTGTCAGGTCTCCAGGGCAGAGCCCAAGGGAACTGTGGGCAGGAAGGGGGTCAGGACCGTGCTGGAGCGAGGCCAGGCCGGGGGCTGGCGGGGCGGGGGCAGCTGGCCAGCTTCATCTTCTCCCGTGAGCAATGGCCGTGAGGGTGGAAACCTCCTCGTGCAGTGCCCTTGCCAGGGGACCAAGGAGGAAAAGATCGAAATGTCAACACCTAGCAGGAAAGAAATTTCTGTCTGGAACATTTGGGTCAATTCCAAGAAGGATGCAACTGGAGCCCTTATGAGCAGAATAGAAAAGATTGCAGCTTTAGAGCCAGACGGACCACATGTCTGTCTGGTCCTCATTCTTTTGTGGTTGGCTGTGTTATCTTAGATAAGAAACCAGTCTCTGTGAACCTCAGTTTTCTCATCTGTAAAACAGAGACGATGCAGATTCTGTAGGTCAGCTGGGAGAATGAGATAAAACAGCGCATTAAAAGTGCTTTGCACATAAAAGGTGAAGCCTGATTTACCTGCATCCTACCTGTCGTTCAGGTCAAAGGTCAGATGGGGCTGTCTCTGACATCCCAGCCCCTGATCTAATGGTTGACCAGCTCCAGTCCACTGAGTGTCCACTGGGTTCTCTGCAAAGTACAAATGTGTCCTTGTTTCTTTCTTTATGGGTGTTTTTTTTTTTTGGCTGTCCAGCTCCTTCTAGAAAGAAAGCCAGTGAGAGTGGGTCTCAGTGTGAGTGACATAGAATTGTTTTCATCCTTTAGCCTCAGAATATAACTCCCTAATGGCGGCCTCTTCCCCTCAAGGAACCAGCTTCTAACCCCTCTCCCATTAAGACAAAGCTCCATAATCCCCCTTGTGGATGTGGTGTTCAAGAGGCCCCCTCGTGCCACCTGACCATGTCTCCTCTTGTCCTGAAACACAGAGAGATGCCCACAGGGTCCTGGCCCCAAAGGAAATGACCAAAACCCACATTAGCTTCCTTTTGCAGCTGTCACGAAGCACCACCACAGGGCGGTTTGACATAGTTCACGCTGATTACCTTATGGGTCTGTAGAAGTGTGATGCTGGGCTAGAATTCAGGTGTCTGCAGGGCTGGGTTCCATTCTGGAGCCTCTAGAGGTGGGCGAATTTCCACCTTCTGGAGGCCATCCACCTCCCTCACCTCCTGGCCGCAGTGTAGCCCCTCTCTGACCTCCTCACCAGGTACCAACATTCTATGACAAGTAGACAGGTGAGCCCTGAAATGCAGTCGTGGTGGGAAGTGAAGAGTGGTGTTCTGCAGAGAGCAGGGTGGGAACATGCGTGGCAGGTGGTCCCAGGCCACGGCAGGTGGTCCCAACGGGAGGTGCCCAAGTCAGTGCTTGGCTTCACTCCTCCACGAACCTGTGGGAAAGCACAAAGTCAGGACTGGACCGAACTCATCCTCTTCCTTCTTTTGAAACTCAGGTCACTGCTTTGTGCCTGGTGGACACCCAATGAATACCAATGCCACTTGCAATGAACAGGTGCCATCTTTCAGTCATTTTTATCTTCGGGGGCCTCAGTTTTGGATCTGTGATGTGATGGGAAATCAGCCAGCATCTTGGGACACAGCCCTGGCCTGAGCATTTGAAGGATTTTCTTTACTGTTATCCACTTGTGCCCAGCAGAGGTGAAGAGCAGGACTTCAGAGACAGCCTTACATCCAGCTGTGAGGTCTCACCTGGAATCTCCCCAGACATCAGGGAACCAGATTTGAGACACTGCCCTTGGTTTCAAGCAGGACTTTAGGATCTGCTGGGCCATTGATCAGTGAGGGATGGCTTGTCCTTTGAATTTCATCATAAAATCACATGCTAGGAGCAAGGGGATGAAGTCAAGCGACTGAAATACTTGGCAGAGTGTCAGGAAGGACTTTCTGGGCAGATCTGTCAGCTGTGCCCCAGGGGGAGGGGGCTACTGCCAGAGCTGGGGTATACAGGGGTGGCTCAGAGGTTAAAGCGTCTGCCTCCAATGCGGGAGACCCGGGTTCGATCCCTGGGTCGGGAAGATCCCCTGGAGAAGGAAATGGCAATCCACTCCAGTATTCTTGCCTGGAGAATCCCATGGACGGAGAAGCCTAGTAGGTTACAGTCCACGGGGTCGCAAAGAGTCGGACACGACTGAGCGACTTCACCTTCACCTTCACCTTCACCTTCTGGTCTCCAGAGGAAAAGTTCCCCTTGCAGTGTCCACCTTGTAAGGCTCCTTGGCTCTGAGTATCCTCTGCCCTCTGGCCTCGGATTATTCTCCTTCATCCTTACCTTCTTCTTCACTCAGAGCTACAGAATGGGGACCCTATACAGTTCTTGGAGCCACAGACTGCAGGGGAAGGCTGATCACAGGGATGTCTGAAGCCAGAAATTCTGCCAGGGCAGGCAAAGCCTGGGGCTGAACTCTTGGGGGGACTCAATGTTTGCTGAGAGGATGGGTGAAGGCATGATACAGACCAAGTAAGGCTGGATGGTAAATCAAGGTTGCCTTGGTACTTCCCCGGGCCATTATGTTCCTCCTCGGCTGGAAAAGCCCAGCATCATCAGCCCCTCCGAAGCCTGCAGGACCTGGAATGTACAAGGCACTCACCACAGTAAACTTTATCCTCCATTCTTTGGAGATCATTCTCCAGGCCACCCTTCAAACCAGGCTTGACAACCAGTTAGTGGGTGGTGAAGTCAATGTGGTAAATGGAGATCCACCTCGCATTAAAAAAAAGAGACAGAATCCAGCACAGTTGAAAAAATCCAAGTGTATCTCAGGAATAAGGATATTTCTTTGTGAAAATGTGTTTCAGTTTTGTGTATGGTTTATAGTATACTAGATGAGGGCTTCCCTAGTGGCTCAGTGGTAAAGAATCTGCCTGCCAATGCAGGAGACGCAGGTTTGATCCTTGGATTGGGAAGATCCCCTGGAGAAGGAAACGGAAACCCACTCCAGTATTCTTGCCTGGGAAATCCCATGGACAGAGGAGCCTGGTGGGCTACAGTCCACGGGTTTATAAGGGAGGCCCTGTGGTAAAGTTCATTCCAATCTTCCACATCTTCCACTTTTTAAACCAGTGAGTAAAGCTATATTGAGTGTATTCTGTATCAAGTTAGGTACCAGGGATACAGTAGGGGAAACATGACAGAATTTGCCTGCCAACACAGGAGACATGGGTTTGATCCCTGGGTCTGGAAAATCCCTAGAGGAGGAAATGGCAACCTATTCCAGTATTCTTGCCTGGGAAATTCCATGGACATAGGAGGCTGGTGGGCCACACAGTTCATGGGGTCACAAAGAGTCAGACATGACTGAGCATGCATGCACACACGTTTTGTTGGAAGGAGAGAAACAGTAAACATATAAACAAACAGGTGCATAAAATAATTTCAGGCCCCAATAAGCGCTCTGTGCATTATGATAGAGAATGACTTAGAGAGGATTGTTTTAACTGGGAGCTTGGGATGGAAGGGGTTTGGGGAAAGCCTCTTTAAGGAGGTAACATTTAATTAAAGACCTGAATGATAAGAGTTAGCCATGTGAAAATATGATGGAAGAGTATTCCAAACAGCAGGAATAAGAAGTGCAAAGGTCTTGGGGCAGGAACAATCCTGGCATGTTTAAGGGACCGGAAGACGACCCTGGTAACTGAAGAATGGATTTATATGCTAGAGTTATAGCAATGGAGCGTATGTAAAGTGGTCAGGTTTAGGATATATTTTGGGGAGAGAGTCTCAGAATTTGCTGATGCATTGGATAACATTTATGAACAAGGTGGAAGAGCTCAGATTTTTGACCTTCCTTTTCAGTGGTCACTAATGAAATCTATAAGTCCTACATTCATCAAATGATCCAAGGATACTTGTAGTAACTATGAACTATAGCAACAAACAAAGGGCTTCCCAGGTGGCACCAGCAGTTAAGGAACCCACCTATCAATACAGGAGACTTAAGAGATGCAAGTTGGATTCCTGGGTCAGGAAAATCCCCTGGAAAAGGAACTAGCAACCCACTCCAGTATTCTTGCCTGGAGAATCCCATGGACAGAGGAGCCTGGCAGGCTATGGTCCATAGGACTGCAAAGAGTTGGACACGACTGAAGCGACTTAACACACATAGCAACAAAGCAAACTGTAGTAACAAGGGCTGAGAACGTACACTTACACTAGGCCTGGTCAGGAAATTTTTCCAAGTGGGAAAATAAGTCTTAAGGTTAATCATCAAAAAAATTTTAGAAGTCCAGAAGCCCCTAATGATTCATGCCTTTACTGTATCTTATTTGGTCTTCTTAGAAGATGGTTTTATGACAGAGGTATATTTTCACAGACAACTAACTCCATTTTGCAGAAAAACATTTCTTTACATTCCTGTTTCTGCTACCTCAATTTGCCACCTGGCAGAAAAAAATACACCCAGATAAATTCAGGCAAACAGTGATTTCCCAGTCATTTCAGGATTTTTCTCTCTTCCCTGGAATAATATCCAAGTTCCAGGGAGTGTACATGGTATCATGGCATCAGGGCAGCCATCAAACCCCAGAGCATCAGGATCACTTCCAGCATCCACTGAGCTGTACCACCCAGCTTGGATGTCAAGTAGTCTTTCTCCTCCACACAGACATTTGCTGCAGCATCCCTTCAACCAGGCCACAAGACCTCTGCAGACCTACATAACCCTGCACCTATTACCGGGCTGTCTCCTTTTTTTCTCTCTTTCTCTCTCTCTCCTCTTGCACAGTTGTAGGGCTACTGGAATAGTCTCTTTCTCTCCTTCCACCTGTCTGGGACAGCTCCCTTCTCCTCCAGGCCTCATGTAGCCATTGCTATTCTATGACACCAGCACCAAGCTAGACATGAGCTGTTCTCTTCAATTTATCACCCCTGTGCTACACCCTAGGAAGTGAGACCCCATTACTTCTGCCCTGGGAGTGCCATCCTCTCTCCTCCTTTTGGAGAGCTGGGATGAGGTGGGGAGCAGGGCACAGAGACCCTTCTGTGATGCACAGCCCAGTCTGACTTCTCTTGTACTCCGTTCTGCCTCAGCTCTTATCTGGCCTCCAAGGGTAGTTAGTCTGGCTCATTATCGATCTGTTTTCCGATTTATTGAGTATGACATAAACTTCATATTTCCCTTCTGGTCTTCAAATTTGGAAACTCAAAAACCTCTCTTTTTTTATCAGAAAGTTCAGTTCTTACTAATTGAAAACTTGGCTCTGCCTTTTAAAACAATTTAGTAAAGATACAATTCACCCATTTAAAATGTACAGTTCAATGAATTTTGGTATATTACATTATTAGTGTTTAAAAATTAGAATAAAATATATAACACAAAATTTGCTGTTTTAACCATGTTTAAGTATGCAATTCAGTGGTATTACATTTACAATGTTGTATAACCATCATCACTATTTCTGAAACATTTTTACCACCTCAAACAGAAACTCTATAACCATTAATCAAGAACTTCCCATTCCCTCACTCTCCCAGCCCCTAGTAACCACTGTTCTACTTTCCATTTATATGAATCTGTATGGAATCATACAATATTTGTCTCTTTGTGTATGACTTACTTTGCTTAGCACACTGTCTGCATGGTTCACCCATCCATATTATAGCATGTGTCAGACCTTCATTCCTTTTTAGGATGAATTTATCAATTGTCTATCTATAGCACATCTTGCTTATCCATTCATCTTTTAACAGACACTTGGGTGGCTCACACCTTTTGGCTATTGTAAATAATGCTGCAAGGAACACTGATGTACAAACATCTGTTCAAATCCTTGTTTTCAATTCCTTTTGCTATATACCTAGGAATGGAATTTCTGGATCATATGCCAGTTCTATCTTTTCTACTGTAACTTTTCGAAAGTCTATTTTGAAACAAAAGATGAGGGCATTTTCTGTCCTGTTTTCTTCCTAATCTCTTAAGCCATTGATGCCTCCATCCCACTAGGAAGATCTGATACCTGGTATTGGGGGCAGAACTTTAGTTAACATCACAGAGAATGATCCTGATACACGACTTGAAGTTGAAAGGGAGTCGAAGTTGAAGGGAAGATATGCTATGTACGTAAGTGTTGAAAAAGACCTAAATTCCTGTTGATTCCACACACCACACATATATACAGAGGGTCCTGGATATTTTAGCTGGTGATCTCATCTTGTAGCAACATCTTAGGGGTGCATTCTTCCTCTTTCTGTGTTTGGGCTGCAACTCTGATGCCCCAACAAGATGGCACTAGAATGCAGGTGATGAACGGTAGAATGAAACCCACTGCCCTCCTGTTCTCAATGGTTTAGAATGTTACCTGTCGGAAGGAAGGGATTTGGATGGAGATCACCTATGGCGTTTCTTTCCAGTTGTTCTGATTGTAGGTATTTGTCTATATGCTATCTTGATCTTCTATCTGTACACTCCCTGGTGCCCTAAACGAAGAAGCTCCTGAAAGTAGTCAGTTGCTATGCCTAGAGGAACCTGCATTCTGGAACTTATTCTTAATTCCCAGTGGTATCAAAATTCTTATGTAGGCACAGCCTGATTTAGTTCACTCTCAATTTTATTTCCCTTGATCCTGTAGACTGGATTACAGACTATTTCTTGTATCATTCAGTAACATTGATTTTCAGATTCACTGGGTGAAGAACTCTGTCCTAGACAGTCTGGGAAAGAATAGGAAGTGCCATTCAGAACCCTGAGTTCAGTATGAAGACAATGAAGGGGTCAGGTGACTTAATTGGGAAAGGTCTCTGGAAAGGGGGGCATCTTGAAAATATTTGGAGAGGAAAGAGAATTCAAAATGAGTGCAAATGGTATCTATTTGTGACCGAAACAACAAGAAGACAGGCCATAATTTTATGTCAAGTTAGACTGTGGCTTCTATTGACTGAAGAACTGTTCTGTCTAGCATTCACACTAAGATTTGTTTGCTCAAAATAGTGTACATAAATGTGTTTGGGGTGGGGAGGAGTTTAGGGTGAAAAAAGTTTCCAAGAAAAAAGTATCAAAGTAGAAACAATAGTATCATAGTAGAAATCAGTGCTCTGAGCTCTGGCTTATTTCTAGTTTTGTAATTCACATCTTGCACGTGAAGAGGAGGTTCATAAATCCAAAGAATACCTTGCTTTTTCTAGAGAATATTTTGCTTCTTTTGCATGAGTTTGAGGAACCAGTCTTGAAAATCAAACTCCATCTATGCTTTGGCAAATAATACCAAATTGAAATGAAAGGGCAGCCATCTAACTCCAGATCATCATGAAAGA
>SJYX01001146.1:0-11578 GCA_006410675.1 Oreotragus oreotragus | reverse complement strand
TTTTCAGTCAACTAGATATCGCCATGTGTGCAACATCTGCTGAGTACTCTAGGCAGGATGAGAACTCAACAAGTGTTCACCAAGAGCCCTACATTTGACTCTCCATCAGTAAAAATGACAATAATGATTCCATAGCAAGGTTGGGAAACACCTGATTCTTCTAGGTTAATTTCAGGTCATGAGAAGTAGCCCATACTTAGGAGAAATTAAGGATATTGAAGGATATGAGAGAGATTTTAGAGAGTGTGCCTCTCTGATGCCTCTGAAACTGTAATTAGTGGCTTGATGCTACTGGCCACAGCAGTCTGGGCCTTCCTACAGCAAACAGCTGTCTTCCTTTTTTAGGAAGAGCTATATAAGGCATGCAAACCACATGGATTTCCTTTGAAGCAGCTAGAACTTTTGTCAGTATTATCTTTTATCTCTCTCTTTTTCCTCAGACCCTCTGAGAAGAGATCTTATCAAAGAGAGAATCAAAGGAAGCTTCTAGTGTTACCATTTCCCAGACAACTTTCTGGAATTCTAAAACAGAGAGCCAGATTCTTGATAGTCATGATGTGGTTGGCACTGGTGTTTTTCCCCCAGTACTCTCTCCATAACATCTTCAGGCTGTGTGGACAAAAGCCAAACAGGGCTTCCACATTTGCCCTGTGATTTCAGGACCTGAAGATCCAGGTTATCCTTTTTGTTCTTGTTTAGTGTCTAAGTCATGTCTGATTCTTTTGCAACCCCAGGGACTGTAGCCTGCCAGGCTCCTCTGTCCATGGGATTTTCCAGACAAGAATACTGGAGTGGGTTGCCACTTCCTTCTCCAGGAGAAGCCTATATATATACATATATATATATGCACACACACACACACATATATATAGGTTTGTGTTTTGTTGTTGAAAACACAAATCAACTTACAGAT
Source organism: Oreotragus oreotragus (assembly GCA_006410675.1). Classification (NCBI taxonomy): domain Eukaryota; kingdom Metazoa; phylum Chordata; class Mammalia; order Artiodactyla; family Bovidae; genus Oreotragus; species Oreotragus oreotragus. Next base: position 10,665 of record SJYX01001146.1, on the reverse strand, counting down.
GGACTTCATTTGAAGTTCTTGATTATATTAAAAAAAAACTATTCTGGTTAATTTAAGAAGAAAGATACTGGATATATATATATATACCTAAGTATTATATGTGCTTCCCTGGTGGCTCAGTGGTAAAGAATCACCTGCTAATGCAGGAGACATGGTTTCAATACCAAAGTCAGGCATGGCAACCCACTCCAGTATTCTTGCCTAGACAGTTTCAAGGACAGAGGAACCTGGTGGGCTATGGTCCATGGTGTCTCAGAGAGTCAGACATGACTGAAGTGACTGAGCACGCACATATGCATATATGTCAATACAGTCTCATCTTTTATCTCTCTCTCTTTTCTTTCAGATTCTCTGAAAAGAGATTTTATATATATATGGAAAGAGATTATAAAAATGTATAAGGTAAGGTAAGGTGAAGTCACTCAGTCGTGTCTGATTCTTTGAGACCTCCAGACTTTAGCCTACCAGACTCTTCCATCCATAGGATTTTCCAGGCAAGAGTACTGGAGTGGGTTGCCATTTCCTTCTCCAGAGGATCTTTCTGACCCGGGGATTGAACCCAGGTCTCCAGCATTGTAGGCAGACGCTTTACCGTCTGAGCCACCAGGGAAGAGAGAGTACACACACACACACACACACACACACACACACATGTATGTATGTATATATATATATAAGGAAGGTGAGCAATTCCTTCTTTCCTAAGGAGTAAACACAGGGCATTCCAATGGACAATCAACCTCTCTCTGTTTTCAGCAGAATTCCAAAAATCATTCAGTTTTAATATAAGAACTTCTGAATTTCTTGAAGTTACTTCAAGAGACTGAATCACCCTTTAATTATATTATATGAAGAAATTAGTATGGTGGTATTACCAGAGTGGTTATTTTCAAAGTTAAATAGTGAATTTTGATGTGACAGCATTCTATTAATAGAGTGCTATCAAGACAAACAGTTTTCTCACAAATATCCCACTTCTGAACTTAAAATGAGGGTCTAATGTGAGGGTGTTTTGTTGTTGAAGACACAAATCAGCTTAGAGATGGACTTCAGACAGAATTATTGGTTTCATTCAAAATAAAACTATTATGACTAACTTAAGAAGAAAGATATTGGAAATAATAAGCAAAAAGCTTGAGGAATGTGGTTCAGTTCATGCGTACATCCACAGGAAGGTAATAATGACTTCTATAGCTAATGTCAGTGAAGATCTTCCTATGTGCCAGATACTGTTCTCCCAGGATGTCTTCATTCAATCCTTGAAGTAGTGTTATAAGATAATGACTATTATCATCCCCATTTTGCAGATGGAGAAATTGAGGCACTCTTTAAAGGCTTTATCTGAGGACATTAACCTATTAACTGGTAGAATTTTCAGCAGTAAAGGCCATGTTAATAGGGATAGCCTTCTTGGGTGCCCCTTCTGCTTCCACTCCTCACCATGCAGTGCTTCTCTCACCACAATCTTTACTACCACTGGGCACTGGTAGTTCTTTGCATCACTTGTTCTAGATTCAGAACTTGGGTGTGGATATCTCATGCCCATGCCCTGTCATCTAGGAGATTAAGAAGCAAATATTCAGCCTCTGGTGGCTGGATTTATTCAATAATAGATGTCTCAGAACTAGAAATAAAGTTCAGATGCTTAGCAGTCAACAGAACACAACACACCCCTATCTCTGATAGTACTGCTAATAACCTTGGATGAAAAATCTAAGACCGACTCAAAGACTATCACACAGTTTAGTAAAATTACTACTGTGGGAAATGTTAATTGATGACAAATATAAATGACCTTTATTCTAAAAGTTACCCTTTTGAATTCCATCCCAAGCATAAATGATTTAATATCATTTAAAAAAGAAAAACTGAAGATAATAATTGTGTACCCTGAATAAACTCTTTAAAATCTTTTGAGAACTAATACTATGGGACATTGACTCTAATTCATAGCAGTTTTTTCCAATGTAAACTTGGAAGTCAGATACAACAAGTGAATGGTGGAAAAGGACTGAGAAAAACAGCAAGTGAATGAGATTTCTATTGCAGAATGCTTTTGACATGGTCCAGTTACTGCGTCACGACTTCATGTTTCTTAATCTTGGCAATAGAATAAAGTCCTCAGCAGAAGGATTTTTTTCAAGTCCAAAACATGACACTTCAGAGCTCTAACCGTAACTTCTCTTTTTATGTCTACGGGATTTACAGTGTTTGCAGATGGAAGTAATTTAATACTGTGGTGATCTTTCATCTAGCCTGTTTCCTTTCAGTGACCTTATGTTTACTATAAGAAAACACCAACAAGGTGTCTGATTTCTTCATGGAAAAATGGCAACTATTTAAAACAAAAGGATTTTGTCCAGCAGAATCATAAATCTTTCAGTGTTTCTGTAATTTAACAAAAAAAGACTCATTTGTTCTGTGAGGAGTGTTTGCCTGTAAGACAAGGCCAATTTGACTTTCTCATAAAAAATGCATTTTTTGAGGTGGAGGAAGATAGCAGTGGAATAAAAAGTCACTGTTCTATCTATGGCAGGAGAATCAAATCTTTTCATTTTTGTGGCTTTGCCTTAAACTGTCCCAAAGATATCATTTTGAAAGAAAAACCCCAGAATCTTTCCGGGCATTTCCCAGGATGCTTTGAAAATAATAGCAAGTTCTTTGTGCCCTTCACACATCTCTACTTCAGCATGTGTGGTTCCTGCTGATTTTAAAGCCCGTTCTGAACCCCAGAAAGCAGACTCTTCCTGGGATGAGAGAAACTCTTGGTAACCACAGCAACACACCTTTCCAGGGAATCTTCCTATTGACATTTGATAGTTTGAGTCATAAATAATGGAGTGAATCTTTCAGCAGAAGACCAGAAGCTGCAACTGGAACATGCAGGAAATGCATAACAGCTGCCTTTAAGGTGATGAGATGCAAGTTGCCTCTCTATATCAGAGACAATTTTTCCAGTAAGAGAGAACTTGAATCTGGAGTGTTCATTTTGTTTACACCATAGATCAAGGAGATGAAAATGCAAATACTCTCATGAGTTCAATGTTACATCCAAATACATATTAGAGACTCTAAACTAGAGTGTAGATTTGGCTTCTGTGTGTGAATAACTCATTCATGAATTATTTACAAATATTATTTTGTGACATGGAGCAGGTCCTTGAACAGGATGAAATATTTTAAACAAGAATTATGTGTTGAGTATCTAATGTGTGACAAAGTGTTCTGATCCTTGGAAGAGAAATAAGAAATAGAGCATGTGGAAGATACAGACAAAAAAGAAGTAATATGTGAGGAGGTATTTGAAGATGAACTAGAATTAGGTAGGTGGAAAGTGGGGAGAATAAGGAGAGGATTCTGGGCAGAGGAAATATCTTGGATAAGGACTTGGCTACAGAGAAACCATGGTGTATTAGATAACTGAAATTGCTTCAGCATGTTGATCTCTGGCCAGAAAACATAGTCATTCAACATTCAAAACTATCTATTTCTGTTCCTATGATACAGCAGGAAACGTTCCAGGTGTTTGGGGTATGACCATCAGCAAAGCAGAGAGAGAGTATTCCTTGTCCTTGTGGAGTATATCACATAATTCATCCTTGTGGCACTTCTTCCCTCTTCTTATATTTTTACCATACAAGGAAAAGGGAGTGATTATACTGCCAGAGCTACCACTGACATCTTACTGTCTTATGGTTTTGAAATGTAGAAAATTATCCACCTTTAAATTGCATTGATAAAAATTAAGTAAGGCTCTAAAATGTTCCAAGTACTGTGTTGGACCCAATTAGTAAAAAAATAAAAAATTATATGTTATGGATTACAGAGTCAATGCAATCTCAATCTGTAACCAAGCAAGTTATTTTGCAGATATTAACAAACTAATTCTATAGTTTATATGGAAAGACAAAATGCCTAGAACTGGCAATAAAATATTAAAAGAGAAAAACAAAGTCAGAGGACTGAGGCTACCCACTTCAAGATTTACTATAAAGCTGCATTAATCAAGACAGTGTCGTATTGATAAAAGAAGAAATGAAACAAATAGATTGATGAAACAGAATAGAATCCAGAAATAGACTCACACAAACATAGTCAACTGATCTTGAATAATGACGTAAAGGCAATCTAATGGAGAAGAGATAGTATTAAAACAACTGTATATCCACTTGCAAAAGATAATCTATGCACAGACCTTACAACTATCACAAAAATTAATTCAAGTTGATTACAGATCTAAATGTTAAATGCAAAACTATAAAACTTCTAGGAGATGATAGAGCAGAAAATCTAGATGACCTTGTTTTTTTTTAAATTTTATTTTTATTTTATTTTACTTTGCAATACTGTATTGGTTTTGCCATACATTGACATGAATCTGCTCCCTGGGTCGGGAAGATCCCCTGGAGAAGGAAATGGCAACCCACTCCAGTATTCTTGCCTGGAGAATTCTATGGATGGAGGAGCCTGGTAGGCTACAGTCCAAGGGGTCACAAAGAATCGGACATGACTGAGTGGCTTCATTTTCACTTGTACATGATACATGTTATGTTAAGTAGTATTTAGGGCTTCCCAGGTGGTGCCAAAGGTAAAGAATCCACCTGTCAATGCAGGAGCTGCAGGAGACATAGGTTCAATCCCTGGATTGGGAAGATCCCCTGGAGGAGGGCATAGGAACTCACTCAATATTCTTGCATGGACAGTCCCATAGACAGAAGAGCCCAGTGGGTTATAGTTCGTGGGGTCACAAAGAGTTGGACATGACTGAACATGTATGCATTCAAGGACTTATCTATTGATTATGGTCATTGTTTTGTTATGATTATACTGTATGATGTTTAAGGAAGAGTCAATATCTCTCTAATAACTAGATATTATTAATAAACATTTTGCCAACATTTTTTATATAAAACATTTGTCAAAAGATAGGTCAACACATGTATTCATGTTATGAAGTTAATAATTGCAAGTATGAGTGGAAGTTTTCTGTTTTCTGAAACATGGAGTCTAAGTGAGTCTTGTGAATTTTTGTTGCTCTTATTATTTTAATAGAAAAAGTTCTCTCTGAAATTAAAGGTTATGTAATTCAGATCTGTAGATTACCTTGGAAATGATGTTACTTAAGTCTCTCATGTTTTACGTAAGGACACTGATGACAACAGAGGTGCATGTTCCCATTTAAAGTCATAGAAGCAATTAATCCCTGAGCCAGAGTAGGAGGCAAGGTGGCCTGAGGCCTTTCTGGTGCTTTCCAGCCTCTCCATGCCTCTGCAGTGCCAAAGTGCCATTGTTGATGAGGAAACATTTTTTTGTTTTCAGTCAACTAGATATCGCCATGTGTGCAACATCTGCTGAGTACTCTAGGCAGGATGAGAACTCAACAAGTGTTCACCAAGAGCCCTACATTTGACTCTCCATCAGTAAAAATGACAATAATGATTCCATAGCAAGGTTGGGAAACACCTGATTCTTCTAGGTTAATTTCAGGTCATGAGAAGTAGCCCATACTTAGGAGAAATTAAGGATATTGAAGGATATGAGAGAGATTTTAGAGAGTGTGCCTCTCTGATGCCTCTGAAACTGTAATTAGTGGCTTGATGCTACTGGCCACAGCAGTCTGGGCCTTCCTACAGCAAACAGCTGTCTTCCTTTTTTAGGAAGAGCTATATAAGGCATGCAAACCACATGGATTTCCTTTGAAGCAGCTAGAACTTTTGTCAGTATTATCTTTTATCTCTCTCTTTTTCCTCAGACCCTCTGAGAAGAGATCTTATCAAAGAGAGAATCAAAGGAAGCTTCTAGTGTTACCATTTCCCAGACAACTTTCTGGAATTCTTAAACAGAGAGCCAGATTCTTGATAGTCATGATGTGGTTGGCACTGGTGTTTTTCCCCCAGTACTCTCTCCATAACATCTTCAGGCTGTGTGGACAAAAGCCAAACAGGGCTTCCACATTTGCCCTGTGATTTCAGGACCTGAAGATCCAGGTTATCCTTTTTGTTCTTGTTTAGTGTCTAAGTCATGTCTGATTCTTTTGCAACCCCAGGGACTGTAGCCTGCCAGGCTCCTCTGTCCATGGGATTTTCCAGACAAGAATACTGGAGTGGGTTGCCACTTCCTTCTCCAGGAGAAGCCTATATATATACATATATATATATGCACACACACACACACATATATATAGGTTTGTGTTTTGTTGTTGAAAACACAAATCAACTTACAGATGGACTTCATTTGAAGTTCTTGATTATATTAAAAAAAAACTATTCTGGTTAATTTAAGAAGAAAGATACTGGATATATATATATATACCTAAGTATTATATGTGCTTCCCTGGTGGCTCAGTGGTAAAGAATCACCTGCTAATGCAGGAGACATGGTTTCAATACCAAAGTCAGGCATGGCAACCCACTCCAGTATTCTTGCCTAGACAGTTTCAAGGACAGAGGAACCTGGTGGGCTATGGTCCATGGTGTCTCAGAGAGTCAGACATGACTGAAGTGACTGAGCGTGCACATATGCATATATGTCAATACAGTCTCATCTTTTATCTCTCTCTCTTTTCTTTCAGATTCTCTGAAAAGAGATTTTATATATATATGGAAAGAGATTATAAAAATGTATAAGGTAAGGTAAGGTGAAGTCACTCAGTCGTGTCTGATTCTTTGAGACCTCCAGACTTTAGCCTACCAGACTCTTCCATCCATAGGATTTTCCAGGCAAGAGTACTGGAGTGGGTTGCCATTTCCTTCTCCAGAGGATCTTTCTGACCCGGGGATTGAACCCAGGTCTCCAGCATTGTAGGCAGACGCTTTACCGTCTGAGCCACCAGGGAAGAGAGAGTACACACACACACACACACACACACACACACACATGTATGTATGTATATATATATATAAGGAAAGTGAGCAATTCCTTCTTTCCTAAGGAGTAAACACAGGGCATTCCAATGGACAATCAACCTCTCTCTGTTTTCAGCAGAATTCCAAAAATCATTCAGTTTTAATATAAGAACTTCTGAATTTCTTGAAGTTACTTCAAGAGACTGAATCACCCTTTAATTATATTATATGAAGAAATTAGTATGGTGGTATTACCAGAGTGGTTATTTTCAAAGTTAAATAGTGAATTTTGATGTGACAGCATTCTATTAATAGAGTGCTATCAAGACAAACAGTTTTCTCACAAATATCCCACTTCTGAACTTAAAATGAGGGTCTAATGTGAGGGTGTTTTGTTGTTGAAGACACAAATCAGCTTAGAGATGGACTTCAGACAGAATTATTGGTTTCATTCAAAATAAAACTATTATGACTAACTTAAGAAGAAAGATATTGGAAATAATAAGCAAAAAGCTTGAGGAATGTGGTTCAGTTCATGCGTACATCCACAGGAAGGTAATAATGACTTCTATAGCTAATGTCAGTGAAGATCTTCCTATGTGCCAGATACTGTTCTCCCAGGATGTCTTCATTCAATCCTTGAAGTAGTGTTATAAGATAATGACTATTATCATCCCCATTTTGCAGATGGAGAAATTGAGGCACTCTTTAAAGGCTTTATCTGAGGACATTAACCTATTAACTGGTAGAATTTTCAGCAGTAAAGGCCATGTTAATAGGGATAGCCTTCTTGGGTGCCCCTTCTGCTTCCACTCCTCACCATGCAGTGCTTCTCTCACCACAATCTTTACTACCACTGGGCACTGGTAGTTCTTTGCATCACTTGTTCTAGATTCAGAACTTGGGTGTGGATATCTCATGCCCATGCCCTGTCATCTAGGAGATTAAGAAGCAAATATTCAGCCTCTGGTGGCTGGATTTATTCAATAATAGATGTCTCAGAACTAGAAATAAAGTTCAGATGCTTAGCAGTCAACAGAACACAACACACCCCTATCTCTGATAGTACTGCTAATAACCTTGGATGAAAAATCTAAGACCGACTCAAAGACTATCACACAGTTTAGTAAAATTACTACTGTGGGAAATGTTAATTGATGACAAATATAAATGACCTTTATTCTAAAAGTTACCCTTTTGAATTCCATCCCAAGCATAAATGATTTAATATCATTTAAAAAAGAAAAACTGAAGATAATAATTGTGTACCCTGAATAAACTCTTTAAAATCTTTTGAGAACTAATACTATGGGACATTGACTCTAATTCATAGCAATTTTTTCCAATGTAAACTTGGAAGTCAGATACAACAAGTGAATGGTGGAAAAGGACTGAGAAAAACAGCAAGTGAATGAGATTTCTATTGCAGAATGCTTTTGACATGGTCCAGTTACTGCGTCACGACTTCATGTTTCTTAATCTTGGCAATAGAATAAAGTCCTCAGCAGAAGGATTTTTTTCAAGTCCAAAACATGACACTTCAGAGCTCTAACCGTAACTTCTCTTTTTATGTCTACGGGATTTACAGTGTTTGCAGATGGAAGTAATTTAATACTGTGGTGATCTTTCATCTAGCCTGTTTCCTTTCAGTGACCTTATGTTTACTATAAGAAAACACCAACAAGGTGTCTGATTTCTTCATGGAAAAATGGCAACTATTTAAAACAAAAGGATTTTGTCCAGCAGAATCATAAATCTTTCAGTGTTTCTGTAATTTAACAAAAAAAGACTCATTTGTTCTGTGAGGAGTGTTTGCCTGTAAGACAAGGCCAATTTGACTTTCTCATAAAAAATGCATTTTTTGAGGTGGAGGAAGATAGCAGTGGAATAAAAAGTCACTGTTCTATCTATGGCAGGAGAATCAAATCTTTTCATTTTTGTGGCTTTGCCTTAAACTGTCCCAAAGATATCATTTTGAAAGAAAAACCCCAGAATCTTTCCGGGCATTTCCCAGGATGCTTTGAAAATAATAGCAAGTTCTTTGTGCCCTTCACACATCTCTACTTCAGCATGTGTGGTTCCTGCTGATTTTAAAGCCCGTTCTGAACCCCAGAAAGCAGACTCTTCCTGGGATGAGAGAAACTCTTGGTAACCACAGCAACACACCTTTCCAGGGAATCTTCCTATTGACATTTGATAGTTTGAGTCATAAATAATAGAGTGAATCTTTCAGCAGAAGACCAGAAGCTGCAACTGGAACATGCAGGAAATGCATAACAGCTGCCTTTAAGGTGATGAGATGCAAGTTGCCTCTCTATATCAGAGACAATTTTTCCAGTAAGAGAGAACTTGAATCTGGAGTGTTCATTTTGTTTACACCATAGATCAAGGAGATGAAAATGCAAATACTCTCATGAGTTCAATGTTACATCCAAATACATATTAGAGACTCTAAACTAGAGTGTAGATTTGGCTTCTGTGTGTGAATAACTCATTCATGAATTATTTACAAATATTATTTTGTGACATGGAGCAGGTCCTTGAACAGGATGAAATATTTTAAACAAGAATTATGTGTTCAGTATCTAATGTGTGACAAAGTGTTCTGATCCTTGGAAGAGAAATAAGAAATAGAGCATGTGGAAGATACAGACAAAAAAGAAGTAATATGTGAGGAGGTATTTGAAGATGAACTAGAATTAGGTAGGTGGAAAGTGGGGAGAATAAGGAGAGGATTCTGGGCAGAGGAAATATCTTGGATAAGGACTTGGCTACAGAGAAACCATGGTGTATTAGAGAACTGAAATTGCTTCAGCATGTTGATCTCTGGCCAGAAAACATAGTCATTCAACATTCAAAACTATCTATTTCTGTTCCTATGATACAGCAGGAAACGTTCCAGGTGTTTGGGGTATGACCATCAGCAAAGCAGAGAGAGAGTATTCCTTGTCCTTGTGGAGTATATCACATAATTCATCCTTGTGGCACTTCTTCCCTCTTCTTATATTTTTACCATACAAGGAAAAGGGAGTGATTATACTGCCAGAGCTACCACTGACATCTTACTGTCTTATGGTTTTGAAATGTAGAAAATTATCCACCTTTAAATTGCATTGATAAAAATTAAGGAAGGCTCTAAAATGTTCCAAGTACTGTGTTGGACCCAATTAGTAAAAAAATAAAAAATTATATGTTATGGATTACAGAGTCAATGCAATCTCAATCTGTAACCAAGCAAGTTATTTTGCAGATATTAACAAACTAATTCTATAGTTTATATGGAAAGACAAAATGCCTAGAACTGGCAATAAAATATTAAAAGAGAAAAACAAAGTCAGAGGACTGAGGCTACCCACTTCAAGATTTACTATAAAGCTGCATTAATCAAGACAGTGTCGTATTGATAAAAGAAGAAATGAAACAAATAGATTGATGAAACAGAATAGAATCCAGAAATAGACTCACACAAACATAGTCAACTGATCTTGAATAATGACGTAAAGGCAATCTAATGGAGAAGAGATAGTATTAAAACAACTGTATATCCACTTGCAAAAGATAATCTATGCACAGACCTTACAACTATCACAAAAATTAATTCAAGTTGATTACAGATCTAAATGTTAAATGCAAAACTATAAAACTTCTAGGAGATGATAGAGCAGAAAATCTAGATGACCTTGTTTTTTTTTAAATTTTATTTTTATTTTATTTTACTTTGCAATACTGTATTGGTTTTGCCATACATTGACATGAATCTGCCACGGGTGTATACGAGCTCCCAATCCTGAACCCCCCTCCCACCTCCCACCCCATATCA
>SJYX01001144.1:7451-21737 GCA_006410675.1 Oreotragus oreotragus | reverse complement strand
TTTTTTTGCCCCCTCTTTATATGCATAGACTGTCAGTCCTGGATATGGGACACTTTAAGATCTCCATCTACTGTGGTGTAAGGGTTTATACCTGTGTTTATCTACAGTTTTTGAAGGCTAAGTAGTTAAAATGCTGAACCTGTGTCAATTAAGAATCACATTACTGGGGCCTCCCTGGTGGCTCCGTGGTAAAGAATCTGCCTGCCAATGCAGGGGACACGGGTTCAGTCTCTGGTCCAGGAAGATCCCACCTGCTGTGGAGCTACTAAGCCTGTGTCCCACAGCTGTCGCGCTGCTGCTCGGGAACCCGGGACCACGATTCCTGAGCCCTTGCGAGACAACCGCTGGCGCCGGTGCTCCGCTGCAAGAGAAGCCCCTGCAGCCAGAAGCCCCTGCGTCCCAGTTAGGAGCCCTGGCCCGCCCGCTAGAGAAGGGCCCGCACGGCAGTGGAGGCCCCGCGCAGCCAGTAACAACAACGCTAAAGACTCTGATGGTCACGCGCTGTCCTTCCGTTCGCTGCTCCCTCCCTAGGCTGTAAGCGGCAACACCTTTGGACCAGGGAGCCTCCTCGCACTTCGGAGCGTCCTCTGGGCAGCGCTCTCTGGAGTGCTCATGAGAAGCACGCTGTTTAGGAGGGTTTTCAGGGTGCTGGACAAGTAGTATTACNCGCGCTGCTCCCTCCCTAGGCTGTAAGCGGCAACACCTTTGGACCAGGGAGCCTCCTCGCACTTCGGAGCATCCTCTGGGCAGCGCTCTCTGGAGTGCTCATGAGAAGCATGCTGTTTAGGAGGGTTTCCAGGGTGCTGGACAAGTAGTATTATTGTATCTCAGCGATACTTTTATCTACTAGGTAAAAGGTTAGATTGACAGTATTTGTCTGGTGGTGTCGGGACTCTTGGCTGAATTGGGTGAACCACGCCTGGAGCTAATTTGGAAGGTATAATTGTAATTCATATTATTAATAATAACAAACACAGAGTGGTTGGAACAGTTTGAGTGGTAGTCGCTCAGGCAGTCTGACTCTGTGTTCCCCCGTGGACTGGAGCCCTTCAGGCCCCTCTCTCCATGGGATTCTCCAGGCAAGAATCCTGGAGTGAAGATGCCAGTCACTGGGATCTTCCCAACCCAGGGATCGTGCCGCATTTCAGACAGATTCTCTACCGTCTGAGCCCCTGGAATAGCCCAACACCCATGAAATGCCTGGATAGCTTAAAAGAGCTATAGCTGGGGAGGGGAGTTTTTTGGGGGTACCCGGGGACTGCAGAGGAGACAGATGGGTCACCATCCCTGACCTCGCTGTTATGGAGGAGACTGTCTGATTAATAGATTCATCTGTGCATTCTTTGCACTGCTACTGAACTTCCGTTATATCAGGTAACAGGCTAGATGTTGGGGATAGGAAACAGGAGAATAAAATGTACCTTGAGCAAGTTACAAACCTCTCCATGCTTTTGTTTCATCATCAATAAAGTGTGCCGAAAACCCCTCACCCTTAGGCATTGAGAGGATTAAATTCTGTGATTCATGAGAAGGGCTTTGAACTGTGCTTGGCATGTGGTGAGTACTCAAAAAAAAAAAAAAAAAAGTAGATGTTGCTGCTGCTGCTGTTTATAGTGTTATTCAAGGAGCTCAGAATTGTAAGCAGGGGTTCCTAACGGGGAGTAGGTTGCTTCCGGGGAGAAGGCGCTCTGACAATGTCTGGAGACATTTTCTATGTCACCGCTGGAGAGATGGTGCAGGAGGTTGGTGGGAAGAGGCTGGAGATGCTGCTAAAGACCCAGCCCACTCATCACGAGGAATCATCCACTCACACGGCAGGAGACCGAGCAACCGCGGAGGAAGAGGCGTGTCAGCCAGTACCTGGAGCTCCCTGGGATGGAGGTATTCCCCCACCCCCAGTTTTATTGAGATATAGTTAACGTATATCCCTGTGTAACTTCAAGATGTGCAACATAATGGTTTGAGTATTTATTGCGAAGTGACTACTGCAAAAAGTTGAGCGGGCATCCATCATCTCATATAGGAGAGAAACTTTTTTTCCTTCTGGTGAGACCTCTTAGATAGATTTCCTTTCTTACAGCTCTCATCTATACCGACTCGCAGTGTTCACAGCAGCCATCAAACTGTACCTTCCCTTCTGAGGACTTAAAACTGGAAGTCTGCAGCTTTCCAGCACCTTCCCCCAACTCTGCTTCCCCCACCTCCATCTCTAACATTTTTCTCTATGAGTTTTTTTTTTTTTACAAAACATTTCACACATGAGTGAAACCATGCAAACATTTCTCTCTCCATCTGACGTATTTAACTCAGCATAACGTCCTTAAGGTCCATCTGTGTTTGCGCAAATGGCAGGACTCCCTCGTCTTTTGATGGCTGAATAATATTCCATGATATCTGCGTCTGTCTGTGTGGACTTCTGCATCCATTCATCTGTCAGTGACCACTTAGACTGTTTCCGTGTCTTGTCACTTGTAAATGATGCTAGGAGTGTGGGGGTGCAGACATCTTTTCTGGTTAGTGTTTATGTTTCCTTTGGATGTATTCCCAGAAGTGGAATTGCTGGATCATATGGTAATTCTATTTTTGATTTCTGAGGAAACTCATACTGTTTTCTGTGGCGGCTGTACCAGTTTCCAAGCCCAAGAACAGTGCCCGAGATTCCCTCTTCTCTGCATTCCTGCCAGCATTGTCATCTCATCCTTTGGATGATGGCTGGCGTGGAGTTCCGTGAAGTGTGTGCACAGTGGGAGCCCGGGGAAGCCAGCGGAGGTCAGGAAGGACTTGGTGGTATTTGTCTCTTTTAGTCCCTACGGCGATCATGTGAGGATTATCTGTCATGCTGCTTCCAGAGGAGGACTCTGAGGCAGCCCGAGGTGCAGCTGATGCTCGAGTGAGTTGGAGGAGCCCAGATTTACTTCTGGTAGTCTGACCCACGTGCCATTCTCTCATACCCAGCGTGTTGGAGCAGAGACGTGGAATGTGGGAAGGATCCATTCAGAACTTGGCCCAAGGGCATCCCACCAGCCTGGGGGCCCCTTGAGGGGGCTGCAGGTGGTCCGCGTGCCTTGAGCGGGGAGGTGTGGGAGAGCCGGTGGGAGGGGTTGGACCTGAGAGGTGGTTGGAGGGTCTTGCCAAGGAGTTTGGGCTTCCTGCTGCAGGCAGTGGAAAGTGAAGTCGCTCAGTCGTGTCCGACTCTTTGCGACCCCATGGACTGTAGCCTACCAGGCTCCTCTGTCCATGGGATTTTCCAGGCAGTAGTACTGGACTGGATTGCCATTTCCTTCTCCAGGGGACCTTCTCGACCCAGGGATCGAACCCGGGTCTCCCTCACTGTAGACAGGTGCTTTACCGTCTGAGCCACCCGGGAAGTGGGGACTCGCTGAAAGATTCCGGAAAGTTGCGGCATGATGGACGTTTTCTGTGGGAGAGATAGCTCTTTTGGCCATGATGTCGGGCTGGAGGAAGGCGAAGCTGGAGGAAGGAGGAGTCGTTTGGAAGGATACTGGGCCCTCACAGGTGGGCCGTGCCGAGATGACAGTGGATGAGGCCGCATTCAAGGGAGTCTGACAAGGCCGACCTGAAAACGACTCATTTCTCGTTCAGCCAAGGTCTAGAGGGCCTGCCCGGGCCCATCCCTGCCTCTCCAAGCGGAGGCCGCGGGCCGCCTGGCTCGGCAGGCAGCAGGCACACTCAAGTCGCCCTCCCGTGCTAAGGCTTTCTTTCCGCTCCCGCGCCGTGTGACCCGGGTGAGAGATGGCGTCCCCGCGGCCTTGGCGCTTCTTTCTGTGGAACGACGATGGTGGAGATAGCGCCCGCCTGTTAGGGAGGTCTGAGGATTAAACAGAAGAGCCCAGCTACTCTGAGCTACGGTGACCTCTACTATTTATTTCTTAGGGAAGAAAGGAGAAAAAGACGTTTAGAAAGCCCCGCACTGGAGAAGGAAATGGCACCCCACTCCAGTGCTCTTGCCTGGAGCATCCCAGGGACGGGGGCGCCTGGTGGGCTGCAGTCCATGGGGTCGCTGAGGGTCGGACAGGACTGAGCGACTTCACTTTCACTTTTCTCTTTCATGCATTGGAGAAGGAATTGGCAACCCACTCCAGTGTTCTTGCCTGGACAATCCCAGGGATGGGGGAGCCTGGGGGCTGCCGTCTATGGGGTCGCACAGAGTCGGACACGACTGAAGTGACTTAGCAGCAGCAGCAGCAGAAAGCCCCGCAACCACGTGCATCTGGGGGTTTTCTGTTCAAGGAAAACAGAAGAAAGCTCTTGAAACGCCCTGTGGGGCGTCAAATCCTCAATGTCCTAACTGACCAGTGTTGATTTGCTTCGCCTGTTCACATGTCAAGTCCGCGTCGCAGAGATGGCTCTCCCGAGCGCTGAGCTGGGCTGCTGAATCCGTTTGCTGAGTCGCTGTGGCTGGAGCCCAGGGAAGCCGCCCAGCAGCGCTGTGTGTGCTCCTGGGGACTCGCCCCGCCCCCGAGATCATCACTTTGCCCCGCAGCTCTGGTGGGGTCGCTTGGCCTCAGGTGATTCAGTAGACACCAGCCTGGCTTTGTGGCCTCCGTTCCCCATGACTGTTCCCCTTGGGGCTCAGGACACGCGTGGGAGAACCTCAGGGCCGGGAGACGGAGGCAGCCCCGGGAAGCGGGTCACCGGGACAGTGGGCTGACCGGTGACCGCAGAGTCGCTGGTCCTGAGTGAGAGCCGGGGTCCTCCGGGCCTGNCTACTGTGGTGTAAGGGTTTATACCTGTGTTTATCTACAGTTTTTGAAGGCTAAGTAGTTAAAATGCTGAACCTGTGTCAATTAAGAATCACATTACTGGGGCCTCCCTGGTGGCTCCGTGGTAAAGAATCTGCCTGCCAATGCAGGGGACACGGGTTCAGTCTCTGGTCCAGGAAGATCCCACCTGCTGTGGAGCTACTAAGCCCGTGTCCCACAGCTGTCGCGCTGCTGCTCGGGAACCCGGGACCACGATTCCTGAGCCCTTGCGAGACAACCGCTGACGCCGGTGCTCCGCTGCAAGAGAAGCCCCTGCAGCCAGAAGCCCCTGTGTCCCAGTTAGGAGCCCTGGCCCGCCCGCTAGAGAAGGGCCCACACGGCAGTGGAGGCCCCGCGCAGCCAGTAACAACAACGCTAAAGACTCTGATGGTCACGCGCTGCTCCCTCCCTAGGCTGTAAGCGGCAACACCTTTGGACCAGGGAGCCTCCTCGCACTTCGGAGCATCCTCTGGGCAGCGCTCTCTGGAGTGCTCATGAGAAGCATGCTGTTTAGGAGGGTTTCCAGGGTGCTGGACAAGTAGTATTATTGTATCTCAGCGATACTTTTATCTACTAGGTAAAAGGTTAGATTGACAGTATTTGTCTGGTGGTGTCGGGACTCTTGGCTGAATTGGGTGAACCACGCCTGGAGCTAATTTGGAAGGTATAATTGTAATTCATATTATTAATAATAACAAACACAGAGTGGTTGGAACAGTTTGAGTGGTAGTCGCTCAGGCAGTCTGACTCTGTGTTCCCCCGTGGACTGGAGCCCTTCAGGCCCCTCTCTCCATGGGATTCTCCAGGCAAGAATCCTGGAGTGAAGATGCCAGTCACTGGGATCTTCCCAACCCAGGGATCGTGCCGCATTTCAGACAGATTCTCTACCGTCTGAGCCCCTGGAATAGCCCAACACCCATGAAATGCCTGGATAGCTTAAAAGAGCTATAGCTGGGGAGGGGAGTTTTTTGGGGGTACCCGGGGACTGCAGAGGAGACAGATGGGTCACCATCCCTGACCTCGCTGTTATGGAGGAGACTGTCTGATTAATAGATTCATCTGTGCATTCTTTGCACTGCTACTGAACTTCCGTTATATCAGGTAACAGGCTAGATGTTGGGGATAGGAAACAGGAGAATAAAATGTACCTTGAGCAAGTTACAAACCTCTCCATGCTTTTGTTTCATCATCAATAAAGTGTGCCGAAAACCCCTCACCCTTAGGCATTGAGAGGATTAAATTCTGTGATTCATGAGAAGGGCTTTGAACTGTGCTTGGCATGTGGTGAGTACTCAAAAAAAAAAAAAAAAAAAGTAGATGTTGCTGCTGCTGCTGTTTATAGTGTTATTCAAGGAGCTCAGAATTGTAAGCAGGGGTTCCTAACGGGGAGTAGGTTGCTTCCGGGGAGAAGGCGCTCTGACAATGTCTGGAGACATTTTCTATGTCACCGCTGGAGAGATGGTGCAGGAGGTTGGTGGGAAGAGGCTGGGGATGCTGCTAAAGACCCAGCCCACTCATCACGAGGAATCATCCACTCACACAGCAGGAGACCGAGCAACCGCGGAGGAAGAGGCGTGTCAGCCAGTACCTGGAGCTCCCTGGGATGGAGGTATTCCCCCACCCCCAGTTTTATTGAGATATAGTTAACGTATATCCCTGTGTAACTTCAAGATGTGCAACATAATGGTTTGAGTATTTATTGCGAAGTGACTACTGCAAAAAGTTGAGCGGGCATCCATCATCTCATATAGGAGAGAAACTTTTTTTCCTTCTGGTGAGACCTCTTAGATAGATTTCCTTTCTTACAGCTCTCATCTATACCGACTCGCAGTGTTCACAGCAGCCATCAAACTGTACCTTCCCTTCTGAGGACTTAAAACTGGAAGTCTGCAGCTTTCCAGCACCTTCCCCCAACTCTGCTTCCCCCACCTCCATCTCTAACATTTTTCTCTATGAGTTTTTTTTTTTTTTACAAAACATTTCACACATGAGTGAAACCATGCAAACATTTCTCTCTCCATCTGACGTATTTAACTCAGCATAACGTCCTTAAGGTCCATCTGTGTTTGCGCAAATGGCAGGACTCCCTCGTCTTTTGATGGCTGAATAATATTCCATGATATCTGCGTCTGTCTGTGTGGACTTCTGCATCCATTCATCTGTCAGTGACCACTTAGACTGTTTCCGTGTCTTGTCACTTGTAAATGATGCTAGGAGTGTGGGGGTGCAGACATCTTTTCTGGTTAGTGTTTATGTTTCCTTTGGATGTATTCCCAGAAGTGGAATTGCTGGATCATATGGTAATTCTATTTTTGATTTCTGAGGAAACTCATACTGTTTTCTGTGGCGGCTGTACCAGTTTCCAAGCCCAAGAACAGTGCCCGAGATTCCCTCTTCTCTGCATTCCTGCCAGCATTGTCATCTCATCCTTTGGATGATGGCTGGCGTGGAGTTCCGTGAAGTGTGTGCACAGTGGGAGCCCGGGGAAGCCAGCGGAGGTCAGGAAGGACTTGGTGGTATTTGTCTCTTTAAGTCCCTACGGCGATCATGTGAGGATTATCTGTCATGCTGCTTCCAGAGGAGGACTCTGAGGCAGCCCGAGGTGCAGCTGATGCTCGAGTGAGTTGGAGGAGCCCAGATTTACTTCTGGTAGTCTGACCCACGTGCCATTCTCTCATACCCAGCGTGTTGGAGCAGAGACGTGGAATGTGGGAAGGATCCATTCAGAACTTGGCCCAAGGGCATCCCACCAGCCTGGGGGCCCCTTGAGGGGGCTGCAGGTGGTCCGCGTGCCTTGAGCGGGGAGGTGTGGGAGAGCCGGTGGGAGGGGTTGGACCTGAGAGGTGGTTGGAGGGTCTTGCCAAGGAGTTTGGGCTTCCTGCTGCAGGCAGTGGAAAGTGAAGTCGCTCAGTCGTGTCCGACTCTTTGCGACCCCATGGACTGTAGCCTACCAGGCTCCTCTGTCCATGGGATTTTCCAGGCAGTAGTACTGGACTGGATTGCCATTTCCTTCTCCAGGGGACCTTCTCGACCCAGGGATCGAACCCGGGTCTCCCTCACTGTAGACAGGTGCTTTACCGTCTGAGCCACCCGGGAAGTGGGGACTCGCTGAAAGATTCCGGAAAGTTGCGGCATGACGGACGTTTTCTGTGGGAGAGATAGCTCTTTTGGCCATGATGTCGGGCTGGAGGAAGGCGAAGCTGGAGGAAGGAGGAGTCGTTTGGAAGGATACTGGGCCCTCACAGGTGGGCCGTGCCGAGATGACAGTGGATGAGGCCGCATTCAAGGGAGTCTGACAAGGCCGACCTGAAAACGACTCATTTCTCGTTCAGCCAAGGTCTAGAGGGCCTGCCCGGGCCCATCCCTGCCTCTCCAAGCGGAGGCCGCGGGCCGCCTGGCTCGGCAGGCAGCAGGCACGCTCAAGTCGCCCTCCCGTGCTAAGGCTTTCTTTCCGCTCCCGCGCCGTGTGACCCGGGTGAGAGATGGCGTCCCCGCGGCCTTGGCGTCTCTTTCTGTGGAACGACGATGGTGGAGATAGCGCCCGCCTGTTAGGGAGGTCTGAGGATTAAACAGAAGAGCCCAGCTACTCTGAGCTACGGTGACCTCTACTATTTATTTCTTAGGGAAGAAAGGAGAAAAAGACGTTTAGAAAGCCCCGCACTGGAGAAGGAAATGGCACCCCACTCCAGTGCTCTTGCCTGGAAAATCCCAGGGACGGGGGCGCCTGGTGGGCTGCAGTCCATGGGGTCGCTGAGGGTCGGACAGGACTGAGCGACTTCACTTTCACTTTTCTCTTTCATGCATTGGAGAAGGAATTGGCAACCCACTCCAGTGTTCTTGCCTGGACAATCCCAGGGATGGTGGAGCCTGGGGGCTGCCGTCTATGGGGTCGCACAGAGTCGGACACGACTGAAGTGACTTAGCAGCAGCAGCAGCAGAAAGCCCCGCAACCACGTGCATCTGGGGGTTTTCTGTTCAAGGAAAACAGAAGAGAGCTCTTGAAATGCCCTGTAGGGCTTCAAATCCTCAATGTCCTAACTGACCAGTGTTGATTTGCTTCGCCTGTTCACATGTCAAGTCCGCGTCGCAGAGATGGCTCTCCGCTGAGCTGGGCTGCTGAATCCGTTTGCTGAGTCGCTGTGGCCGGAGCTCAGGGAAGCCGCCCAGCAGCGCTGTGTGTGCTCCTGGGGACTCACCCCGCCCCCGAGATCATCACTTTGCCCCGCAGCTCTGGTGGGGTCGCTTGGCCTCAGGTGATTCAGTAGATACCAGGCTGGCTTTGTGGCCTCCGTTCCCCCTGATTGTTCCCCGTGGGGCTCAGGACACGCGTGGGAGAACCTCAGGGCTGGGAGACGGAGGCAGCCCTGGGGAGCGGGTCACCGGGACAGTGGGCTGACCGGTGACCGCAGAGTCGCTGGTCCTGAGTGAGAGCCGGGGTCCTCCGGGCCTGACGGCTGTCCGTCCCTCAGGGAGAAGCGTCCACCTTCTAGTTGGTGCCCCGGGGCAAGGCCGTTAACCCGAGCTGGGCCTCAGCAGCTCAGTCGAGAGCACGCAGAAGACCCGTCCATCTGTGGACTCTTGCCCTTGAGTCCCGGTGAGAGGGTCTGCAGACGACTGTATCGGGAGGTTTCCCGCGGAGCTGTGGTCACCGTGAAAAATAGCTACCGTTTATTTCCCTTCCTCTCAGCTTGTTCTAAGTGCTTTAATCCTTAAACCCTTGCACCAGACCTCCAGGTAGGATCTATCATCATCATTCAATTTCCTGGATGAGCAAATAAATTCTGAGAAGTTAAGCAACTTGCCCAAGGCCACCCAGCAAATAAGTGGTTAAACTGGGATTTGAGCCTCGGAATGCCGGACTCCAGAGACCAGAGTCTAACCAAGGTGCTAGACTGCTCACTTGTCAACGGTCTGCCTCCTCCATACTACATCTGCGCTTTTTCTTAAACCTTTTGCTCCAGGGAAAAGAATGGAGGGAGGAGGAGACGTTTTTAGCTGGTGTGGTGCTGCACCGAGTCATGTTGGCTCTGTGCAGCCCCATGAACCGCAGCACTGTCCTGCGCTGCCTCCCAGAGTCTGCTTACATTCTTGTCCATCCAGCCATCTCATCCTCTGTCGTCCCCTTTTCCTCCTGCCCTCAATCTTCTCCAGCATCAGGGTCTTCTCAAATGAGTCAGCTCTTCACATCAGGTGGCCAAAGCTTTGGAGCTTCAGCGTCAGCATCAGTCCTTCCAGTGAACACCCAGGACTGATCTCCTTTAGGATGGACTGGTTGGATCTTCTTGCTGTCCAAGGGACTCTCAAGAGTCTTCTCCAACATCACAGTTCAAAAGCCTCAGTTTTTCAGCACTCAGCCTTCTTTATGGTCCAACTCTCACCTCTGTACATGACTATTGGAAAAGCTATAGCTTTGACTATATGGGCCTTTCACTGTCTGGGTTTGTCCTAACTTTCCTTCTTTCAAGCAGCAAGCATTTTTTAATTTCATGACTGTGGTCACTGTTTACAGTGATTTTGGAGCCCAAGAAAAGAATATCTATCACTGCTTCCACGTTTTGCCGTTTTATTTTCCATGAGGTGATGGAACCAGTTGCCATGACCTTAGTTTTTTGAATGTTGAGTTTCAGGCCAGCTTTTTCTTTCACCCTCATCAAGAGGCTCTTCATTCCTCTTCTGCCATTAGAGTGGTATCATCTGTATGTTTGTGGTTGCTGATATTTCTCCTGGCAATCTTGATTCCAGCTTGTGCTTCATCCAACCCAGCATTTCGAATGATGTGCTCTGTATAGAAGTTGAATAAGGAGGGTGACAATATTAAGCCTTCCCCTACACCTTTCCCAAGTTTGAACCAGTCAGTCACAGGACTGTAGTACTCCACATGTGGCCTGTTGTGTGTTCAAAGAAGGAGGTATCAAGGAAGGAAAAGACCATGAGTCCCTTACCCCATTACACCTAGAACTACTTTTCCTATTATGGGGCTGGGGCCGCTCCTCATTTGGAGTATTGGGAGGAGGGGGTGAGATAACCCACATAAGTGCTCAGCAGAGCTCCCAGCACAGAGTTGGCATTTAGGAAACAGTATTTGCTACCCCCCATTCCAGCTTTCGTCTCCAAGGCCAAGTGCAGGGAACGGAACTGCAAATGATAAGCACACCTGGAGGGCTTGCCTTGCTTTGGCAGGTAAATAAGATACATTGAGCAGGTCTTTGAAGTCGGCGTTCCCACCAGCTTGGATGGAAAGTCACTTCATTGCAGGAGCATCTTACCCTCTGTGCTCTTGCATACCACCAGTGCTTACTTCCCTGCCTCCAGCAGAGTTGTTTTGGAAGCTTCCTCTTGTGACTTGTTGGGAAGGAAGCAGTGGAACATCCATCCTCTGGAGCCATCAAGGCACAGAAGCATGGGGCGACTTCCCTGCCTGACAGGGGAGGGAACTCCGGGCTGCATGGGTGAGGGTCATGTTTCAGGCCATGAATTCATAGACTTTTAAAGACTGCGAGTGTCTGCAGTGTGTCTGGTGTGGTCCCGGGGCTGTGGTTTCTCCTGGATGTGGCCCTGCTGGAGGGGGCAGTGTTTCATGGGAGTGGGTTTAGTGTTGGATGACTCAGATGGTCAGGAATCTGCAGTGCGAGAGACCTGGGTTCGATCCTTGGGTTAGGAAGATCCCCTGGAGAAGGAAATGACAACCCATTCTAGAATTCTTGCCTGGAGAATCCCACGGACAGAGGAGCCTGGCGGGCTACAGTCTATGGGTCACAAAGAGTCAGACATGACTGAGGGGCTAACTGAGGTGCTCGCAGGGAGGACCTAGGAGTTTCCTGGTCGCGGCACAAGCAAGAAAGATCCCTCTCTCTCTGGAGAGTGCCTCACGGCCACTTGTGTGGATCCCACCCCCAGTGGGCAGGTTACCTCGCTGTCCGGAAGGCTGACTCCTGTCCCCGGCACACTCCAGTCCTCGTCTTGTCGCCTTGCTTCGCCCTCAGAACCCTCCTGGCCATCTCTGCGTGCTGGTCTTTCTGAAGAAAGACGAAGCTTCCCACGGCCTGCCGCGGGCTGGCTCTGGAATTCCCGGGAAGTGGGAACCTCGGGGGCGGCGTCCCTCCCCGTCCAGCTGGGTGTCCCCCTCCTGGACTGGTTCAGTGCCTCTTTCTGTCGGTGAGGGATCCTTGCCGCTGGGTCTCACTCTGTGGTCGCGGAGGGTTTTTATTCTCTGGTAATAAATGCCTAGAGCCTTGGCTCGTTTCCTCAGTGGTGAGGCCTCAGGCTCGTTTTGGTGGCTACTGTTTGACACCGTTGGTGAGGCCCTGACTGTGTGCAGGCTCGCGGCCAAGCTTTATCCCAATGGGTAGCTACTGTTACCGCCCACATTTACTGATGCTACGGGCCCTGGTTGAGTCCTTTCAACTAGCTAGTGGCAAACGTGGGTATGGAAACCAGGTTTTCTGGCTCCAGAGCCCACGCTTTCTCTCTCTCTTTTAATTTTATTTATTTTTTTAATTGGTGGAAACCTGCTGTACAACGAGAATCCGCCATCGCTACATACACACGCACATGTCCCTTCCCTCCCGAGCCTGCCACCATCCCGCCCTCTGGGCTGTCGCTGAGCACCAGGCTGGGCTCCCTGACTTATTCAGAACTCCCCACTAACTGGTTTACACACGATGCTGTACGGATGTCGATGCTGCTTTCTCAGTTTCTCCCACGCTCACCTTCCCCAACAACCGTGTCCCCAGATCCATTCTCTACTAGGATCATCAGTACCATTTTTCTAGGTTCCATATACGTGTGCTAATATATGATGCTTGTGTTTCTCTTGCTGACTCACTTCACTCTGTATAGGAGGCTCTAGGTTCATCCACCTCCCTACAACTGACTCAAATTTGTTCCTTTTAATGGCTGAGTGATAATATTCCATTTGTATAAACGCACTACAACCTCTTTATCCATTCATCTGTTGATGGACATCTAGGTTGCTGCCATGTCCTGGCTATTGTAAATATTGTTGCAGTGAACATTCAGTTCAGTTCAGTTCAGTTGCTCAGTCGTGTGCAACTCTTTCCAACACCATGGACAGCAGCATGCCAGGCCTCCCTGTCCATCATCAGCTCCTGGAGTTTACTCAAACTCACGTCCATTGAGTCGGTGATGCCATGCAACCATCTCACCCTCTGTTGTCCCCTTCTCCTCCCGCCTTCAATCTTTCCCAGCATCTGGGTCTTTTCCAGTGAGTCAGTTCTTCGCATCAGGTGGCTGAAGTATTGGAGTTTCAGCTTTAGCATCAGTCCTTTCAATGAACACCCAGGACTGATTTCCTTTAGGATGGACTGGTTGGATCTCCTTGCAGTCCAAGGGACTCTCAAGAGTCTTCTCCAACACCACAGTTCAAAAGCATCAAATCTTCTGCCCTCAGCTTTCTTTATAGTCCAACTCTCGTATCCATACATGACTACTCTACTGGAAAAACCATATCCTTGACTAAATGGACCTTTGTTGACAAAGTAATGTCTCTGTTTTTTAATATGCTGTTTATGTTGGTCATAACTTTCCTTCCCAGGAGTAAGCGTCTTTTAATTTCATGGCTGCAATCACCATCTGCAGTAATTTTGGAGCCCCCCAAAATAAAGTCTGACACTGTTTCCACTGTCTTCCCATCTATTTCCCATAAAGTGATGGGACTGGATGCCATGATCTTAGTTTTCTGAATGTTGAGCTTTAAGCCAACTTTTTCACTCTCCTCTTTCACTTTCATCAAGAGGCTCTTTAGTTCCTCTTCGCTTTCTGGCCTAAAGGTGGTGTTATCTGAGGTTATTGGTATTTCTCCTCGCAATCTTGATTCCAGCTCACGCTTGGGGTACATGTATCTTTTAGAATTGTACATTATATACCCAGTAATGGAATTTCTGGGTCATGCGGTTGATTTATTCCTAGTTTTTTAAAGTGATCTCCATGCTGCTCTCCAGAGTGGCTGTACCAGTTTACATTCCTACCGGCAGTGCAGAAGGTCCCCCTTTCCCCGTGTCCTCTCCAGCATTTATTGTTTGTTGACTCTTTGAAGATGGCCATTCGGACTGGTGTGAGGTGATACCTCACTGTAGTTCTGATTGGCGTTTTTCTAATGATGAGTGATGTTGAGCACATTTCTGTGGCTTATTGGCCACCTGTACGTCTTCTCTGAAGAAATGCCTTTTTAGGTCTTCTGCCCATTTTTTGGTTGGGTTGTTTGTTTTTCTGATATTGAACTATGGGGGCTGCTTACATATTGTGTAAACCGTTTGTCAGTTGCTTCATTTGCAATTATTTTCTCCCATTCCAGGGGTTGTCTTTTTACCTTTTTTATGGCTTCCTTTGGTGTTTGAAAACTTTTAAGTTTTATTAGGTCCCATTTATTTTTGTTTTTATTTCCTTTAATCTAGGAAGTGGACCAGAGAGAATCTAGCTGCGATTTTTGTCAAAGAGTGTGCTGCCTATGTTTTCCTCTAAGAGTGTTACAGTTTCTGCTCTTACATTTAGGTCTTTAATACAT
>SJYX01001143.1:160885-172452 GCA_006410675.1 Oreotragus oreotragus | reverse complement strand
TTACAACCTTTGTAAAGCCACACTGTCTCTTAGTGCCAGGTTGGAACTAGGGGGGACTCTGGTGTCAAGGAATCAGCTCCAGGCAGGTGACAGGCTTCCAGCTAGCAGTGGAAGCAAGTTTGCCAGGAGCAGGCTTGTGGGGGACAGGCTGCTTTCCCAGCAGCTGACTTGGCAACACAACCAGGTATTTAGGTAAGGAAACAGGAATGGGTGGGTTGTAGCTGGGGCTCTGCAGAAGATGGCCCTTGTCTCCTGTTCTGTTCTGCAGTTACTGGCTGGCTGTCCGTAGGCAAGCTGCAAAAGGCCTCAAAGGCCCCAAAGGCCCAGGGTTCTCACCTGGACTCTCAGATGTGTCTGTTTTCCCTCATCTATCTTTGCATCCCTGTCTCTCAGTCTGTAAGCTCCTTGTGGGTAGAAACTGGGTTCATCATGTAGGAGACTATGAGCAGCATATAGCAGGGGCTCAAGAAATGCTTGAGTTTTATAAGTTGGCCAACCTTGGAAGGAACTCTGGAAAAAAGCGAGCAAGAGTGTGAGAGTATGGAGAATCCTCATCTGTTGTCCTATGTCGAACATTTTAACAATTTGTGAAAACAGCTTGTTTGGTTTTAAAATCAAAATTTTAAAAGTGTACATTTCTTTCCTGCTTCTTAAGTCATTTTCTATCACCTCAGGTCCCTTCTGTGGTGTTGGAGAAGACGCTTGAGAGTTCCTTGGACTGCAAAGAGATCCAACCAGTCCATTCTAAAGGAGATCAGTCCTGGGTGTTCATTGGAAGGACTGATGCTAAAGCTGAAACTCTGATACTTTGGCCACCTCATGCGAAGAGTTGACTCATTGGAAAAGACCCTGATGCTGGGAGGGATCGGGGGCAGGAGGAGAAGGGGACGACAGAGGATGAGATGGCTGGATGGCATCACCAACTCGATGGACAGGAGTTTGAGCAAGCTCCAGAGATGGTGAAGGACAGGGCAGCCTGGCGTGCTGCAATCCACGGGGTTGCAAAGAGTTGGACATGACTGAGCAAGTGAACCAACAACGATAGGCCCTCATTAGGAAAAAAAAAGTTGGTGAGGACTGACATTCTCAGCAACCACCCTTGAAAAAGCTCTTCTAGCATCTGTTCTCAAGGCATGTTTCTGAAACCTGGGGGAGGGCTCAGGCAGCTGATAAAGCTATTTTCAGTCATTATCACATTTCCCTGTGATCACCACTGCTCTGAGGGTCTCACATCGTGACTTTGCTCACGCAGGAGGCTTACCCAGACAAGGTGTCAGCAAATCATCAGACGTTCTGTTCTTTCAAAGGCAGATAATGAACTTCCTGGCCAGCAAGAGGCCAGGGACCTCCCTGTAACTTTATCTCTCAAGGAACTCCAGAGGCGGCCACTTGTGCCACTGTCTTTGTTTCAAAGCCTGCTGCACAGTGCTAGACAGAGACTCTGTCCTGGTTTGTAAAAATGGTGAATATTCCACTGACAGCTCTAGCTGGAATTATCTGACTGGGAAACTGATATGAAACTAGCTTCCTCGTGTGAACTCAGTGTGAATTTGTCACTCACAGCCAAGAAGAACATGCCTCACAGAGTGTTTTCAAATCCACGTAGTCTATTATTTGCAACTTAGGCAGTGAATGGCAGGAAACATACAAGAGGAAAGGATAAGAAGTCTGAAGATGCAGTGACATGACGCAAAAAAATAAATGCGCCTAATTTGATGACATTGACTTCACAAAGCATCAAGGCCATTTCTATATGAAATAATCAGATTGAAACAATTGAGTTTCTGTGTAACCCTTCACCCACATTGTTTTTCTCATGCTCTTGAGATTTTGCACAAATCTGTTAAAGTTCATAGTAGGATAAAAAAGAACTGGGATGTTCAAATCGAAACATTAATTTCCTCTGAAATAGAATATTGGTTGTTCAAATGTGATTAAGTTTCAAGGTTAAAAATGTTTTTGTGCTTATGAGAAGAGACTCCCATACACAGTTTTGATAAGGCTGTACAAGTTTTATGAGGGAGAAGCAAGGTAAACCTGAGTAGAAACATCTTCCTGACATCAGGATGACATATTTTTCCCCCCAGGGGAGAATTCCTGCCTTATTTCTAATTTTAAAAGATGAATCAGTTTTTTCTGTGTGCTTTTCTTTGTTTCCTAAGTTTTCAGAGTTTATCATCGAATTGTCTAATTTCGAATAAGGCACTATGAAAATAATTTAAAAGGTAACCCAGAGGTGTTGACTGTGAATGTCTTTGTCAGTGACATTGAGAAGGAAGTGGATTCAGCCCTTGCCTTGGAAAGAAGCCTGTTCCAGGGCTTGTACTTCCTCAAAAAGAAGGATGGACATATGTCAGTGGCTCTGAAATGGCCTTATCCTTTCAGCAATGTAAAGCAATAATCAGGATCTCACTTGTCATCGCTGCAAAATGGGAGAGGTGAAATACACAGCCAAGTAGAGCATTTATCTCTTTCTTGAGCCAAAGGAAGGAAGCCTTTTGAGATGTTTGGTATGTTTGGAAGATGAAGATAAACGGGAGTGCCCTTCTGCCCCAACGAGAGAACAGCAGAAAAATGTCCTGACCTTGGTTTCCACATTTCGCTTCTCTGGCCTTGAGACCTATCACAAGGAAAGGCCTGAACATTCACGGAAATTTGTGACTACTATTGTAGGTGCAAGTATTGCCACAATTTTGGTATAGCCAGTGCGATGCATGAAACCCACCAGAGATTTTGAATCCTGTTGACTGCTTTATGAATGCCTCACTGTTTAAAAGGAGCTCAGAGAAAGGGAGTCATTTCATCTGCCTTTCATGATCAGAGGTCTGTTTGACTCTGATTCTCTCGTTCATTCATTCATAAAATGTTTACACAAAGCTTTCTTTGTGTCATAGACTCTACTAAGTACTTTTGCCTATATTGATGTTTTAAAATCCCTCCTAGAGTTTTGTAAGGTAGGACTCTTTACCCTCATTTGATAGCTACGGAGACTGTTGGAGAAGCAGCAAATCATTTGCCCAAATTAGCGATGAGGGGAATACGTTCAAACCTCAGACTTCTGGTAGCGTCCCCTGGGTTCTTTTGCTCTCTGGGCTGTGGTCTGTTATTCACTAGACTGCATATGCTCACTTTCACTACTGCTTCTTAGACAAAGCCTTTTCTTGTTTACTGTGTGTCTAATTAACTTAAGATCACATTAGTTTCTGTGGATTAGAAATAGAAAAGCAAATGAAAAATTCAATTTTATCAGGATGATTCTGTGAACTGGATGTGACCATGACCCTATTTGGTGCTTAAAAGAAAGTTCACGACATCTGGATGTCTGGGTTAATTGCTTCATTCTGATGTGACCAACTCTTGGAACACAAAGTGCCAACATGTTAAGGTGAAATAGAGCAGAATGGTCAACAGAGAAGGGCCAGGGTACTCTAAACCCCAAATCTTGAGCTTTCCAGGGTAAGGAGCATGATCCAGAAATTGACTGAGAGGGCCGAAGGGACCTACCAAACAGAAGAAAAATTAGAATGCTCAACACCACTAATTATCAGGAAAATGCACATCAAAACCACAATGACATGTCACCTCACACTTGCCACTATGGTTATCATCAAAAAGAACACAGCCAACAAGTGTTGGAAGGATGTGGAGAAAAGGCAACCTTTGTACACTGTTGGTGGGAATGTAAATTGGCGTAGCCACTGTGGAAAACATTTTGGAGATTTCTCAAAAAACCAAAATTAAAACTACCATAGTGAAGTATCTCAGTAGTGTCCGACTCTTTGCAACCCCATGGACTGTAACCTGCCAGGCTCCTCCATCCATGGGATTCTCCAGGCAAGAATACTGGAGTGGGTTGCCATTTTCTTCTCCAGGGGATCTTCCCGAGCCAGGGATCGAACTTGGGTCTCCCACATTGAAGGTAGATTCTTTACTGTCTGAGCCACCGGGGAACTACCATATGATCCAACAATTCCATTCTTGTGTATATATTTGAAAGAGATATGCACTCCAATATTCATATCAGCATTATTTACAATTGCCAAGATAATACATTAAAGCAACCCAAGATTCCATCAACTGATGAATGGATAAAGAGGATGTGGTATATATAATGGAACATGACTCAGTCATAAAAAAAGAATGAAATTTTGCTGTTTGCAACAACATGGATAAACTTGGAGGGTATTATGCTAAGTGAAATAAGTCAGAGAAAGACAAATATTGTATGATGCTTATATATGGGGTTTAAAAATATAACAAAGTAGTCAGTATAAGCAACCTCACACATATAGAGAATGAAATAGTGGTTGCCTGTGGGAGAGAAGGAAGGGAGAGGGGCAAATATTGAAGTAGGAGATGAAGAGGTACAAACTATTTGGTGTGAAATAAGCTACAAGGATATGCTGTAACAACACAGGGAATATAGACAGTATTTTACAAGTGGAGTGTAAACCTTAAAAATTGTGAATCACTGTATTGTATACCTGCAACTTATATTATTATACAGCTGTATACACTATATTGTATACCTGTAACTTATATTATTATACAACAATTACCATTAATAAAACCATGGGAACAAATAAAAAATACTTGTAGAAAAAAAGAGAAATTAGAAATATACTGGGAAGTCCCTTTTTACAAGTGGAGTGTAAACCTTAAAAATTGTGAATCACTGTATTGTATACCTGCAACTTATATTATTATACAGCTGTATACACTATATTGTATACCTGTAACTTATATTATTATACAACAATTACCATTAATAAAACCATGGGAACAAATAAAAAATACTTGTAGAAAAAAAGAGAAATTAGAAATATACTGGGAAGTCCCTTATGTTTGGGAGTTCATGTACACCCGTGGCAGATTCATGTCAATGTATGCCAAATCCAATACAGCACTGTAAAGTAAAATAAAGTAAAAAAAAAAAAAAGACAAATTCTGCTCCAGGCAGTGGGACAGAGTAGAAAGAGCAGGCTTTAGTGACAGGCAGCCCTGAACTTGAAGTTGCTTCATTTACTGACTCCAAAGAGAGAAGCAAGAGACAATCTTTAAATTGTATTTCTCATAGGCAGGATGGGGATAAGAAAGTATAACTTAAAGATGTGTCTTAAGAATTAAATCAGATTATATAGGCCAACTACTTCTCTAGTACCTAATGTCAGCAGTATTGAGTAAATTGAAATTATTTTTCATTTAATCACTAGTTAAAAAAAAAACAGGCAATGTTATGCATATAATATGGGCTCAACTATTTACAAGCAATATGGGGCGGGGAGGGGGGCAGGGGGAGGAACAAGGAAATAAACCAAAGTATTTACAGTTTTCTATGTGTGATAGAATAAAGTCACTATTTTTTCCTCTTTCTTTATACCTTTCTAAATTTTACAAGCTATGTACAATTTGCTCATGTTATTTTAACGAGAAAACACAAAGCAAAAGAGAACTAATCTCTCCCTTTAAGTAGATCCTTAAGATGTTTTCATTACATCTTAGAAGATGGAAAATGAATGGTAAATTCATGAATAAAAATGCCTGATTTTTACTATCCCTCCCTCTCCAAAAGGGATCTCATGTAATTAGCATATTGTTATCAGGGACTTAGTCACTGCTTGAGGGTCAACATCTTTAATCAAGATAAAAGTTCAGTTTCAGCTGAGAAATGTTATGTTTGACCACAGGAGTTCAAACTATACCACTGACTCAGGTTTGGCCAGTGGTTTTTCTTACAACGGAACCTGGTCATTACAGAGTTTGCTACTGCATCCTAAGACAAGTTTTTAGAAGAGTTAATTATTATTTTGGTTGCTAAACAATACCTACAGTCTTTGAGATACTGTAATAAAATGTCTTCTTAAAGAAAATTGTATCGAGATCATACTAGTCCAGCATTCTTACTCCCTTTCTGTGGCTGCTGCTGCTAAGTCGCTTCAGTCGTGTCCGACGCTGTGCGACCCCATAGATGGCAGCCCACCAGGCTCCTCCGTCCCTGGGATTCTCCAGGCAAGAATACTGGAGTGGGTTGCCATTTCCTTCTCCATTTCTATGGCTAGTAAAGTCTTTTATAAAAATGAATATCCTTTCAGTTGCCCGCTTTTCTTTGTAAAGGAATTGTCTTAAAGAGAGATCCCGAAAGAGAGAAAAGCAGATATCAATATAAAAGCTGACAGGGCTGAAAAGGCTTTCCACATATGGATGGAAAAGGAACTTTCTAGAAAAAGATGCTAACATTCTCTTTCCTTCCTCTTGATTTCCTGTACAGTGAGACATTGAGAAGCAAATATCAAAGAAACATGCAGGCCACTTACCCATGCAGTCTGGGCCCCAGTGGCCTGGACAGCACTGAGGCTGGAGATAATCCCGCCTACAGATATGGCGGCATCCAGGGAGAAACAGGGAGTATGATCTGACCTCAAAGGTGTACCTTGAAGAGAAAAAGTGGATGTTCACCCATAATTACAGACAGCAACTCAGTGAACTCTGGGCAGCAAGATTGCCATAGGTTTTAATTCAGGTCTTTACACTTGTCTATATTTTAAAATATGTAGATTGAACACATTTTGCTTCCTAGGTAAAAGAAAACTTAATCATGATTCATCTTTTATGTAAGAGCTGGATGAAAAAAATCAGGGAAGGATGAAATAAGGGTGAAGTATCTAAAATGTTAGAAATAAAGTTAATTGATGAAAGAAATGATATTAGGTTCTAGGCATATGTTAGATGTAGACTTCAGACTTGTCTCTGACTGTCCTAGCAGCCAGTGAAAGAAGGGAAAGTTCAAGCGTTACGTGATGCACAGTATCTGTGGTTTCAAAATAAACTGATCATTTAGGACTTGAAAATTTTTTGCAGATGCTATAGATGGAAAATTTCTGTGAGAGGTGTTCTAAGGTAGGGAGCAATATTTGCCATGGTTTCCTTGAGAGAGAATCATGAGTTCCTTAGAACAGTTTTTGTAATAGCCGAGGAACAGATATTCTATGGAGGTTAAACACTTGTCTATTTACAGAGATCTGGTGGCTCAGACAGTAAAGCGTCTGTCTACCATGTGGGAGACCTGGGTTCCATCCCTGGGTCAGGAAGATCTGCTGGAGAAGGAAACGGCAATCCACTCCAGTACTCTTGCCTGGAAAATCCCATGGACAGAGGAGCCTGGTAGGCTACAGTCCATTGGGTCGCAAAGAGTCAGACACGACTGAGCGACTTCACTTTCACTTTCACTTGCATGGATGGCTTATTTCAGGACATGATTGCAGTGTATCTAGAGCATTCTTCCATGACTGTCATTTCTTTTCATTGGGCCATTAAGAATAGTGTGATGCTGAGTTCAAGGTTGTATCCCTAAACCAGTCCCTGGAACGTTGCTGATTAACTGCAGGGCTACTGGCTTTGTGGGCACTCGAGTTGGAGATAGTGTTGATGATTTCTTTGAAAAGCTGAACATACTGGCATGGACATTTCTTCACAAAAAGGGGGAAATGGAGAGCACAAAAGAAAACGAAATGTCCCCTCAAGAACCAGGCATGGCATAGAAAACAAACTTGTGGTTACCAAAGGGGAAAGTGGGGGGGCGGTAAATTAGGAGGGATTAACAGATATGCACTATTATATATAAAAGAGATAAACAACAAGGACCTACTGTATAGCACAGGGAACTATATTCAGTATCTTGTCATAAACTATAAAGAAAAAGAATACATGTATATAACTGAATCACTTTGCTGTCTACATGAAATTAACATTGCAGATCAGCTATATTTCAATTAAAATTTTATATTAAAAAACCAGCCTTGGATTTGTTTCAGCATAAATGAGTGACATGTCAAAGTCCCCAGTTCTAAAATAGATAAAATCTATCTAAAATCTATGCTATCTATCTAAAATAGATAGCATGAGTGCAACAATCATATTCTTTGTGTTTGTGGGAAGGGGAAGAAGTGGGGGGGACACATAACCAAGTGCCCACTTTGGTCGTGAAGAGTACAGTATAAAGAGTGTTCTAAGTCCCCCTATAATTTTGACCTTGAGCTCCAAATCTTTCTGATGTACTTTCTCAGAGAATCTGGTTGCAAATGTGTGCCCACTTTAGTAATTGAGTGGTCAACTGCTGCACATCCTTGCTAATACCAGGCCAGTTAATGCTGGGAAACTTCTATTAAAAATGATGACTTGGGGTTTTAGAATATAGTACAGTTAACTGCATTAGTGATTCCCAGGTGGCACTAGTGGTAACGAGCCCGCCTGCCAGTGCAAAAGACTTAAGAGATTTGGGTTTGATCGCTGGGTTGGGAAGATCCCCGAAGGAGGGCATGACAACCCACTCCAGTATTCTTGCCTGGAGAATCACATGGACAGAGGAGCCTGGGGGGCTACAGTCCATGGGCTCACAAAGAGTCGGACATGACTAAGGTGACTTAGCACGTAATGATGCACAGCTGCATTAAGCAAACATGAATTTAAAATAGTGTAATATAACAGAGTTAATTGTTTCATTTTATACAAAAATTTTCCAGTCCCTCACCCCTGAATTAAAAGCAAACTCATTGAATAGTTTAATTTTTAAATTAGGAGACTGAGTAAATTAAATTTGTGTTTGCATTTGAGCTGCCTGGATGCATTCATGAGCTGGTGGGCAGAAATGCTTGTCATCCTTTGTAAGGATTAAATTTGAATGATGAGAGTTTTGAGGTCAAAAAGAGGTCTTCAAGAATGCAACACTCACCTAAAATGAAACAAATCTGTCTCCCTTCTCGGAGTTCTATAGTATCAGGATCAGGATGCCGAGCTGGTTAGTAAGATGACTATCGGACCCAAAGCCTTATTAAATTGTATTTTTAAAAATTAATTTTAACTGGAGTATAGTTGCTTTACAATGTTGTATTAGTTTCAAAGGAAGACCCAAGGCTTTTAACATGCTCTGACTAGAACTCTTTCCAGAGGAAACAAACCCCAGATGTTCAAAATAAAGAAGGGCAAGATGAGAGGAGAATATTTCTGTGCAACGCAATGTAGTCAATTTTGTATGAAAATGTGAATTGTAATATAATTTTTAGACTCACGGTCATAGTTGTGAGTTGCTGAAGTTTGGGCTCAGTATAACCTTAGAACAAGAGAAAATCATGGAAATACTCTGTAGTTTTAAGTCGGGAAGTTTCCATTTGGATCACAACCCCTTAATTTCCAAGACTCCAGCACATTATCTCATGATGAATACCTGCAATCTCGGATCCCCACAGTGCCATTGGTAATCTTGGTGTAACCATCTGGGCACTTCATTCCAAAGCTGACTGAGCAGGATTGGCACTCAGTTCTAATTGTAAGGAAAGACTTCTTATCACATCTTTTTCCCTGTGAAAACACAAAAAAGAAAAAAAAAAAATCAAATCCCACTAGCAAAGCCTGGATTGGCCAGTCTCCTCCATTAGCTTCATGTAAACAAAATAACAGGGGCGACAATGAGGTTGATAGGTGATGACTGGCCAGTCTTTCCATCAGATCTGAAAGGACTGTTGGGATCAACAGGGATCAGTGTCTGCCATGGGAAGCTGCTGCTGGTACCATGCCTTTGCCATCATGGATCTCAAGTCTGGAGTCTGGCAAAACAGGGCAATGTCACTATTGACATATATTCGAATGGGAAACTGAAAGTATACCACAGGGTACACTTTTCAAATGGGAAATTGTAAGCAGGTTCTTCAAGGTCAGTTGTTCATCGATCAACAGGTCTCAAGAATATTCCTTCAGCATTGATTCCATAGGAATAATGTGGTATAGGTGCTAAATAAAGCATATAGCTCCTGCTCCAAAGACGTTTACAATCTCTTGTTACAATCCAGCTAGGATGTGGGCTCCACAAGGGTGGTGATCTTTATCTATCTTGTCCTCTGCTGTACTCTGGACACTTGGACCAGTGTCTAGCACACAGTAGAGTTTAGTAATGATTTGTTTATTGAATGAATGACTTGTGGGGAATCACAAAGACACACCATAAATAGTCATTTGGCAACAGCAGGTGGCAAAGAATTCAGATGCAGACACACTTTGGCCTTGTCTTCCGGGTCGCTCATCCATGATTCTGGTACTGATTTTCCATGGATCTCCCCCTCTTTCTCAAGTTTCCTTCATCTCCCCATCAAACTTAAGCAGCAGTTTTGTACAATGTAAAAAGATTGAACTTGGGACTCAAAAGACCTAAGATTGGAATCAAGCTCTGTATCTTGCTAAATATACAGTCTCAAATGAATTCCTTATTCTTTGCCATCATCTGTAAAGGGTGGATATTGATAACCACTGTACAGGTTATTAAGATCTCTGAGTGGTATAACACATGAAAATCACCTGGCTAGTATCTGGAATGTCACAGGCCATAAATGTCAGCCCCTGAGATGCTTTTTTTTTTTTTTTTTGGCCACATCATACAGCATTCAATGATGTCAGTTCTCTGATCAGGGTCTGAACCCATGCCTCCTGCATTGGAGGCTTCCCAGGTAGCACAGTTCAGTGGCAAAGAATACACCTGACAATATAGGAGACATGGGTCCAATCCCTAGATCAGGAAGATCCCCTGGAGTAAGAAACGGCACCCCACTCCAGTGATCTTGCCTGGAAAATTCCATGGACAGCGGAGCCTGGTAGGCTACAGTCCATGGGGTCACGAAGAGTCAGACAGGACTGAACAGACACACCTGAACACAAACGCAGTCTTAACCACTGGACCACCAAGGAGGTCCTGCTGCTTCTCTGTTCTGACCTCCGTATTGATCAGAGTGTTCTTTCCTCTTCCCTTGGTGACCCAAACCTTGTCTCCTTTAATACCCTGTGTTACCACGTCCACAAAACCACACTCATCTTTCTTCTCTCAGCTCCTCCTCTCCCTATGGCTGGTCAGTGAAGAATGTTTTGTGGTCTCTCCATTAGAAAGACCCTTGCAGGAGAGGACCACTTTCTCCTATTTCTTTGTCATCCCTTGGGTCTGGCACTAGGTTAGGGATGGTGGGAACATCCTAGCTACTTCTAAATTCACTGAAATATGTGAGGGCTGCATAAGAAGAAAGCTTACATCTACAGGGAAATTTATGGTCATGCAAGCTTCCAAAGGCATCATCTTATTTGATCTCAACCACTGTAGAGATAAATAAAGGAGGCATCAGTATCCTCACTTTAGTGGGGAGAAAACTGAGGTTGGGGAGGTTCAGTGACTCGGCCAAGGTCACACTGTCAGTGATTTTGATTCCTTGATCAGCCATTGCTCTTCCCTACACACTATAGTGGCATATAGAAAACAAACATCTGTTTTTACTGGCAGGTTTCACTTGGTGATCATTGTGAACCAAAATAGCACTGGAATGTTCTTTGTGGACTAATAAAAGCCACTCTTAGATATTGCTTGAATTCTTTCCCTTTAATGGCTAGGGCACATCTACATTTTTTAAACAGGATTTTCTTTACATTCAGTTCAGTTCAGTTCAGTCGCTCAGTCGTGTCCGACTCTTTGCGACCCCATGAATCCCAGCACGCCAGGCCTCCCTGTCCATCACCAACTCCTGGAGTTCACTCAGACT
>SJYX01001143.1:146830-160451 GCA_006410675.1 Oreotragus oreotragus | reverse complement strand
AGTCCAAGGGACCCTCAAAAGTCTTCTCCAACATCACAGTTCAAAAGCATCATTTCTTCAGTGCTCAGCCTTCTTCATAGTCCAACTCTCACATCCATACATGACCACTGGAAAAACCATAGCCTTGACTAGATGGACCTTAGTTGGCAAAGTAATGTCTCTGCTTTTGAATATGCTATCTAGGGTTTACCATTTAGATAAGTATATGGAGTGACATTACTTTGTCTTTTCTATCTTAGCAAGCCAGGTTAATCCTGTCTTTTCAAGAAATCCCTTGACCATCAAATGATTCTTTTCAAGTGGAAAGGCTCATTATTTCTCTCATATGGTCCCGTCTGAAGAGTAAACTCAGCTACTATCGTTTGTAGAGCAACGTCAAGGGAGAAACTGAAGCTTAGAGGGACTAAGTAACACACTCAGGGTTCAGCAGCTAGTAAGCCACGGAGCATAGAGAGCGAAAGAGGGGTGAAAGCGTTAGTCACTCAGTCATATCTCTTTGCGACCTCATGGACTGTAGTCCACCAGGCTCCTCTGTCCATGAAATTCTCCAGGCAAGAAAACTGGAGTTGGTTGCCATGCCCTTCTCCTGGGGATCTTCCTGACCCAGGGATTGAACCCGGGTCTACTGTAGAGGGGTGAAAGCGTTAGTCACTCAGTCATATCTCTTTGCGACCTCATGGACTGTAGTCCACCAGGCTCCTCTGTCCATGAAATTCTCCAGGCAAGAAAACTGGAGTTGGTTGCCATGCCCTTCTCCTGGGGATCTTCCTGACCCAGGGATTGAACCCGGGTCTACTGCACTGCAAGCAGATTCTTTACCATCTGGACCACTACAGAAGCCCAGTCACTTATCCTCAAATAGCTGTTCGTTCAATCTTGATTTAACAAGAAAGCCCCAGAGTCAATCTTGCCCCTGTCTAACCTCAGAGCTGGAGCACTTAACCCATATGCCATCTTTCAACATTTTAGTGAAAGGCATTATCAGAGTATAGTCAACTGGAATAAAATTGGTATTGATAAAGTTTGCCTGGCAGGGGGAGGAACAATGGGGATTTTGGGATTAGCAGGGGCAAACTATTATCTGTGGGATGGTATGCAACAAGGTCCTACTGTATAACACAGTGAACTATACAATATCCCATGACAAAGCATAATGAAAAAATATGAAAAAAATAGATATGTATAGCTGAGTCATTTTGCTGTACAGAAGAAATTAACACATCATGGTAAATCAGTTATACTTCAATAAAATAAAATAAAAATTGCTTGTCACAAAACAGACTCACAGACATAGAGAATAGAATTGTAGTTGCTAAGGGGGTGGGGGGATATGGGAGGGGTGTGTTGGGAGTTTGGGATCAGCAGATGTAAACTAGTATACAGAGAATGGATAAACTACAATGTCTTATTGCATGGCATAGGATATACTCAATATCCTGTGATAAACCATCATGGAAAAGAATATGAAAAAAGACTGTATATATGAATATGAATATGAAAAAAGACTGTGTGTGTGTATAAAGAAATTGCCTGGCACAGATGCAGAGTCATGTTTATGTTCTATTAGTCATAAAGCAGAAATCCTAACTTGTGAAACGCATTTTAAATAAGTCACTTAGATCATCTCTCACATACACTCCTATATTTTTTTGGCTGCACAGCCTATGGTATCTTAAGTTGCCTGACCAGGGATCCAACCAACGGCCCCTGCAGTAGAGTACTAAGTTTTGGACTGCCAGGGAGGCCCCTCACATACCCTCCTCTAGCCTGGACTTGCTGCAGAGCTGGTTCTGAACCTGCTCTATGATGGCAACTCAGGTGTCGTCACAGGCAGGCATGCTAGCATCCCTCATCGGGCCACTGATTCCACTACCCTGGGTCCTCTGACTACAACCCATGGAAGGTAGATGGATGGATTCCCGGCATTTTGGTGACCTCGTGTTTCTCAATCAGTTATGACCTGACCTGGAATTCCCCAGAGCTCCTCTCTACTCATCTCTCTACAGTCATTGTTATTTTCAACATTCAGAATGATGCAATGGGAGGGATTCATTAAAACAAACAAACAGAAAAGATAGCAAAATCCACAACGGAGAGAGGAATTTTAGGGCTAAAATCAGAGATCCCAGCAATTGCATTTTAGCACAGAATAGAACCAACTGGCTTAGTACCCCTTCAGACAGATGGATCCTTGTTAGCATACTATTCTCCATAAATTTTTTATTTTGTGAAAACCAGAGATTACGCTTTACTCATGACCACATAGGAAAGCAAAAGGTTTTAAACACAATCATGAAGCTAAACAAACTTTTAAAAAACATAAGTTTCATCTTACCTGTTCTGCAGTTTCAGACAGGGAGCAGAGATTTTGTACCACCAATCCAAGAAAGAAAAGTATTAGACTTTGTTGCATGGTGAGGAAATATCTGCTTCTTCTCCACGTCAGGCAACTGTCAGGACTGTGTAGCTACTTAAATTTAGTTTGATGAACGCCCTGTGAATTCTTTCTCATTTCAGTGTTTGCTTTTAAATCTTTTCCTCTCCTTTTTTTCCTGGATTGTAACAGATGATATGTGAGAGCTGTCTCTAGACAGGAAAAATGGCCAATCTAGGGGTCGTGGTGAAATCGGCCACTCTCAACTGTATACATGTCCTGGCTCAATGACAGGATATCCTGAAGGGGCCGAGGCAGAGACATGATCTGGAATTTTTGTGCCTTGTGAAACTCCCAAGAAAAAGCTCCTGCCCCCACTGTTCTGCCCATCCTCCTCTGGTCCTGCCTACTGCTGACCTCAGGCCCTGCCAACACGAACACAACCACACCATGGAAAACTGCAAGCCTCTCTCTCTGAATGCAAAGGTCTGAGCTTGTCATCAGGCAGTATATACGGGGGTACCCATAAATGGGCACAATTCCAGGTGTGGAGGGGATGTTGCAGAAGGCTGGTCCTTGACTTAGGTGATAGTGGTGGAAAACTCTATCACAAAGAAATGTCTCTTTTAAGATGCCATCGGTTGAGTTTTTGACTCATCTTTGGCCTCTTCCAGGTCACTTTAGCAGCAAATAACTGAGTCTACAGATCTCATCTTATGCTTCAAGGCCTAGGTCTAATGTCACCTCTTCCAGGAAGGCTTCTGTCTTTCTCCTCTAATATTCATCTTGGAGGCCCTCCCAGCATTTTGCACATCATGCTACGAAAGCCCAGTCACCTCCATCCACAATTCACTGTATGTCTGTCTCCCGTAACCAATTATTAATTTCTTGAGAAGCAGGCCTAACCTTTAACTCCAGCAGCATAGAGCAGAGATCTGTATATGAAAATTAGAAAAACAACTCTAGCCAACATTTGTTGAAGACTTACTATGTACTACTCACTCTGCTAGACTTCTCCATGGATTAACCCATTTAATCCTCACAATTCTTGGTGAAATAGAATTGTTCTCCCCATTTTACAGATGAGGTAACTGAGG
Organism: Oreotragus oreotragus; assembly: GCA_006410675.1. Taxonomy (NCBI): domain Eukaryota; kingdom Metazoa; phylum Chordata; class Mammalia; order Artiodactyla; family Bovidae; genus Oreotragus; species Oreotragus oreotragus. Next base: position 156,980 of record SJYX01001143.1, on the reverse strand, counting down.
CAGAGAGGTTAGGCAACAACTTTTCCAAAGTCACACAGCAAGTAGGTGAGGATCTAGTTTTCAAACTGGGTGACTCCAGAGCTAGTACTATTAACCACTATCCTAAAACAATACTTTACACATAAATAGCAGGTGGTGCTCCAGTCTCACTGACATGATGGAAAAATGTCAGACCTGGCACCACAAAGGATAAAGTCTAGGCTAATCAACTTTTGAGAGGCCCTTGGACAGCAAGGAGATCAAACTAGTCAATCCTAAAGGAAATCAACTCTGAATATTCATTAGAAGGACTGAAGCTGAAGCCCCAATACTTTGGCCACCTGATGGAAGAAGAGCTGAATCACTGGAAAAGACCTTAATCCTGGGAGGGATTGAGGGAAGGAGGAGAAAGGGGCGACAGTGAATGAGATGGCTGGATAGCATCACTGACTCAGTGGATATGAGTTTGAGCAAACTCTGGGAGATAATGAAGGACAGGGAAGCCTGGAATGCTGCAGCTCATGGGGTCATAGAGAGCTGGACATGACCGAGTGACTGAAAAACAACAATCACCAAAACAGGCTTAGGGTATATCTCATGACACCGAGTTAATTGGGAGACTCACAGTTAAAGACTAGTTTTTGTTAAATAATCCTAACTCTACAAAATCTTTCCCTCTGGATGTTTGAAACAACATTATATTCTATTGATCAGTAATCCAAGAAACTTCTGGTACAGATAAGCCCTTCAGAGGCTAGCCCAGAGGTCTGAATGAGAAGACACCAGATAAGGAAGTCCTCACAACCCTTTGGTTCAGTGTATTTCAACTTCATTTAGAATCTACAAAGCTTTGTAGACGACTCCACTTGCATGGGTGACCGCTGCTCAACTATGGACTATTATTGTGTAAAGTCAATGAAATTGAGGTTAACCTGTTAACACAGCTATGTTACCTTAACTAATATTTGAGGGGAAGAAGTTGAAAGCATTTTTTTTTTTTTCTGATTCTTTTCTCTCTGAAGAACATGGATTAGTGTTTGTGCCTAGGAATGGGTTGGATTCCTGTGTGTGTGGTGGGGAGGGGGAACGAACCCATATTTGCATTTCCTAAATGGTTGTGGATGGAGAAGGTGATGGCACCGCACTCCAGCACTCTCGCCTGGAAAATCCCATGGACAGAGGAGCCTGGTGGGCTGCAGCCCATGGGGTTGTGAAGAGTCAGACACGACTGAGCAACTTCCCTTTCACTTTTCACTTTTATGTATTGGAGAAGGAAATGGCAACCCACTCCAGTGTTCTTGCCTGGAGAATCCCAGGGATGGGGGAGCCTGGTGAGCTGCCGTCTATGGGGTCACACAGAGTCGGACACGACTGAGGTGACTTAGCAGCAGCAGCAGCAGCAAATGGTTGTGGAAGATGCTTCAGGGGGTTATGGAGAAGAATTCTATTAGATAATTTGGAACACCCTGCCTCTGCTGTACCTCTCTTATGGATTGACCATGCTCTTTAGCTCATTCAAGTTTCTGAGAAATCTTTCAGTAAAACATAAGGCAATAAAACCAAACAGTTTCACTTTGCTGAAAGCAGAATTTTCTAAAAGTTTTAGACCTAGAGAGCTTTCTCTCTTTGCAAACTAACCTTCACACCTCCAGGTCTACATTCTATTATATCTATCTATATATTTAGGGAGATACTATCCTAGACTTTAGCAGGTTGAATATGCCATCTTTAAATAATTCAGCATTAGAAATTAGCTTGCTAGTGGCCATGGGGATTCCACAGTCCAGGACCTGTTCACACACTTTATTCATTGCATCAGAAACATTTCTAAATATCTGGCTTTGATTAGCAGTTGAATAGATTTATTAATTTTATTTCTGTTAGGCTCATTTGATTGCTGTGAAAAAAGTTTCTTCAAGTTATTTCAAATCTCTACCACTGCGTCTGCAATACACATGCAATGGACAAGTCCTTAAAATGGTGCAGTGTTCAACCATTCTTAGTATTATTGTATTATTAAAATCAGCTGATGTCATAGATGACTTCCACACACATCTCTACCTTTAGCCCAGCAGAGCTGTGAGGTGGCTCTGAATTTCCTCTGTCCTGAGTTGACCCAGTTCTGCTGACCTCTGTGTGCCTCATGGGGTGGGACGTCATTTTCACTGTAGTGGACCCTGTTCCTTTTTGCTGATTGTTATAAATTGTCTCTAGCCATTCACAGTTATTTTCAGATGAGGATTTTTAATCAACAGTACTTCACAGGCTGTTTGTTCCCTCCAATATCTGCTACTGTGATGTTGGCAGTTATTCAAGGCCTAGGAATGACTTTCTTCTTCTGTGCTCTCTTGCTTCCTTCTCATGTCCCCCTCGACTGGCACTCACCTCCTCACCAGCGCCCCACCCCCAGCCCGCAAACCCTGTGATCTGCCCTCAGCGGTGATAACATGAGGGGTGATCATTTCCTCATGAGAGAGAGGGTTAATTTCCTGATTGGAATTTGGAGAATGTTCCATATTGGAAAAGGTAACAGAGGAGCGGGGACACTTCCTGGGTTACATTGTGGAGCATCCCCTATGGCTGCAGGATTCTGGATTGTTAGTGCTCCTTTCTCTACATCATGCCAGTTATTCAGATTTTAGTTCCTGGTCACTTTGACTAGGTTTCCCTGGTAGCTCAGTGGTAAAGAATCTGCCTGCAATGCAACAGTCTTGGGTTCGATCCCTGGGTGGGGAAGATCCCCAGGAGAAGGGAATGGCAACCCACTCCAGTTTTCTTGCCTGAAGACTCCCATGGACAGAGGAGCCTGGCAGACTATAGTCAATGGGGTCACCAAGAGTTGGACGCGACTTAGTGGTTAATGGCTTCCTGGGTAGCTCAAATGGTAAAAAATCTGCTTGCAATGAGGGAAACCTGGATTCGATTCCTGAGTTGGGATGATCCCCTGGGAAGGGCATGGCAGTCCACTCCAGTATTCTTGCCTGGAGAATTCCATGGACAGAGGAGCCTGGTGGGCTCTAGTCCATGGGGTTGGAAACAGTTGGACATGACCGAGTGACTAAGGGTCAAGGCAGTGGCAGTCTTGTGAATGAGTGAGTGAAGTCGCTCAGTCATGTCTGACTCTTTGTGACCCCACGGACTGTAGCCTGCCAGGCTCCTCCGTCCATGGGATTTTCAGGGAAGAATACTGGAATGGGTTGCCATTTCCTTCTCCAGGGGATCTTCCACCCAGGGATAGAACCTGGGTCTCCCACATTGCAGGCAGACTCCCTGCTGTCTAAGCCACCAGGGAAGAACTAACTTCCCTGGTGACTAACACTAGTCACTAAACCACCACCACTCCAACTAATAAAACGTGTCACATGTGCTTTGAGCAGCCTTCCAAGAAGGGAGAATCATCACCCTTACCATGATCATCACAAACACGCACATAAACTTTTACACATGCCAGACACTCAATTTTGAACTCACTTGGGCTTCCCAGGTGGTGCTAGTGGTAAAGAATCCCCCTGTCAATGCAGAAGATGCAGGTTTGATCCCTCGATCAGGAAAACCCCCTGGACAAGGGCATTCTTGCCCACGCCAATATTCTTGCCTGGAGACTCCCATGGCCAGAGGAGCCTGGTGGGCTACAGTTCATGGGGTCACAAAGAGTCGGACACAATGGAAGCAACTTAACACACACACACACACACACACACACACACACACACACACACACATTCNTATTTAAAGATGATACCACTTACAACAGCTTCCATTATGACTACAGTCAGTAAAGAATCCACCTGCAATGCAGGAGACATGGGTTTGATCCCTGAGCCAGGAAGACCAGATGTGTATAAGAGACAGCACACACACACACACACACACATCCCCCTTTTGCAGATGAGACTGAGGCAGACAGAGGTTAACTCACTTGTCCAAGGTCACAAGACTATGAGTGATGGAGTGGGAGACGAATGAAGGGAGTGTGAAGCCCCAGGTAGATGCTGAGCCACCATCCACAGGTCCTGCTTTGGATCTTGAATCTTGAACAAGGTGCTTCTGGACTTTTTGAAGCAGCCAACAGAGTTAGAGCTTCCGAAGTAGAAAAAAGCTAATCATTTATTGGGAAATCAGTTGTATCTTTTGCTTTGCAGGGGGATAAAAAAGGCCAGAAACTGAGCTGTAAGGTGAATTTTCTGGTCAAGATTTATTTTTCATTCTCTCTGCAGTTTTCGCTAGACTGAGGAAGAAAAGGAACTCAGAACGGTGGATACCTGTGGGTCTCTCTTGAGCAGCTATCTAGAAAACGGAAAAAGTTGCTTTACTTAGCATCAACATCTCCAAGAATTCCTAGAATTTTTCCAAATGAAAACGGTGCTTTGGGAAATAAAAGTGTAGAAACGGGAAAACAAGACTACATTCCTGAAACCTTTCAGCATGAGAAACTTGTTACTGAATCACATTTGTTAGCCAAAACGCTGGTGCTGAGGTTTTTCAGCAAACAGGAGGGTTTATTCAAAAGGATGCCGAAGGAGGAAACTGGAGAAGAAATACCAAATCTGCATTCCCAAAGGCAACAGGCTGGGGTTATTTACGGGATAATGAATAACGGAGCAGGAGAGCATGGAGAGAGGTGATTGGAAGGCATGGAGAGCATGGAGAGAGGTGATTGGAAGGCATAGGGAGCATGGAGAGAGGTGATTGGAAGCTGTGGTAATTGACATTCAGCTCAGGTGTAACTAGGTTACTGGCATCTGCAAGTTCAAAAAGTCACTAGGTGGATCCGCGCGTGCCCAGTTAGTGGTCTTAACCAGCTCAACTGGAACTGGATGCCCATAACTTCAAGTTGCTGGAAAAGAATCTGGCAGATATCTTACTCTCAAGACCGTAAACTCCTTGGAGGACTTGTGAGTTTTGTAGCAACAATGAAAACGATCTTGATTAGTGAAGGCAGATTACAGGTGAAATGGGTTTAAGCCACGATTTCAAAACCAGGGAGAACTCTCTGGAAATGCCGCTCATCCCTGCTCAGACCCTTCCAAGCCTAACATGAACGTTGATGAAATTTAAATTTTGGCCAAGGTGGAACAAACAGAATGAACAAAACAGACTTTCAAAATCGCAGTTTGTAATTTGAAGCAGTATTAAATGTAGTCTCCCAGGAGAAGAGAGAACTAGCTTGAGCCGTAGCTTGAGGATTTTATACCGAGCAGGCATTTTCAGTGGAATCTTTTTTTTTTTTTTTAAATAGGAATAGCTTGCTGATGATTATCTTAGATATTCTTCCTGTGTACTCATTGGGTAGAATTCTTGGCATCTGAAATATCTTGGCCAGAGCATAAAATCTTTGCTTCTCTCCTTCACTTCTTACTCAGTTCATTTCAGTCACTCAGTCGTGTCCGACTCTGCGACCCCATGGACTGCTACACGCTAGGCCTCCCTGTCCATCACTAACTCCTGGAGTTTACTCAAATTCATGTCCATTGAGTCAGTGATGCCATCCAGCCATCTCATCCTCTGTCATCCCCTTCTCTTCCTGCCCCCAATCCCTCCCAGCATCAGGGTCTTTTCCAAAGAGTCAACTCTTCCCATCAGGTGGCCAAAATATTGGAGTTTCAACTTCAGCATCAGTCCTTCCAATGAATATTCAAGACTGATTTCCTTTAGGATGGACTGGTTGGATCTCCTTGCAGTCCAAGGGACTCTCAAGAGTCTTCTCCAGCACCACAGTTCAAAAGCATTGAATTCAGCGCTCAGCCTTCTTTATAGTCCAGCTCTCACATCCATACATGACTATTGGAAAAACCATAGCGTTGACTGGAGGGAACTTTGTTGTCAAAGTAACTTCTCAGCTTTATCTTATAGTAACACTGAAACAATTCAACAGCTATTTATATTCCAGATATAAAAATTACCAAAAAGAAACCCACATTCTTTCTGCTTGTTTTTAAAAGTTTTTTCTTGTATCCATCTGCAGAGCAATATTGAATTCTTTTTTCTTTGCCCTTCTCTCTTCCCTGCTTTGGGTAAAAAAATATCTTACACTTTTCTAAATCAAAGGACTTAACAAGCTAAACTGAAAGTATCCTATAATTTCATATCATATTTTTAATATAAGCAATGGAAATTTCTTTTTTTTAATTTTGTTTTTAAAATTAATTTTTACTGGAGTCTATTCTGGGCTTCCCAGGTGGTGCTAGTGGTAAAGAACCTGCCAGCTAATGCAGGAAACAAGAGATGAGAGTTTAGTCTCTGGGTTGGGAAGATCCTTTGGAAAAGGAAATGGCAACCCCCTCCAGTATTCTTGCCTGGAGAATCCCATGGACAGAGGAGCTTGGAGGGCAACAGTCTGTAGGGTCTTGAAGAGTCAGACACAACTGAAGTGACTTAGTGCTAGCTTGGAGTCTATTCTACAGTACAGCAAAGTGAGTCAGCTACACATATACATATATACCCTCTGTTTTGGATTTCCTTCCAATTTATCATATCATGTTTTGAATAACCTCTTTAAAAGGTCTTCAAGTAAAAGTCTAAATAATATTTTATTTGGCCTGGTTTATATATGTCATTATTCCAAATACTCCCAAATACCTTTGATTGTATAGACATATGTTGAGTCTAACAGGATGCTTTTTCTGTTGCCACCACACTGTAAATTTTACTTAGTCTTTCTTTTGTACCACAGGCATTTGTGGAATGCCAGACACCATTCTGGGCTCTCGGGATACAGAAGTGGGTAAGTCACTTAGCATTGTACATTATAACTTTAATCATATTTTTGCACATATTATCTTGCTTAAATTTTATTATACCCTTGTGAAATAGACTGGAAAAAAGGTGATATCTTGATTTGGTGGATGTGAAAATAGAGGCATTTACCTGTTATGATAAACCAGCTAATGAATGGATTATCATGGTTCATCTAATTCATTCATTCAAATGCTAAACTTGTCTATTTGTTGTCACATGAGACAAGGTCATGACCACCAGAAGTCCTGAAGAACAAATATAAGGAATATGATTGAGATTCATACAACCACAGACATACTTGTGCCAGAACTGAGGTGTACCCATTCCCAGTGGCCCACTGCATGATCTACTCGTCCTGTTGTCCATGGCATAACATGGCATGGCAAATTGGATGGACGGAGGCTTCCTGTTTTATGTTCCAGGACCATGTACCACACCAGCTCTACCCAGCATATGGTGGAGCAGACACTTGCCAAACATGCCTCTCCCTTCAAGACTTGTCTAGCCTGGAAACAACCTTCTCCTAAAGAGTCATTTGATTCATTTCCTTCTAGCTTTTGTTCAAATCCACCTTCTCCAAGAGACATGTGCAGACTATTTTACTGAAAGCTCCCGCCCCAGTACTCCTGCTGCTGCTTATCCTGAGATTTTTTTCCTTGCTCCCCCCCAATTAGAATATATGTTCATTTACGGCAGAGATTTTTGTCTGTTTACTTAACTGATAGATCTCAAATATCTGGAAGGGTGCTTGATAGACAATAAGCGCTCAGTACAGATGACTGACAGAACTCTCAGAAGTGAAAATTTCTCAGTTACATAAACAGGTTAGATAATTCAATAAAAACACCACCATCACCCCCAAAACATTATTGAAACATACTTTTCTTTTTTCTTTAAATTATCTGAGCCGCAAATCAGTTTTTTCTGCATTTGACACCACTCAGTTCTGCCATAGCATACTTCTGTAAATGAATCACTCTAAAATTTCCCTGTTGCTTGTTGAGTTTTTTCCACATCTTTCTCTGTTGGATTATTATTCTGATACCTGGGAAATAAAATTCTTGTAACTATTGTTAAACATTTTTTCTATTTCTTACAAAGTGATTTTCATCCACAAGTTCTAGGCTCTTTCCATCTATGATGAATATAGGTTCAGAAAAGAAAGTTAGTTCAATACATACAAGATTCTGGCTCCAGTGATGCCCCAAACTACTGACCCTGACCTTGAGCAAGCCATTCAACTTTGATAATAAAAGAAGAGGGTTGAATGATGTGATATATAATCTTCTTCACATTTACAGCATATTGTAATAAATATAATTTCTTTGTGTAATATAATAATTTGATAATAATTTAATGTAATAATAAATAATAAAGTAACATTTATTTTCACATTTCTCACCCTAAGATTTCTCTCCCTCCAAATTTCTTTAAGCCTGAACACGTCTGGTGATTGACTTGAATTCTGGGTGCATCCTAGAGGACTATAAGTAAATTACTTTCTTCCCAAGTAATCAGAATTGGGTTAAATCCCTCAAAGTGACTGTCTCAAAGGAAACAAACATTCCAGGATTTTAAGAAGAGGGTGGTGGGGATATAGTTAAGCTAGGATTTATTGTCATGGTGGTATTTTGCCTAAGCGATTTCATCAGCCTGAAGAGGAAAGTATCTGGCCGAACCATACGAAATACTTTTAGGTCAAAAATAAGCTTCACAGGGTGCATCCCACATGTACCTGTGTAGCTCTATTCATGATGCAAAAACAGTTTAAAACGTAATCTTCACAGCGAGGCACCCTCTGAGTCCACTGTCATTTCTCAGGGGCTGAATTTACAGGAAGGTTACGATCGGGAGTGTAAGATACAAGGGCCCAAGTGACTGTCAGTTTGAGTTGAAGTGCTGTGTCTCCAGGTAACACGTCCGCCGGGGTCATGGCATCCCCTCTCCTTTATGCTCCCTAACAGAAGGGAAGTGCTGAATGTACAGATGGATAAACGTCCGTGCCTTCACCTGGCCCTGAACACCCCTCCTGGTTCCTCTGCGTTGTGCTTTGAGAGAGGAAATAAATGCGTGCAGTTATTATGAGGAACTGACAGGGCAAAAGGGTTTCCTGCACACTCATCAGCTCCTGGCCCTTGCAGGAGTCAGCTTCCCCAAGCAGGGGATGTGTCCAAACACGTGTCTCCCTGTCCTCTTGGCCCTTTCCTTTCCCTTTGTTAGGGCAAATCCTTCCAGGCAGCAAACTTTCTTTTTTTGTGATTTTGTTTTTCCTTTCTGTGGAGGCCAGTCAGCAGGTCCTGCTTTAGGCAAAAGTGTAAAGTAGGCAAAGTTTCTCTTGGGCTTCTCCCCTCCCTCCCTGTCTCCATCTCACTTCCCCCACTCCATTCATTCCATCAATCTTAGCTGGATGTTGTTCTCCATCCTCAGGGCATGTTTCTGATTGGGATGTTATTTCAAGACAATATCCTAATTCTTAGTTAGAATTCATTATTTTTTAGAAAAGATTGTTTTAATGTGGACCATTTAAATCTTTATTGAATTTGCTACAACATTGCTTCTGTTTTATATTATGTATTTTTCTGGCCCTGAGGCATGGAGGATTTTAGTTCCCTGACAGGGATCAAACCTTCACCCCCTGCATTGGAAGGTGAAGTGCTTGCTAATCCCTGGACTGCCAGGGCAATCCCTAGCATTCATTAGTAATAATTAGTCAGTCAGTCAGTGCAGTCACTCAGTTGTGTCCGACTCTTTGTGACCCATGGACTGCAGCCCGCCAGGCCTCCCTGTCCATCACCACCTCCTCAAGTTTACTCAAACTCACGCCCATTGAGTCGGTGATGCCATCTAACCATCTCATCCTCTGTCGTCCCCTTCTCCTCCCGCCTTCAATCTTTCCCAGCATCAGGGTCTTTTCAAATGAGTCAATTCTTCACATCAGGTGGCCAAAGTATTGAAGTTTCAGCTTCAGCATCAGTCCTTCCAATGAATACTCAGGACTGATTTCCTTTAGGATTAACTGGTTGGATCTCCTTGTAGTCCAAGGGACTCTCAAGAGTCTTCCTCAACACCACAGTTCAAAAGCATCACTTCTTCAGTGCTCAGCTTTCTTTACAGTCCTACACCCACATCCACACATGACCACTGGAAAAACCATAGCTTTGACTAGATGGACCTGCTTTTTAATATGCTGTCTAAGTTGGTCATAGCTTTTCTTCCAAGGAACAAGCATCTTTTAATTTCATGGCTGCAATAACCATCTGCAGTGATTTTGGACCCCCCGCCCCCCAAATGAAGTCTCTCACTGTTTCCATTGTTTCCCCATCTATTTGCCATGAAGTAATGGGACTGGATGCCATGATCTTAGTTTTCTGAATGTTGAGTTTTAAGCTGACTTTTTCACTCTCCTCTTTCACTTTCATCAAGAGGCTCTTTA
>SJYX01001143.1:77920-115758 GCA_006410675.1 Oreotragus oreotragus | reverse complement strand
CTCACCTCCCCTGGTTTGAAGCCGGGAGGGCCGCTGATGGCCGCCTTTCTCTGCCTCCCGCGCAGTCGCCTGGAGCCCGGCCCTTCCCGTCCCCAAGCGGAAGCCTGCTGGGCACCCACCTCGTGCCAACCGACTGAAGGACAGAGAAAAGCCGCCCCTCACGCCGCATAAAGAGAAGCCGGGGCAACACATGGGGCTTTCCCACTCGGCACAAATGATGGCTGTTTGTGCTAGTTAACCTTTTTCGGAGCCCGGGTCGCCCCTGCTGGGAGGCAGGGCCAGGCTGCAGGGAGCGCAAAGCCTGGCAGAGCCCGGCGTCGTCGCCAGCGCGCCCGCCCGGGGCCCCCAGCACGCGCCGCCGCCTCCGCAGAAAACCAAAGCCCCGGCCCCCGCGCCCCATAAGTCAGCCGGCCCCATGTGCTGCTGACAGCTTGGATTCCAGAAGAGAAGGGCCTCCAGGAAAACTCCACACACAGTTCCTGGTGACTCGGATTGCCTGGCACGGTTTACCTTCCGAAGCCCTGAAAAGGAGGACATGGAAAGGTTCCCACCCCGGGCTTTGTAATGTTCAGTGTCTCCTCCACTAGCTGTGTCAGCGGCAACCTCCTTTGTACTGTGCAAGCCTAGAGTCAGGTCGTTAATACACTTTTTCTTTTCACTGTATATTTGTATTTTAAAAAACCTTTTTCTGGCACGGTTTACCTTCCGAAGCCCTGAAAAGGAGGACATGGAAAGGTTCCCACCCCGGGCTTTGTAATGTTCAGTGTCTCCTCCACTAGCTGTGTCAGCGGCAACCTCCTTTGTACTGTGCAAGCCTAGAGTCAGGTCGTTAATACACTTTTTCTTTTCACTGTATATTTGTATTTTAAAAAACCTTTTTTATCTTGTATTGGAATACAGACAGTTAACACTATGATAGTTTCAGGTGAATAGCAAAGGGACTCGGCCATACATATATACGTATCCATTCTCCTCTAAACTCCCCTTCTGGTCCAAGTCCCTGTGCTATACCGTAGGACGCTGTTAGTTATCCGTTTTAAGTACAGTAGTGTGTACATGCCCACCCCAAACTCCCTAACTATCCCTTCCTTCCACCATCCTCACCCCTCAACTGTGAGTTTAGTTCTCTAAGTCTGTGAGTCTGTTTCTGTTTTGTAATTTCATGTGCATTATTTCTTTTTAGTTTCCACATTATCTCTGTACTCATACTACTCTGAACACTCTGGATCTCCTCTGCTAATACACTTTTTAATAACTTGTGCCCAGAGCTAATTGACTGAAGCAAAACCAAGACAGGGTGATTGTACAAATGTGTTTCTAAGACCCATTCTCTGGGTCTCTGGGGAGAATTTTGATGGTGTCAGAGCTGTAATGCTAAGGTGATCGTTTTGTGAAGGAAATTTTTGGAAGTAGCTTTTCAGGGCAGGGGAAAGTGGGGGGAAGCAGAAGTTTAAAACCAATGGGAGTTCCATGCCCAGGTGGAGGGCTGGTAATGCTGCAACACTGAAACAGCCAAATATAGTAGAAGGAATCAGATTTCTGCAAATTGCAGGTTGAACTAATCAGTGGAAATGCATTTACTCCACCTGCCAAGGTTCTGAAGAGCGGGACTCCTACCCTCCAGTACACTCCAGAGAGCAGTCTGTAGAGCTCACGTCCTGAAACCCCCCATCCCTGACTGTGTCCTGCTGCCAGCCCAGACCTGTGGGGTGTTGTGCTAGCTCAGTGCGCTCACTTCTGAGGTGGTGTTGTTCAGAACTGGGTGTTCACCGGGCACTGCCTTTCCTGAGAATGGAGGGTTTGCTCAGGCACAGCTGAAATAGTTCATTAACCGGGAGAGCCATCACAGCAGTTCCACAACTAGGTCAACAGAGTCTAGCATGGCAGACATCACATGCTGAGGAAATCCACCTCGGAAACAGAGGTTTTAATAAACCTTTGTTTATCAAAAGAAATCATAGAGGATTCACTAAAACATAATATTTGTGGCCACCGGTCGTGGTAGAGAAGAGGGAAATTAGAGGATGCAAAGGTTGGGACCTTGAGCTACTTTTTATTGGGAATGTTTGAGATGAAGTAAAGGTTAAGGACATCAATCATCTCTATTTTTTAAGTCCTATCCTTCATGGAAGCTCTCAGGCATTTGGAGGATGGGCATGTTTTGATTTTCATAAAACCAGAGGATGAAATATTAAATTTAGCTTGTAGTGGTTTTTTTTTTTTTTTTAAGGTGCAAGCTCTTATAATCCTTTAGAAACATAAATGATTGAAAGAACATTTAGTTTTGGGTTCACAACATTTGAATTTTGTCTCTGCTAGTCATTGGTTGTGTGATTTGAACACATTTGTTAACTTCAGTGAATCTTGGTGCTGCTATGGACTAACTATGTCCATCTAACATTCATTTAGTTGAAGCCCTAACCCCTATGCAAAAGAAATCAGAGATGGGGCCTTTAGGAGGTACTAACGTCATGAAGGTGGAGGGCTTAAGGATGGAATTAGTGCCATTAGAAGAAGAGACAAGACAGAGATGAGCTCATCCTCCACATGTGAGAATACAGCAAGAAGGTGACCGTTCCAGGCCAGGATGCCAGGTAGCTTGCTGCTGCTGCTGATAAGTTGCTTCAGTCGTGTCTGACTCTGTGAGACCCCACAGATGGCAGCCCATTGGGTTCCACCATCCCTGAGATTCTCCAGGCAAGAACACTGGAGTGGGTTGCCATTTCCTTCTCCAATGCATGAAAGTGAAAAGTGAAAGTGAAGTCGCTCAGTTGTGTCTGACTCAGTGACCCCATGGACTGCAGCCTACCAGGCTCCTCCATCCATGGGAGTTTCCAGGCAAGAGTACTGGAGTGGGATGCCATTGCCTTCTCCGCAGGTAGCTTAAATATACCTAAAAAAGTAAACTGTGTCTTATTTTGCCTGAGGGTTGTATTACTTCTTTTCAAAGGTATCCTCATTTCAGTTCAGTCACTCATTCCTGTCCAACTCTTTGCAACCCCATGAATTACAGCATGCCAGGCCTCTCTGTCCATCACCAACTCCCGGAGTTCACTCAAACTCACGTCCATTGAGTCTGTGATGCCATCCAGCCATCTCATCCTCTATCGTCCCCTTCTCCTCCTGCCTCCAATCCCTCCCAGCATCAGAGTCTTTTCCAATGAGTCAACTCTTTGCATGAGGTGGCCAAAGTATTGGAGTTTCGGCTTTAGCATCAGTCCTTCCAATGAACACCCAGGACTGATCTCCTTTAGAATGGACTGGTTGAATCTCCTTGCAGTCCAAGGGACTCTCAAGAGTCTTCTCCAACACCACAGTTCAAAAGCATCAATTCTTCGGCGCTCAGCGTTCTTCACAGACCAACTCTCATATCCATACATGACTACTGAAAAAACCATAGCCTTGACTAGACGGACCTTTGTTAGCAAAGTAATGTCTCTGCTTTTGAATATGCTATCTTGGTTGGTCATAACTTTCCTTCCAAAGAGTAAGCATCTTTGAATTTCATGGCTGCAATCACAATCTGCAGTGATTTTGGAGCCCCCCAAAATAAAGTCTGACACTGTTTCCACTGTTTCTCCATCTATTTCCCATGAAGTGATGGGACCAGATGCCATGATCTTAGTTTTCTGAATGTTGAGCTTTAAGCCAACTGTTTCACTCTCCACTTTCACTTTCATCAAGAGGCTCTTTAGTTCCTCTTCACTTTCTGCCATAAGGGTGGTGTCATCTGCTGGAATTAAGATTACCGGGCTGCTGTGCTGCTAAGTCACTTCAGTCGTGTCCAACTCTGTGTGAGCCCATAGATGGCACCCCACCAGGCTTCCCCGTCCCTGGGATTCTCCAAGCAAGAATACTGGAGTGGGTTGCCATTTCCTACTCCAATGCATGAAAGAGAAAAGTGAAAGTGAAGTAGCTCAGTCTGTCCGACTGTTAGCGACCCCATGGACTGCAGCCCACCAGGCTACTCCGTCCATTGGATTTTCCAGGCAAGAGTACTGGGGTGGGGTGCCATTGCCTTCCCTGAAGATTACCGGGAGAAATATCAATAACCTCAGATATGCAAAGGTATCTTGGTAATTCTATTTTATTGTTGTTCTGTTGTCGTTCAGTCACTAAGTTGTGCCTGACTCTTTGCAACCCCATGAACTGCAGCAGACCAGACTCCCCTGACCTTCATATCGCCCAGAGTTTGCTCAAATTCGTGTCTATTGAGTCAATGATGCTGTCTGACCATCTCAACCTCTGCCACCCCTTTCTCCTTTTGCCTTCAGTCTTTCCCAGCACTGGGGTCTTTTCCAATGAATTGGCTCTTTGCATCAAATGGCCAGAGTATTGAAGCTTTAGCTAAGAATACTGTTATGGATTCNTTCGTGTCTATTGAGTCAATGATGCTGTCTGACCATCTCAACCTCTGCCACCCCTTTCTCCTTTTGCCTTCAGTCTTTCCCAGCACTGGGGTCTTTTCCAATGAATTGGCTCTTTGCATCAAATGGCCAGAGTATTGAAGCTTTAGCTAAGAATACTGTTATGGATTCTTTATCATTCTTTGTTGAGGATGAAAAGATGTAAATTGGAAAGTTCTGCATGATTGAAAAATAAAACACACGAGGCTTCTTGCAAATAGCATAGCTGGTTAAGAGAGCAGTCTTTGAAGTTAGACTGCCAGGGCCACACGTCCAGCTCTGCTTCTTACTGGCTGTTTAATATTGAGAAATTAATTAACTGCTGTTTCACTTTCCTCATTTGTAAAGTGGTAACAATAATAGCACTTACCTGGTGGGGTTGTTATGAAGATAAACTGAGTTAATATACAAGAAATGCATAGACCAGTGCCAAGACTGATCTCCTGTTTTCTCCATCATCATCATCATCATCATCATCATGGTCACATTTTGTAGTGAAATGTTTGCATGCATTAAGACAAATTCCTGCCGATTCTTTATTGTCTGAGCCACTAGGAAAGCCCTAAGGTAAATTCCTAGAGGAGCTGAATTGCTGAGTCAAAGAGCATTTCCCACAGGGCTCCTTTAAGACTCAAGTTCAGTTCAGTTCAGTCGCTCAGTCATGTCTGACTCTTTGCAACCCCATGAACTACAACATGCCAGGCCTCCCTGTCCATCACCAACTCCCAGAGTCCACCCAAACCCATGTCGGTGATGCCATCCAGCCATCTCATCCTCTGTTGTCCCCTTCTTCTCCTGCCTTCAATCTTTCCCAACATCAGAGTCTTTTCCAATGAGTCAACCCTTTGCANATGAACTACAGCATGCCAGGCCTCCCTGTCCATCACCAACTCCCGGAGTCCACCCAAACCCATGTCGGTGATGCCATCCAGCCATCTCATCCTCTGTCGTCCCCTTCTTCTCCTGCCTTCAATCTTTCCCAACATCTGAGTCTTTTCCAATGAGTCAACCCTTTGCATGAGGTGGCGAACATATTGGAGTTTCAGCTTCAACATCAGTCCTTCCAATGAACACCCAGGACTGATCTCTTTTAGGATGGACTGGTTAGATCTCCTTGCAGTCCAAGGGACTCTCAAGAGTCCAACACCACAGTTCAAAAGCATCAATTCTTTGACACTCAGCTTTCTTCACAGTTGAACTCTCACATCCATACATGACCATTGGAGAAACCATAGCCTTGACTAGACAGACCTTTGTTGACAAAGTAACGTCTCTGCTTTTGAATATGCTGTCTAGGTTGGTCATAACTTTCCTTCCAAGGAGTAAGCGTCTTTTAATTTCATGGCTGCAATCACCATCTGCAGTGATTTTGGAGCCCCCCAAAATAAAGTCTGACACTGTTTCCACTGTTTATCCATCTATTTCCCATGAAGTGATGGGACCAGATGCCATGATCTTAGTTTTCTGAATGTTGAGCTTTAAGCCAACTTTTCCACTCTTCTCTTTCACTTTCATCAAGAGGCTTTTGAGTTCCTCTTCACTTTCTGCCATAAAGGTGTTATCATCTGCATATCTGAAGTTACTGATATTTCTCCCGGCAATCTTGATTCCAGCTTGTGTTTCTTCCAGCCCAGCGTTTCTCATGTTGTACTCTGCATATAAGTTAAATAAGCAGGGTGACAATAGCCCCATCTAATAGGCCCAGGAGGAAATTTGGCAGCTGGGTTAGGTGTGCTTTGTCATTAGCCTTTCTTGGACACTGGAGAAGGCAATGCTGATCAAAACCAGATGCAGGTACTGCAATGCTGAGCTTCTCCAGTCACGGTGACAACATATGTGTCCCTGAGAACATTTCCTGGAGGTGTCTCGTGGGTCTCTCGGCACTTAGCTCACCCATGTCCTATCTATTGATGGATCTGGGAAGGGTTCTGTTCGTTATGCCCCTGAGCAGCCATTCATCATGAGACACCCTGTCAGGGAGTGATCAGAGCCGTTGTAACAAATACATGTACTTAGCGAGTTATATGGTTCAAATAAATCAAAGTTGATTTGGTCTGGCCTCACTGTGTCACTGGGCTGACAGTCATTCTGATAAGTGGCAAGGATGATGACCATCTGGGTTTGCTAGGTTTGTTCACGGGTAGCGTTTTAAAGGGAGCATGTGTCCAGGGTTAGCTGTCGCTTGGTGTGAATGGGGAGCATGCCTGGGGGAGGGGCAAGGGAAGCGTGTCTCCCTCATTTGGGCACATTGGGAAATGTGACTGGGCATGTCTCTCTTGCCCCCACTCTGTGCCCCAAGGAAGCATGGCTGGACCTGAGGGGCTCTGTTCTTGCTCACTTTTTGATTCCTCCTTATAGACCCAAGCTCTCCTCCCAGACAGAAGGAAGGAGTGGGGGTGGTGGGAGAGACGCAAATCACTGGGCTGATTTCCTCTTTCATCTTCCTTTGTAGGTGAGCTAAAGGCCAGAGAACAAACAGATAATACAAGAACAAGAAATCCTTGAAAAAGGAGAGGGAGAGTGGGCCTTATGGTTTGTGAACATAAGCCAAAAGGGAAGATCAGATTCTGTTATCCTTTCAATTTGCTTAAGCTGAGTAAAAAGAATAATTGAATTAAGTTGGCAGAAGGAACATTTTTGGAGGAGCAGGGGTTGAATAGGCTTCCCAGGTGGTGCTTGTGATAAAGAACCCGCCTGCCAATGCAGGAG
This sequence comes from Oreotragus oreotragus, assembly GCA_006410675.1. Lineage (NCBI taxonomy): Eukaryota > Metazoa > Chordata > Mammalia > Artiodactyla > Bovidae > Oreotragus > Oreotragus oreotragus. Next base: position 108,643 of record SJYX01001143.1, on the reverse strand, counting down.
CTGTTTAAGAGGCTCAGGTTCGATCCCTGGGTCAGAAAGATCCCCTGGAGGAGGGCATGGCAAGCCACTCCAATATTCTTGGCCTGAAGAATCCCATGGACAGAGGAGCCTGGCAGGTTATGGTCCAGAGGGTCACAAAGAGTTGGGCATAACTGAAGCGACTTAGCACACATGCACACAGGAGTTGAATAACAACTATGTTTACCCAAAGTTTATAGCACATGCCATGTACCCAAACATGTCTGTTCCTTGAGTGGATGAATGAGTGAGTGATGGTAACAATAAGGTTTTATAGACCTGGATTTTTATCTTAGATTTAGCAGTTATTATCTCCGTGGCCTTAGGCAAGTCCTATACACATTCTGACAAATCTAGACAGCATATTAAAAAGCTGAGACACCACTTTGCTGTCAAAGGTCCATATAGTCAAAGCTATGGTTTTTCCAATAGTCATGTACAGATGTGAGAGCTGGACTATAAAGAAGGCTGAGCACTGAAGAATTGATGCCTTCACATTGTGGTGCTAGAGAAGACTCTTGAGAGTGCCTTGGGCAGCAAGGTGCTCAAACCAGTCAATCCTAAAAGAAATCAACCCTGAATATTCATTGGAAGGACTGATGCTGAAGGTGAAGCTCCAATACTTTGGCCACTTGATGCAAAGAGCCGACTCACTGGAAAAGACCCTGATGCTGGGGAGGATTGAAGGCAAAAGGAGAATGGGGTGGCAGAGAATGAGATGGTTAGATAGCCTTAGTGACTCAATGGACATGAGTTTGAGCAAACTCTGGGAGACAATAAAGGACAGGGAAGCCTAGCATGCTGCAGTGCATGGGGTCACAAAAGAGTTGGACATGACTGAGCCACTGAACAACAATAGCAACATTGATACTGAGCCAAGTCAGATGTAGGAAATAATCTTGCTATACAAAGATAGTCCTTCAGACTAACATATTTCAGAGCTGGGGTTATTTTCCTCTCTGGGAGTGAGAGGGGTGTGCTTATCCAGCCACAAGAGCCTGCTAGATGTCAGCTCCTTCCATCATCCTCTTGACAATGATGCTTGTTTCCAAGCTGCCTTGCACAAGAGTTGGGGTAGTTTTTTTCCGTCGTCAGGTGAACTGGACATCATGGTTTTCCGGTCTTTTGTGATCCCTACCCTGGGTCTTGTGGGTTGTTTACACTCCCCACTCACTCCCCTGGTTAGTCAAGCAGAGCTTGTCATTTGTCCCTTTGAAGGCTGTCTGGGCCACTTCAGTGGCCACGTCACTCCCTTCCACTGCCAGGTGGCCCTCTGTGGTGCCCATCTCCTGGCACCAGAAGCCTGTGCAATGTCCTGTGCCTTCTGCCCTTCTCTTCCTGTACCACTGCTCTCAGAATGGGACCTCATAACCCTCACTTCTGTCTCAAAGTAGGTTATTCAAATCCATGATCCTGTCAACCCCATTTCTTATGTTTGGACCCTGCTCCCCGACTTTATAGTCATCAATGAGCAGTTTGCGTGTGTGCACGTGTGTGTGTGTGTGTGTGTGTGTGTGTGTGTGTGTGTGTAGGGGGCCTGGATGAGGGCTGGAAGGGCTTTCTGGGACCCTCGTAATCATACAGATAGGCACCTACTTACTCCATTAAAGCATAAGGCTTGTTTTTGTCTCCTTGATATGTGGACCTGATATTCATTGTGTCTATTCTAGTCCAAGTTTGTGCCCTGTTTCCAAAGATGTCATTGCATCAACTGCGTGAGAAACTCTCACCATTTCCACTTTGTGGATGAGGAGACAGATTCAGAGGGTTAAGTAATTTGCCCCAAAATTACATAATTTCTAGGTGGCTGATCTAAGACTCAATTGCAAGCATTAAAAATGTAACAGTTAAAAAAAGTAACAGTTGAAGTGAATGAAATTGCTGTCTGCTTTGTAGGTACTAAGTAGCTAATACAGAGAACTTGGTATTTGGGAACAATTTGAAGAGTAGACTTTAAATTTACTCTTGGCACATGACTGAGAGGCAAACCTGGGATGTGAGAATAGACTTGGGTTCAAATCCAAATTTTTTGCTTCATCATTGTGTGTTCTTAAATAAGCCTCAAATTCCAGAACTGGGAAGTAGGATGTATGGGAAATAATAACGAGATCAGGCTGCCCAGAATGTGGGGTTTGGGGAGAAGAAATATGAATGAAAAAGGTAGATTAGGATTCATATTAGACTTTTGTCATTTGTGGCCTTCATTTGTTAAATGAATGACTTTGAATATTCTCTCTACATTTTGATGGTTTCTCACCTCGCAAGTCCAGGTTCCTGGACTCTCTGACACCTGAGATGCCTGTGTGTGGACAGGTTCTGTCAGATGGGACCACTCACATGAAATCTGATTTAGAAGACAGGAGTGAGAGGAGCTGCCACACATGGGGGTGAGTCAGTCTTTTGGGTGTGGTGGACCAATGATACACTCTTCATCTGGGGCAACAGTGGGAGCTTCTGGTACTGGGTTCCAAGAGAGGATGCTGTGCAGAGTTGGCAGTAGTATTTCTCTAGAGAATCCTGTGGGGTGGCTACTTTACATACCTTTTAATAAATCTCTCTTAAACCAGCCAAGGTAGATTCTGTTATTTGTCATCAGGGACTCTGACAAATATGTCACACTGAAGCAAACCTGTGAGCCAATTTATTGCTTAGAGTTCAAAAAAACATCTGTGCATCTCTCTCAAAAGTCAAAATTTCTTTAACCTTCTATCTAGATAGAAGTGTTTTCATTTCTGCTGGGCCTTCAGAGGCATTAAAGTATTTCTATTGCCTTTGAGATATTGATTAATGTTTTTTTTCCTTCTGATTTATGGTGACAAAAAAAGGAAAAAAATATGGAGGTAAAATCTACAGACCTACCATTATTGTACATCTTCTTTCAGAAGGAACTATTTAAAATGATGGTTCAATGAATTTTCTTTCAAATCCCAACTATGTCCTCTGTGGCTCTTAGTCCTTTCCCCTGAGCAGGATCTTGCTAAAGACTGTCTTTAAAAGCTAAATTCCAGGGGTAACAGAGATCCACTTTGCAAGAAAAGACATTACCGTTAAAAATTTGATAGTTCAAAGCACAGCTCAAGTAATGCAGTTCCCAGAGTCCAGCCTCTCTTGTGACACTGGCCTATCTTAGGGGTATCTTCAAATCTGAAAATACCAGAAAAGAAGTTTTAGCTCACTGAACTCTCTAACCACTCACCTGAAATGGTCTGTTTAATTTATGGTTCATCCATCAAGCAGATCACATCACTCCTGAACTTTAAGCAGGCTAATGCCATTTCCTGTTTGGCATCAGCAAAGACATCCCAAAGGCCTCCTTTGCATCCCACTCTCAGTGCTATAACCTTGACTGTGCTGTGCTCAGATCGCTCAGTCTTGTCTGACTCTTTGTGACTCCATGGACTATAGCCTGCCAGGCACCTCTGTCTATGGGGATTCTCCAGGCATGAATACTGGAGTGGGTTGCCATGCCCTCCTCCAGGGGCTCTTCCCAACCCAGTGACCGAACCCAGGTCTCCAGCACTGCAGGCATATTCTTTACCATCTGAGCTACCAGGGAAGCCCATGACCTTGACTACTTCTATCCAAATTTCTTGCTGCAGATTGCAAGCTTCCCAGTCCACAGTTTTGTTGGTATAGGAATGTCGGCTTGCAGTAAAGGCAGGGCAATATGGATATGCAGCTCCATGATTAATTAATTATATGGGTTTGACAGGAGCCAGCAGAAGCAGCTACTTGCTTGTCTCACCCAGAGGATTCTTAAGCAAAAAGAGTTGGATGGATGTATATTTGCAAAAGGGACACACATATATATAGGGTCTGTCTTACTGTGTCACCAATCTGATTTGCCCAAACTTCTTCCTTCCATCATTGTGTTACCACCGTATAGGGAACAGGCTGATCGGGCAGCCTGGTCTGACCGCTGTCCTGGTCTTTCCTGGCGGTCCCTTTAGCAGATCTGTAACTGGTCGGCTCCTTCCAGGGGCTGTTGCACCATGGTATGTGCTTGGGGTCAAAGCTAAGCAAGGATCTGTGCTCTCTGTTGAATCTAGTAGATAGTAGTTGTATTAAATGGATGTGTGTGTTCTCACAGCTTCTGTTATGTGTTTACTCCTTTATTGTAGAGCCCTGTTTTTTTGTCAGATGTTTAACTCTACCTATTTATAAAAATGGTACTCGGACTTGAACATACATTAGATTGTGTGTTTTGCTCCCTGTCAGGCTTACCTCCTAAATTCTTTGTATGTGGAATTTTTGTTTTATCCCTTCTTTGAGAAAATACTAATGTGAATAGAAGTAAAGACAAATTGCCATCTCTTCCACCTTTATCCTATTTTTAAAAAATGTATATTTGTTTATTTTTGGCTGCACTGGGTCTTCATTGCTGCGCAGGCTTTCTCTTGTGGAGCATGGCTCCAGGTGTGAGGGCTTCAGTAGCTGCAGCCTGCTGGCTCACTAGTTGCGGCTCATAGGCTCTAGAGCACAGCTCAGTAGCTGTGCTGCACAGGCTTAATTGCTCCAAGGTATGTGGGATATTTCCCAACCAGGGACTGAACTGATGTCCCCTGTACTGGTAGGCAGATTCTTAACTGCTGGGCCGCCAGGGAAGTCCTAGCTTTATGCGTGTTCATTTCTAAACTTCAGTATCAGGACCTCCCTGGCAGTCCAGTGGTTAAGACTCTGTTTCCACTGAAGGGAGCACGGGTTCTTTCTCTGTTTGGGAAAGATGCTGCATGCCTAGAAGCACAGCCAAAAATAAGTAAATGTAAGTGGTTAGTTCTTTTAAAAAAAAAAATCAAATGATACAGGCTCCTTTGAGTGATTGCCTAGCCACAGGTTGCTATATTATGTTCTTTAATTATGATGAGAAAATATTAAGTAGTTCATCAAGTCATGAATTTCTAATGTTTGTAGAACCTCTATTAAGGTTAATGTTTCTCCAGTTTAGTTTAAAACAAGTTTCCAAGGACTAACTGTACAATGTTGTATTTCTATAACCTAGGAAAAAGCTCGTTCCAACACGCATATGTATTCTCACCTCTCACATATCTTTCTGATACATAATGCTGGCTAGAGCACAAATATAACGTATTATTTAGTCTTTCTCTAGGAACAACCATCAGTGAGTTAAAAATCCAGAAAGTGTTTCTGCTCACCATATAAAATGGAATTTAAGAGCCTTTCTTTTATTTTAAGTAATTATTGCTCCATTGTACATAAAACATCACATGTGATAGTTCACTTTCTTGTTCCAATGAAACATCTCTTTTTATTACATACAGTTAGCATATCATTAGAAAGCAGGCAGTTTGAAAACATCATATTTGTAGTTCACACTTTTTTTGGAGCTACCCCTTCTGTAGCAGTTAAAGGCCTTGATTTGCACTTCACTGATGAGGGGCCAGAACACTGAGGGATTTAGCTTTTCAAGCTCAGATTCAACTCCAATGTGCTGGAATGGAATACAAAGTACAGCTCTGCATTCATTATCACTTAATTATGCAACTAGTTGGGTTTTCAAAGGCATTTTCCTCCCCAAAGCAAAATCTGTGCCAGGTACTTTTGTTTCTCTGGAATGACATTTTCATATTAAAAAAATTAAGTTTTCTTCCATTGCAAATTTAGGAATATTCTTATGTCACTTTTACCCCCAATGGTCTATTTGAGAACATAGGCCACTGTTAATTTTTTTAAATAAGTTGTTCTTAAATGTAAATTAGCAACTATAATCTTTGCCTTTCAAATGATTTAGCCAAGGAGGAAAATAATCAAATCCATTTTGTGCTTCTTTGATTTCATATTTATTGTCAGTTTAAGAGTCACTAACACAAAAACTAAGAACAATGAATCTTTACATCCTTCAGACTCGGGTTTTTCATCCTCAGCTCTATTGACATCTGGGGCTGGATAGTTCTTTGTCAGTGGGGGCCTGTGCTGGGCCTTATAGATGTTCAGCAGCCTCCCTGGCTTCTATCTGCAAGCTTCCAGGAGCACTCTCTCCCCTCCTTGCCTGCCACAAATCATGACAACCCCAAAGGTCTTCAGATATTGTCAAACGTTCCCCTGATTGAGAGCCACTGGTCTGGAACTGTGAGAGACTGAAATAATTATTTCTGCACTTTGGCTTTGAATTCTTTCACTGGCTGGTATAATGGCTAATCATTTTCAGTAGCCATTTCTTCATTTTCATTTCATTCTTCATACCAACAAGCTACTTGGACTTGGAGGTTTTTATACTGTTTCTGTCTAAAAGCTTAAGTGGAATTGCCTAGAGACTTATCTCTCAGCCTCCATCTTACCCCACCCTGCCTATCCCCTTACTCATTTTCTAAAGCGAAACTCTTTGATTCTTTCTATGATGTCAGGTCATATCTCTTCTCTTCTCAAAACCCTCTAGTGGTTCCCATCTGGGTCAAAGTCAAAGTATATAGTCTTTCCAATGCCTTGGGGGAGCCAGGATCTGGCCTCTCTCCTAAATCGGACTTTACTTCCTCTGGATCCCTCCTTACCTGTCTCAACCACATCGGTCTCCTGGCTGATCCTGGGTACAGCCCAGCACATTCCCACCTCTGAGTTCTTCCTGGTGCTCCACCCTCTGACCTGAACCGTTTCCCCTCCCCCCACCCCCACACTCGGAGAGCTGTGAGTGTCCCTCCCACAGTGTCTCCAGGTCCTATCAACCCATCCCCCATTCCCTGCCATTCCCTATCCCCCCCACCCCACTCCCCNCCGTTTCCCCTCCCCCCACCCCCACACTCGGAGAGCTGTGAGTGTCCCTCCCACAGTGTCTCCAGGTCCTATCAACCCATCCCCCATTCCCTGCCATTCCCTATCCCCCCCACTCCAATCCCCACCCAGCTTTATTTTTCTCCAGAACACCTGTCACCACGTGGCATAGTACTTACTCATATTCTGGCTTCCTCCGGGGACTGTGAGCAACAGGAGAGCAAAGCTACCTCTCTTTCAGAGGCTGTCCCAGTGTTGGGTACAGTGACTTATCCAGCAAGCATTTAGTGCTCAATAAATGGTTGTTAAAGGACTGAATGCTCTTTCTGTTAAGGCATTTAGTTCAAGTGGGTTTTGGTTCTGTTTTAATTTTCTTGCAAATTAGAGATCCAGATCCAGAGATGGACTGTTATCCATCCTCAGAGAAAGACCTCACCTCCTAATCTGAGGGTAAAATCTTAAAATAATTTTTTTTGTTGTTGTTATGGAGGGAAAGTCTGATTATAGAGCCTGCTTTTATTCAGACTTTTTTAGTTGCAAGGGACCAAAAACACCTAACTCAGATGGGTTTAAGCAAAGAAGGGAAGGTATTTGTTTGTATAATTGATATTCTGGGTCATAACTGGCCTTACACATGGCTAGATCAGTTATGAAGTCATGGCCTCTGGAATCTCTGCTCCCTCCCTGTGGCTTCATCTTTCTTTTCACATGGTGACAGGAAATGGCCAAATGGAGCTCCAGGTTTTCCTTCTACCAGTTTGCCAAACCTCCTAGAAAGAGTTCCCCTTTCCTGAGGGTTCATGCAAACATCCTGGCCTCCAAATCATTTACTGCACCATTTTTGGGGAACATGCCCCATTGGACAGATGAATTGAAAGTTGGGGGTTGGCATTTTCCTAAAGGACTGTTGGCAAACCCTTGCCTGAAGAGACTGGAATGGATGCTGGGCAGACAGCAGTAGGTGTTTTAGGTGTCTGCGCACAGTCGGGGCCAGCGCCCTTCCCTTCCCCAGCAGTTCCCCAGAGTCTCACTGGAGGGCAGGCCATCTGGGCTCTTTGTTATAAATTCCATGAAAGGAGCCAAAATGTTACTGAAAATGTAATGTGAGGGAGAAAATATGTACTTCCAGTTGAGAACCATCGTGATGGGAAAGAAAATATGGCTCATCTTCTTGGGAAGGGACCAAGATTCCCAAGGAGCAGGTGCAAATCTGAGCACTCACTTCTCAAATTGCTCTCAGGAGACTGGTCAGGGTGTCTCCTGGACTTCTGGTTTGCAGAGTAGATTAAAGCACATTTGAAGCAAGAGCATATAGGTAGCTTCCATTTCCCAACAGTGAAGCTAGGGCTGTAAATATGTAAATTTGAAAAGTATATTTGTATATTTCAAGACTTACACTAATGTAAAGAAATGTAAAAATTTAAATATTTAAAGAACAGCAGTTAGAACGGAGAAGGCAATGGCACCCCACTCCAGTACTTTTGCCTGGAAAATCTCATGGACGGAGGAGCCTGGTAGGCTGCAGTCCATGGGGTCGCTAAGAGTCAGACATGACTGAGTGACTTCACTTTCATGCATTGGAGAAGGAAGTGGCAACCCACTCCAGTGTTCTTGCCTGGAGAATCCCAGGAACGGGGAAGCCTGGTGGGCTGCCCTCTATGGGGTCGCACAGAGTCGGACACGACTGAAGCGACTTAGCAGCAGCAGCAGCAGTTAGAAAGGCCATCAATCCATTGCCGACTTCATCAGGGATGTTACATTATTGGCCAACTTAGAGACCAAGGGACACATGTCTACTTGCCCTGCTTTTAGCTGTACAAACTTTATGAAGATGCACAAACACATCAGTGGCTCTTTTGAGTAAGTGAATATATGTATGTCTCTAGAAAGTGTGAGAGCAAAGTTAGGAGAAATAAGAGAAAGGAGAGTTGAGTGATGGAGTGAACCAGCTTGAAATGCCTTACACCCCCAAGTGAGGATTAAAGGGTGTTTTTATAGTGATGATCTTTGTTACATCTCGTATATGAGGTGTATGTATACGTGTGTGTATACATGCATATCTATAATGCGTGTGTGCTTCCCTGGTGGCTCAGCTGGTAAAGAGTCTGACTGCACTGCGGGAGACCTGGGTTTGATCCCTGGGTTGGGAAGATCCCCTGGAGAAAGGAAAGGCTACCCACTCCANGTGATGATCTTTGTTACATCTCGTATATGAGGTGTATGTATACGTGTGTGTATACATGCATATCTATAATGCGTGTGTGCTTCCCTGGTGGCTCAGCTGGTAAAGAGTCTGACTGCACTGCGGGAGACCTGGGTTTGATCCCTGGGTTGGGAAGATCCCCTGGAGAAAGGAAAGGCTACCCACTCCAGTATTCTCGCCTGGAGAATTCCACGGATTGTATAGTCCATAGGGTCACAAAGAGTCAGACATGACTGAGTGACTTAAAAAAAAATATATATCTATATATGCATGTATATATACATAGGCTATATATACATACATGTATTATATAATTTTATTATACACATTTTATAGTGTAGTTATATAAATGTATACTATTAGGGCTTCCCAGGTGGTGCTAGCGGTAAACAACATGCCTGCCAATGCAGGTGACATAAGATACACGGGTGTGATCCCTGAGTGGGGAAAATCCCCTGGAGGAGGTCATGGCAACTCACTCTAGTATTCTTGCCTGAAGAATCCCCAGAACAGAGGAGCCTGGCAGGCTATGGTCCATAGAGTCACAGATTCAGACAGGACTGAAGGGACTTAGCATGCATGCATACTATTATTGATCATAAATTATATAAAATATGATTCTGCTAAATATATATTAAACATACAATATATTTGCTTTGGTTCTCTTTTACTTCTTCAACTTTCTAAACATCGCTGGGCTCCAACTGAAGGTCATAATGAGACTCACGTCTTTGGTGAATTAAATTCTCTTTTCAGAGGCCTCTCTGCCATTTCTTCTTTGGGGGCTTTAAAAATTGGAACTCTCACCTGGGAGCCTCTTGAGAGTCAGGATGGAAAATTTTGTCACCCAGCCTCATGGAAGGGTATCTTGACATCTCTCCAAAGTGGCCAGGTGCTGTCTGTCACTTCCTAGCTGCTTGGGAAGTGTTGGGAGAAGAGGGGATTGGCCCTGATGTACAGGGACAGGATACAGAGGAGAAACGCAGTGTGCAGAAGTGCAGCAAGGATTAAAGATGGGCCGAAACCCAAACTGCAGTCATTCATTAGAAAAGAGGCAAATATACGATTATTGATTTCACATCAAAGTTTTCTGCCCTCGAATACTTATGACCCAGCTTCTTTTGAGTCTATCGCACAAAGGAGGGAGGGAGTGATACTATAATTTTATCACAGATGAAAGAATAGCTTCAGAGGGATTTAAAGAAAATTATATCTCCATGTCAGAACTCCCTGGGTTCAGAAAGTCTAAAGGTCTAAGCTGAAACAGGATGTGGAAATTGTTATTATGTTTTTAGGGAAGAAAAGAGAAAATGTCTGTTAGGATTTATTATATACCACCTGTGGGTGTGACCTCTGAAAACTTGCCGGGTTGTACTGCTCAAAACAGGAATTCAGAATAAAAACGTGAGTTGGTTAGAGTCAGGGTCCCCAGGTATAATATCCAGTACCTGGTCTGCTCAGAAGTGATGCTAAATTGGTTCAGGCTTGGAAACTCACTGTGATTTACCATTTTCATTCCTTTGACAGTCTCATCTGTATTTTGTACAAGGATGCTTTTTTGGTTATTGTTTAAACTGAATGTTCAAATCTGTCTACAGGTGTTCAGTCTTGGCTCAGGGGCTGAAATTTATTTATTTTTTCCTTTGAAAATGGCAGATTTGGAAATGTTCTGGGAAAATGGTTCTTCCTTGAGCTTCTTAGCTGGGTGGTGATTAACTTCAGAAGGAGTGAGATACTTTATAGACTTACTCTTGTATCCTTCCCAATTCTTCAGCAATAAACACTGCATACTTTGGAGCATAAAGTAGTGTAAGATTAATACCTACCAAATGGTGCAGATGGGGAGGGGCATGAGGAAACCCTGGTGTGAAAAGATCACTCGAAGCATTCGATTGCTAAACTGAGTGCTTTACAAATTATTTCATTCTGGCATCAGATGGGCTGAATGTAAATAGCACCCTAATCACCTTTTGGCTGTGTGGACTTGAGTGAATTACTTAACATCGTTAAGTCTCAGTTGACTTCATCCATAAAATGGGGAAAATATTGTAGCTACCTCAAAGGGTTCTTGTGAGAATTAACTAAAATATTGCATATATATATATATATATATATATATATATGATCCCAGGAGAGATTCTATCAAATTGGGAAATGAGGGAAATTTCAGAGGAGAGCAGGGGGGTGGAACACTGCAATACTCTCAGTCTTGTACTGACTGAATTGCATTTCCGGTTATTGGCTGTGGGCTTTCAGATTTGACTTGGGACATTTTTTTCCTATTTAAGTGTTAATACGGAAGCTTGTCATGGAAATGGCATACCAAATGGCATCAATTTTGCTAAGAGTAACTCAAAAGCTTGCAAAGCTGCTGGAAAATAATTTTTCTGTGACTCTCATGTTCACCCTGGCAGCAAAACAGTCCCTCTACTCACAAGATTTATTCACATTTGCTAATCACATGGGCACTTTCCATTTCTTCTTTTCCTTTAGGCTTTGTATTTTCATCACCATTCAGTAAGATTTTAATCTTACAGTTCTTCGTGACATGAGACACTTTCCCATCAATTCTTGAGCACCGGTAGATTCCGTGGCTTTCTTTCTAACACGTGTCTGTGCTTGTTTCATCCTATTAGCTTGCTGAGTTCACCTCTAGGTGTCCATCCTACATCCATCCATTCACTAGTATGACCATAACTGTTCTTCATGGGGACTAGAGGAATTTGTGGTTTTGTTTCTAGCAAGTTCTGTAGAATTTTGATGATGGAAGAATTAGAAATCACTAATGAACAGATAGGAACTGATGATAATAAAAACACGCTGGGTTTGTGGTATCATACCATCACTGTGATACTGAACTACAAAAACTCGCAACAAATCACTAACAATGAGCCACAGCAATCCTCAACAGGCTTGCTACTTTTTCTTTTCTCACCTATTACATTGGGTTGGCCAAAAAGTTAGTTCAGGTTTTTCCATAATTTTTTTGGCCAGTTCAGTTCAGTTCAGTTGCTCAGTCGTGTCCGACTCTTTGCAAACCCATGAATTGCAGCATGCCAGGCCTCCCTGTCCATCACCAACCCCCGGAGTTCACTCAAATTCACATCCATTGAGTCAGTGATGCCATCTAGATATCTCATCCTCTGTTGTCCCCTTCTCTTCCTGCCCCCAATCCCTCCCAGCATCAGAGTCTTTTCCAATGAGTCAACTCTGCATGAGGTGGCCAAAGTACTGGAGTTTCAACTTTAGCATCATTCCTTCCAAAGAACACCCAGGACTGATTTCCTTTAGAATGGACTTGTTGGATCTCCTTGCAGTCCAAGGGACTCTCAAGAGTCTTCTCCAACACCACAGTTCAAAAGCATCAATTCTTCGGAACTCAGCTTTCTTCACAGTCCAACTCTCACATACATACATGACCACTGGAAAAACCATAGCCTTGACTAGGTGGACCTTTGTTGGCAAAGTAATGTCTCTGCTTTTGAATATGCTGTCTAGGTTGGTCATAACTTTCCTTCCAAGGAGTAAGCATCTTTTAATTTCATGGCTACAATCACCATCTTTAGTGATTTTGGAGCCCCAAAAGATAAAGTCTGACACTGTTTCCACTGTTTCCCCATCTATTTCCCATAAAGTAATGGGACCAGATGCCATGATCTTCGTTTTCTGAATGCTGAGCTTTAAGCCAACTTTTTCACTCTCCTGTTTCACTTTCATCAAGAGGCTCTTTAGTTCCTCTTCACTTTCTGCCATAAGGGTACTGTCATCTGCATATCCGAGGTTATCGATATTTCTCCCAGCAATCTTGATTCCAGCTTGTGCTTCTTCCAGCCCAGCATTTCTCATGATGTACTCTGCATAGAGGTTAAATAAGCAGGGTGACAATACAGCCTTGATGTATTCCTTTTCCTATTTGGAACCAGTCTGTTGTTCCATGTCCAGTTCTAACTGTGGCTTCCTGACCTGCATATAGGTTTCTCAAGAGGCAGGTCAGGTGCTCTGGTATTCCCGTCTCTTTAAGAATTTTCCACAGTTGATTGTGATCCACACAGTCAAAGGCTTTGGCATAGTCAATAAAGCAGAAAGAGATGTTTTTCTGGAACTCTCTTCCCTTTTCCATGATCCAGCGGATGTTGGCAGTTTGATCTCTGGTTCCTCTGCCTTTTCTAAAACCAGCTTGAACATCTGGAAATTCACAGTTCATGTATTGCTGAAGCCTGGCTTGGAGAATTTTGAGCATTACTTTACTTGTGTGTGAGATGAGTGCAATTGTGTGGTAGTTTGAGCATTCTTTGGCATTGACTTTCTTTGAGATGGGAGTAAAAACTGACCTTTTCCAGTCTTATGGCCACTGCTGAGTTTTCCAAATTTGCTGGCATATTGAGTGCAGCACTTTCACAGCATCATCTTCCAGGATTTGAAATAGCTCAACTGGAATTCCATCACCTCCACTATAGCCAAGGCATCCCAAGTTGGTGAATCAGAACCATTCACAGCAGCTTAATAGAAGTGCAGATTGACAGATCCACCACCAGGAGTTGTGATCTGGAGGTGCTGGGGGATATCTGAAAAATGCAACAAAGGGATGTGATGAAGAGTCATTGCAGGGAGGCTGGGAGGGAAGAGGGCTGCTCATTTATATAGATGACTGAGAAGCCTCTCTGAGGACATGCAGGTGATTGGCTCTGAGACCTGAATGATATGAAGATCTGGGCTCTATGAAGACTTGGGGAAGAGAATTCCAGGCAGAGGGGGCAGCCAGAGGACAAGTGCAGCGTGCTTGTGAAGGAGAAAGGGGAACAGTGTGACGAAGACTGGAGAGAGGTCCAAACCTCACAGTAATTTAAAGGTCATTTTAAGGAGTCTGTGTTTCACTATAATTGCACTGTGCTATGATATACATTTTAAAAAGGTCACTCCAAGTGCTCTGTGGCCCGCAGCCTGGGTACAAGCAGGTTGGAAGCTGTTAGGAAGTCTTGGTGAGAGCTGATGGTAGAAATTGTGGCTAAATTGGAAAGGAAGGATGAGTAGGAATTGGCCAAGTGAAGAGGGTGGAGAGTGGAGAGTTTCAGAAAGAATGGCAGGTGCAAGGTGCCAAGGTGGAAAGACTATTCTAGAAACTGAGCAAAGGTAAAAGAGGAGCTGCAGGGAAGAGAGAGCCCAGATGACATAGATTCCAATGGATTATTGAGGTAAAAATGGTAAGTATTCAGGATCACTGAGGATATTGATATCTTTTGAATGACAACCTTGTTTTAGATGTCAGAACTTTCCATATGTTAATAATACAGCCTGCTTTGATTTTTTCAAGAGAACTTAGAAACTTGGGGACTTGTTTCTTTATTTTTAAATGTTAGCAAGGTAGTTAGAAAATAAAAGAAGCAAGCATTTTTTAAACCCAGCGTGTCTGTGGGCTGTATTTGGCTTATGACTTGGGGTATGTGGTCTTCAAGCAGCATGGAAACCAAACGATGCCTTTGTGCAAATTAAAGAAGGCATCTTGCTCTGTATTTCTCACCATCTGAAGGGTAACTGTCATTTTACACAGACATACCAGTGAGGACTGTGGTGAACACGGCACTACCATGGTGTGCAATGTAGAGTTTGCACAAGTTAGCAGCCTCATCTTTGAACAAGAATACAGGGTGGGAAGAAGAGACAGGAAAACATGAAATAGTAAGGGCAGTGGTGTTTGTGAGTCAACTTGCACTGACTCCTCAAAGCTGCCTGGGCATATCTTTCCCCAACTCTGCTCTCACTAATGTCACATTGGAAGCTGGAAATCAGTCATGTTTGGTTGGAGTATTTACATCATGGAAATTGGCAACAAATCAGGACTTTATCCTCCCAGAGAGCTGGTTGTTAAACACTGGTGAGGGCACAATGGGACAAGATCATGTCATGGAGGGCTGAGATAACCCTGAAGGATGTGGATTTAGACTGTAGGCAAGGAAGAGACAACACAGTGACCTAATTGGAACTCCTCTGCATTCCTGGCCTCTTCATTCAAAGGTCCCTCCACTTCTGACCTATCTAAAACTTGTTTTCCTTTGACAAGATGACTTCCTCTGCACCCTCCTGGGGCAGAAGCTGTTCATCCTCACTTATCTTTGACCAGACACAGAAGAAAGAAGGGAACAATATTCTTGTCCCCCTACTGGCTCTTTCAGCCATTAACAATCCCCTCTTCTTTGACACACCTGGTATGTTGCCCAAACATCCTTTGCTTGACCACTGAAACTTAGTAGAGTTATTGTTCATTTTCCCGAATGAGAGCTTTGGTGCCTCCTTCCCACCCTTCTCATCGACTCTAAGGTCATCAGTTTCCTGGGAGACTCAGTGCTCATGTGGATGATCCAGCATTCTAATCTCATGATTGTAAACTTTGTCAGTGTCAGGGGTACCTCGCTTTAGCTCCACTTCAGACACACTCACCTGCAGCCACACCCTGGATTGCAAAGCAAACTTAGGAACTGTTGTATCTTTGAAATGTGGTTATGATGACACCTTGTCTGCAAGCTTGAATTAAAAGGATTAAGTGACATAATGTATGGAAAGCATCTAGAAGATGCCTGGCATTTAACAGGTACCCAGTGAATATTACCTTTCTTGCCTTTTCAAGACAGAAGCATAATTTTGAAACTCCGGTATTTCTTCTCCCTTTATTTTAGTGTTATTTGAATTTGATGTAAATTTCTGTTGCTTATGTAGTAAATCCTCTGCTAGGTGACATCCTTAGAGATCTGTGTTCTAGCACTCAGGAGCTGCTGGCATCCAATATTATGGGTGGCAATTGTGCTAACATGCACAACACAATGCCCACCCTTTTAATTACAGAACATTCTTGCAGTAAAGTGACACTGATTCTCATCTGATTAATATTTATAGTTTTCAGTTTTGGCTAAATGCCAGCTATCTTCATCATGTGAATTTCCTCAGCTTCTCAGCTCCCCTTTGCTGCGTCTTTTCCTTTAGCTTATTTGTGTGAGTATATATCTTTGTTCCTCCCCAGTTCAAGAGTGCTGTGGATTCTTTAAATTGCAAGCTTTCTACCCATGAGGAATTTTTAATGTGCAGTTGTAGCTAAATTTAAGTAATCAGGGATGAATTTCATGTGACTTTTAAGAAAACCACTTGAATGCTTACATTTGTGAGGGTGTAGGAAAGTGTCACTATGCACCATAACTTTGATTGTTGCTCAATAATTGTTTCTCCTGATTAATGTTAAAGGAGCATTAGATATCTCTCATCTCTACACTCCTTTTGCTTATATTTAGAAATCTTCCATTTGCTTATCTTAAGACTCAAAAATCTATATTCTGACATATGGGTCACATCTGAAGCAGCTAGTACTAAGGAGTTTATATTTTTCCCCAAACTTCTGCAAGTGTGGGAATGTGTTGGCCATAGTAATAGTTATAATGCACAGTTTGTTACATATTACTATTGAAAAATATCCAAATTCAGACTGTACCAGAGGTGAAATTATTTTCCCCGAAGCAGAAAGACAATTCATATTAAGGATTTCATCTTCAAAATCTCTTTATCATCCATTTCACTACCAGTGGCACCTATCTAATATGTCCTCATTATTTTGTGCTTTGACAATTTCAGTAGTAACCTAAATGCTTTCCTAGACCCCTTTTCACCCAGACTCACACTCTCATGCTTAATGCTGTTTAGTGATAGCCCACTCCCCAGGGCACTTTAAAAAAATATTTCAAGGGGAAATAGTAGGGTTCCATAGCAGTGCCTAGTGGGCAAGGTTGTGGACAGGAAGCAGGATGTCAGATCCTGTTCCTCTTTGAGCTAGGGCAGCTGTATTTTGGTCAATTTCATGGTATTTGAATTTCGTACAAGATTCTGCTTAAAACAAATACTCTGCTTTAAAAAAACTATTGGTCTTCAAGACAAAGTCCACATTCTTGGCCTGATATTCATGTCTCTTGTCCACATGCCTCCACACCACCGGTCCATCTTTCTCTTTAAAGAATATGTCTTGAAGCCTTTGCTCATGCTGTGATTTCTTCCTCTGGAATTTCTTCCTTACTTGGAGAATTCATCATTCATTTAACAACTATTTTAGAGCATTTGCTCTGTGCCAGGTCCTGATCTGGGTGCTGGGGATGCCTACTAACTCTTCATGGTCCAATTTATGACATCTGTGCGGTCTATCTAGACAAAAATCATCTGATGCTGTCTCTATACTTCCGTGAGACTTTGTTCTACTGATACTGTTTTCTAATTAATTACATTATGCTCTGGTTTTTGTGCGTGCGTTTTTCTTTTTGAGAGAGATATCTTACTTGTGGGTATATTTTCCCCTATGTAAATTGTCAATTAGGTGCTCAAGAAATGTTTGTTGGGTAAAAGAATAAAGAGTTAAAAAAATCAATTTAGGACTTCCATGGTGGTCCAGTGGTTATGAATCCGCCTGCCAATGCAGGTGACACAGGTTTGATCCCTGCTCCAGGAAGCTTCAACATGTTGTGGGGCAACTGACCCCGTGTACCACAGCTACTGAGCCTGTACTCTAGAGCCCACAAGCTGCAACTAGAAAAAAGCCTGGGCAACACAGCGAAAGGTCCCACATACTGCAACTAAGACCGGATTCACTCAAAAATAAATAAATATTAAAAAATATCTATGTACCCCTGTTGAATAGTGAGTACCATGAGCGAGGGGTCTTTGTCTAGTTTGCCTTACACATGGCAGGTGTTCAATGATTATTTGCTGAACTGGTAAAGGGTTCTCATCTCTGTTGTGAAGCCAGCAGCTGTTGAAGTGGGAATAGAGCAGTTTAAGAGCATTTTGAGGTGCTCTTGGCAGGGGAAAGCTGCTCTGCTGGGTGGTTGGTGGGGTTGAAGGTGCCCTGAACATCCCCAGCCACAGTCTGTAACAATCTTGGGGTACTTATCTTTTGGTTTCAATTATCTTTTCTATGATGCCATGATTCTGTCTATTTGGAAGTACCTTTTGAATCAAAGAGCATGCCTTCTAAGAACTCTTACCTTTAATTCTGAAAAATTAAAAAAGCAATTTTGGATGGGTAGATTTTTTTAAACATCTTTTAAGCAAGTTTATATGTTACACACTTGTTTTTCTTTTTCCTTCATCTCACGAAAAGCACATAGATATGCTTATGGTTGACTTTTTTCTCTTACGTTAAATGATAGGAACAACAAATAAATGGAACAGTAAATTTTGAAATTTTAATCACAAATTAGCATAATTCATGGTGTTCATATCTAGAAATCATAAAAGTGTGGGAAAAACTTATTTGATGAATGAGATTTTAGTTGGAGAAATTATAGGGGGTCAATATCACAAACCTGATTTAGCATAATTTTAAATATGGATTTTGTTAAAGAAAAGAAAAATGTAGCAATGGACTGGGGAAAATTTGAGATTAGTAGACAATGTAATGATTTCTTCAATACAAAGGGTTGACTTAAAAAGAAGACAAATTCTGTTTCTTCAGAAAGCAGAACTGTAGGAAGTGGGTTTGAGTTACTAAGTCAAACAAAGACTGTTGGTCCCTCAAGGGTTGCCAGCTTCTGGAATGAGATCTGCTCTAGAAAGATTTGGGGTATTCTTGACTCAGAAAGCTTTAGAAGCATGCTGGGATTTTACCTGGTTGAAAGTGTTTTAGCTGGTGGTCTGGGAGGGAATGGGGGCATCCAGCTTGGGACTCAGTGGATCCCAACTTTCTGCTGCTTCTGTTATTCTGCAAAGGAATAAAAGCAGCTGGCCCGCACAGAAAGAAGAAAGAAAAACAGATATGAGTTGTGATTAAAGCTGAACAACTCCTTGGCTCTCTGTGGGCCGTGTTGGGTTTAGGTGGGGCAGTCAACTGTCCCTCGTTTATGACTGACCTCTGTTGGTGCAGCTGGTGTCCTTGACCATTTGCGGGGTGGTATGGAGATGGGCAAGGACACAGCACAGATTTTCCTGGAAGTTTCTAATCCCAGTGGCCCTGTTCTCATCTGCAGCCTATCTCTGCCCCCTGCTGTCGGCTGCATCACTCACTAAGCCTCTGCTGTCTTCAAAAATTATGTTGAGTGCAAGGAATAGGAGTGGGTGGAAGAGGAATTTCAGGACTTCTTGGGGTTTTTATCTCCAGAACTATCCCCTCCATGGAAAAGCAGCCCATTCAGGTAAGCCCAAAGAGCAGGTGTCACTCATATTCTGATCTCCAAGGCTCCCCCAGTCTTGGCGATGATCCGCAGACCAGAATGTCAGAAGAGAGGGGGGCAGTTATCTGTGACTTGGATGGTAGGCTGGAGCCCAGGAAGTTCTACCCGTGACACTGACCCCACTGTGGCTGCCCAGAGATTGCAGGGTTCTCTGAACTGCGCTGCGCCCGCAGGACGGGCTGAACGGGCCAGCTCCCTGGAAGAGGGGGAGGGCGGCACCCACCGCTCCCCGCCATTTCCCGCCCCCGGACCTGGCCCACGCAGCTCCAGGTAGACGCGAGGGTCGCAGTTCTCGCCTTCTGGGTGAGTCTGCTCTCTGCCCCACCTCGAGATTCCCGCCACCTCCTCGAGTGGAGGCGGCTCGGGTGCCTTTGGAAAGCCCGAGGGGCAGAGAGGAGCGCCCGCGCCCGCCACGGTGATCGCCGGGCCCCTCCGCCGAGCGGACCTGTCCCAGGGCTGCGGGCAGCAGATGAGCGGGCAGCAGAGGAGCGCCTAGCTCTCGCCCCCGCCGCCGCCGCCGCCGTCGCGGCGGGGACGAGAAGCACACGCTCCTTAATCCCCCGCCCCCCGTTGCCCCGGCGACGGCCCAGACGAGCAGGTGATGCATTGACAGCGAGCAGATGGTCCCCCGCGGAGGCGAGCGCGGCCCACAATGAGCCCCGCGCGGCGATCCCACTGCTGCCCTCCCCCGCCCGGCCGGCCCGCTGCGGCCCGCATGCTAATGCGGGGGGTGGGGGTGCTGCGGGTGCTGCGGGGGCGGGGCCATGAGGCCGACAGAGGGCATGCCCCACCCTGCTTTTGCAGGCTGGCTCACCTCATTTTTCTGAATGCCCTCCCCAAATCCCTTAGGCAGAATAGACACGCTCCCCCTCCCAGCCCGCTCCAGCTCTCTTCTAATTCTCCCCAAGTGGTTAATTTCCATTGAACTAAACGCTTAACCCCCTCCTTCCGTGGCCCTTACCCCCATTCTGCAGCCCCTACCCACATCTGCTCCCTGCTGGCATTTAATATTCAATTTTGGAAGACCAGAGGAATGGATTTACCATCGCACCCCCTATCCCCACCCTGCGCCCGGTCCCTGCTTCTAGAGTTGGCGATGACACTTTCTAAATGTGCACAAACCTATCATTTATCTCACATCCTTCACTCTCGTGCTTCGGGACGTTTAGGCAGATTCTCTTGGCTTTTCTATCTGAAATTTCAAAAATAAATCACTCTTCTCTTGTAACTACCGTGCTGCTCCCTCCAGGGAAACCTTCCCCATTCACGGTCCCTCCTCCTCCCATTCATTTGACACCCCGCCCTCCTCACCCTATTCACCGCTGTGTGGCAAATTGAGGCGATCTCATAGTAAGTGCATGAAAACTGCTAGGCACTATTCACAATTTTAATACTAACTTCATAGCTGTCACATAAATTCATTCCCGAGCCTACTCTATAATGGCCAAGAAGGAACTCTGAGGGAAGAGGAAAAAAAAAATCTGAAGACCGTGTTCTGGTGTCTTTCTTTGATTTGCAGGTGTTTCTTGAAACCATTACTACAGTAACTGCAGATAGCTTTTCCTAGCTGCCACATAGGGTGCTGAAAGAAAACAACAACAAAAAACCAACCTCCTCCTTTTCATTTTACAGTAGATAAAAAAATGCCAATAAAGGCTTAAAAAAAGGGAGGGAGGGAGAAAGAGAAAAAGAGACTAGTGAATAAAGTTGGGACAATAAAGGGTCACAGAGCTGTCGAACCAATGTCATAGTGTGGCTGTTGGGCAGGAGTACAGAAAACTTCTTGTTTCTTGATTTTTATGGAGATTTGGTCTAAGGCATGTAGCACTCTCTTAACAGGTTTAGAACAAGTGGCAAAGAAAGAACTCTTCACAATCAACTCCCTTCTGATGGGCTTTATGCCCACAAACACCTGGGATTTACAAAGAGGCGTTGCAGAGGAGAAAAGGAGGCGAGAGGGCCAGGCTATTGTGGGGAAATGATGCCTCATGTACCCGTGGTCCTAAGAGAGGGTCGTTTTATTTTAAAACTTGTCTTGGATGCTCGCTGTGCAAACTTACTATGACAAAAGAAGCATTAGGCTCTTCCAGTGGCTCCTAATGACTTTTTCAAATGCTTCTAACTCATTTTGAGGCTTCATTTTGATAAGCTTTCAAATTAGAGAATTTTGTAGTCACCAGAATTCAAGGAAAATCGACTTATAGGATTTTGAAGGCAGAAATGTTAGGAACTATTACATAAGACTTAGGGGAAAAAGTAGTTAGCATGTTCACTTGCGGCACATACAAACTTTACATTTATTTAAAAATTTTATGAGCTTTTTTTTCTCCAGGAAGGTTAATAATTTTATGCTTATTTCCTTCCAATTTCTTGCTTTTCCTTCATTTTTCTTTTCGAAGGTTTTTTTTTAATTGTTATTTTTGCTTCTCTTTTTGGCTTTTTCTTTTCTTCTGCTCTTTGTAGTTTCTTTTCCAATAATTTAGGGAGATAGGTTTAAAAAAATGAAAACATAAGACAATAAAATAAAGAATTATAATGGGAGAAATTTCCTTTGGATAAGTGGCCAAGTAAAGATATTTGGAGATCTAACCTGTAAAGCAAGTGAAGGAGCAGACAGAAGGTCGAGCAAAAAGAAGCATGTGTGCAGAGATCCTAAGGCAGAGAGGAGCTTGAAGGGTCCTAGGTCTCTGAAAGAAGGTGTTGTGGCTGGAGTACTCTAAGTGGGAGAAGCATACATGAGATGACATAGAGAGTTTAGCCCGGACCAGATCATGGAGAGCTGTGTCAGGCATAGGAGAAGACTGTATTTTATCCTAGAAAAAGTAGGGAGCTATTGAAGGAGTTTAAGTGGGGGAGCTCTTTGATTGAATTTATGTTTTTAGAAGGTCATTATTGCTGCTCTGTGGAGTATAGCAAGAAGAATGGAAGGAATAGGGAGTGAGGTGACTGGTTAGGAAACTGTTAGGAAGCTGTTGTGATAATCCAGATAAGAAATAATGGTGTCTGGATGAAGATAGCATTAATGGAAATTAAGAGAATGGATGAATTTGGGATCTAGTTTGGGGAAACAACGATGGGACTTGATGGATGGAAGCATGCAAGTGAGGTGATGAGAGAAAGGGAGGAACCAAGAGGAGAGGATGTAGGGCTGAAGAACTTGGAGACAGTGATCGTAGTGTGGAAACAGGGTAGAGTACAAAGGTGGGAGACAGGCTTGAATAAGGGTGTGAGTCAAGAAATCTATTTCAACATGTTTTTTTCTGAGCTGTTATTGAGCAGGTCAAATCAAGATGATAGGCTTAGGGACAGACACTTAAGAGGCCCTAGGCCCTCTGTTGGACTTCCCAAGTGGCAATAGTGGTAAAGAACCCGCCTTTCAATGTAGGAGACTTAAGAGACATGGGTTTGGTCTCTGGGTTGGGAAGATCCCCTGGAGGAGGACATGGCAACCCACTCCAGTATTCTTGCCTGGAGAGTCCCAGGGACAAAGGAGCTTGGTGGGCTACAGTGCATAGGGTGGCAAAAAGCTGGACACAACTGAAGTGACTGAGCACGGGCACCCTGTCATTTCTTAGCTTCCGTGGGATCTTTACTGTTTCTTGGCAGGAAGGCATGAGCTGAGCTGGGAAGATTCCCTACCTCCTGAATCTGAACTGGGAATACTGAGCATCAGAGGGTGAGGTGAAAAGTATTGAGCTAGGGAAAGATCCATTAAAGATCATAATCAAATGGGTGGCTTGAATAAGCAGAAACTATGAAACATACTTGAGTCAGTTCAGTTCAGTTCAGTCACTCAGTCATGTCCGACACTGCGACCCCATGAATCGCAGCATGCCAGGCCTCCCTGTCCATCACCAACTCCCGGAGTTCACTCAGACTCGCGTCCATTGACTCAGTGATGCCGTCCAGCCATCTCATCCTCGGTCATCTCCTTCTCCTCCTGCCCCCAATCCCTCCCAGCATCAGAGTCTTCTCCAATGAGTCAACTCTTCGCATGAGGTGCCCAAAGTACTGGAGTTATATCTTTAACGTCATTCCTTCCAAAGAAATACCAGGGTTGATCTCCTTCAGAATGGACTGGTTGGATCTCCTTGCAGTCCAAGGGACTCTCAAGAGTCTTCTCCAACACCACAGTTCAAAAGCATCATACTTGCTGTTGCCAGCTGCCTGAGTCCCTCCTCACTTTCTTCCCTCCTTGCCTTTGCTGGACCCTAGGAACCACACCATCAGACATCCAAGGCCCCTGTGGCTCCTTGATTGTAAGACTTCAGCCAGGATTTCCCCAGCTGACCCTCCTCTTTATGCTCATAGGCATGCTGTGAGCTAGCCCGTCCAGCTGTGCACCTGCACCCACTGGCTTGTCACTAGCCTCCTCTGCAGTATGCATGCCCAGGGAGAAAGTGTGTAGTCACAGGTTAACACACCAATAGCCCATAGCTGCTTGTGGGCCCAGATCAGTCCTTGTCTTCTGTCACTGGCTGCTATCCTTGTGCCTACATATAGCTAGTCCTTCCAGCTATGCATCTGAATGCCTCCAACTTGCACCCTATCATTGTTTTCACTGCAGTGTATGCACCCAGGGAGAAAGTGTGCAGCCACAGGAAGAAAATGCTCATGGCCAGGACCTCTGCATTTGCCGTTGTTGGCCCCGGCCCTTACCACCTGCTCTGGCCCTCATCATGTGTGTGTGTCTGGAAATGGCCTGTGAAACTACTAGGAATCTGCATCAGGCTGCCAAAGCCAAGTATATGCATACCACTGGCCACCACTACTGCTTGCCCTGGTACCGAGCTACTGGACTTGGAGGTGCTACTGAGGACCCCACAGGTGTTGCAGCCCTTGTGGACCACTTGCAGTGCTTACCAAAAACCATAGAGTGGATGTTGTGGACTCTAGTGACTTGAGCTAAAAAGACATCATGCCCCCCAGGACCCAAGGCCACCACACAACTCCACATGTGGCACCCTGTAGCACTAGCATTGTGAATCTGCATGTCCCCAACTATAGGCAAAAGGCTTTCCTTAAAGTCAGTCCATAAAGTCTGGAAGAAATGACTGCTTTTTCAAGTGCATGAAAATGCACACAAGATTATAGAGATTATGAAGAATCAGAGAAATATGACTCCACCAAAGGGATACAGTAAACTTCCAGTAATTGGTCCCAAATAAATGGAAATCCAGGAATTGCCCACAAAGAATTCAAAATAATCACTCTTAAGATGCAGAGAACTACAAGCGACCATAGATAAATTGTTTATACAATTTAATAATATTGATATGAAGAATCAGAGAAATATGACTCCACCAAAGGGATACAGTAAACTTCCAGTAATTGGTCCCAAATAAATGGAAATCCAGGAATTGCCCACAAAGAATTCAAAATAATCACTCTTAAGATGCAGAGAACTACAAGCGACCATAGATAAATTGTTTATACAATTTAATAATATTAAGAAAGCAATAAAGAACAAATGAGAAGTTCAACAAAGAAGTAGAAAACAAGAAACTCTGGTGATCATTTTATAATGTACAAAAAAATCAAATCACTGTTATTCACCAGAAACTAATATAGTGGCTTAGGTTAATTATAGTTCAAAAACAAACAAATGAACTCGTAGAAAAAAAATATCAGATTTGTGGTTACAGAGGAGGAGAGTCAGGGAAGGAAGAATTGGATGAAGATAATCAAAAAGAACAAACTCAAGTTGTAAGATAAGTAAGGACTAGGGCTGTAATGCACAACCTGGTTAATAAAATCAACACAACTGAAGTTATATACGAAAGTTGTTAAGACAGTAAATACCAATAAGGTCTACATGGGGGTTCATTGTTAAAATGGCTCATTATGTTGACCTCACAAAGAATGAAGTCACAGTGACAGACTGATCACATTGCCCAAGCGAATTCTGTTTTCTTGCTGGCACCTATTTTCTCAAGGCTATCTGACCACCCTCTATGGGGTTGCACAGAGTCGGACACGACTGAAGTGTCTTAGCAGCAGCAGCAGCATGCGACCACTAGATTCTAGACCTCAGCCTGTGTGACTGCAAGACTCTGCAGGCTGCAGGTTAAAAATTAACCACCACCTCAGAGAATTTTCCACTGGTGGGGTATAAGAAGGATCCTGTCAAAAAGGGAGGACATTGGTTCTTCTCAAGGGCCAGTCACTTTCTCATTTGCCCTTTAATAAATTTCCTTTTCTTGCCTAACTGCTCACTTCACTTTCTTTTTCTCTGAACCCACCTTACAAATACCAACAGTTATAAGACAAGGAAAAGTTTTTTTCTTTCATTTTATTTTATGTCTATATGAGATGATGTATGTTGATTAAATCTATTATCATAATCATTTCATGGTGTATGTAAGTCAGATCATACATTGCATACCTTAAACTTCTGCACTGCTGTATGTCAATTATACCTCAGTAAAACTATAAGAAAAAAAGGAACCAAACAAATTTTGGAACTGAAGACTACAATGACTGAAATGAAAAAATTAATAGAGAGCTTCAATAACAGATTTGAATAAACTGGTGAAAGAATCAATAATCTTAAAGACAAATCATTGAAATTATACAATCAGAGAAACAAAAAATAAAAAGAATGAAAAGGAACAAAGAAACCAATGGGACACTATCAAAAGAAATAATGTATGTATCAATGGAGTCCCAGAAGGAAAAGAGAGGTAATGGGGTAGAATTTCTATATAAGGAAATGATGGTATGCTGCTGCTGCTGCTGTTGCTAAGTCACTTCAGTCGTGTCCGACTCTGTGCGACCCCATAGACGGCAGCCCACCAGGCTCCTCCGTCCCTGGGATTCTCCAGGCAAGAACACTGGAGTGGGTTGCCATCTCCTTCTCCAATGCATGAAAGTGAAAAGTGAGAGTGAAGTCTTTGAGGGAGGAAATTATTTATTAGAGGAGAAAGTGACAGAGTAAGTTTATGTAAAGAAACGGTGCCATATGACTAGAGTAACACTAGAATGAAGATGTATAAAGTCATGAAGTTGAGGTCTTTACAGTCACTTTTGACCCAGGCTGAATCTCTTAGTTTAGACTATGAAATAACAATAATGACATGCAAATTCCTGGAAAGCCTATTTAAGAAAAAAAAAAAATCACAAACACATAAAATTGAGAATGAAAAGAGATGTATCTAAAAAATTAGGGGTCATATTTGGAAAATCATTCCCTTCATTCCTTCATTCTCTTCAGTCCTGTTTCATAGGGTAAAGGCTGATGTTTTGCATCAAGCTAATCATCTATATTAACACAGGCCAAATTACTCTCTGAGTAGAGGGCTCCTGATAGAAATGAATGGGGATTGAGGCTTGAGTTCAAACCAGAATGAAATTCCCACTCTCTCCAGTCTGAAATGACTGATTATAACTCACAAGAAAAATAGTGATTGGTAGGCCCATTGCCAAGGTCTATGTGGTGTGCTTACCATATTGACCCCAGGAACTTGGCTTGTAGAAACCATACCTGCTATGTCCAGGCACAGGAAGGCAGAAGAGGAAGCAAGGTGAAAACACAGAGTGAGAGATATACCTATATTACCTTTTTAATGGTGTAACTCTTGATAAATTTACCCTGTAGATATAAGCTTTTCTCCAATCTCACCAATTATCTCTGGAAGGGGGGACCATTTCTATATTTTCCCTTGAGGCATAAAACAGAAGCTAGTATACCTATAATTCCAAGGAAATAAAATCCGTGAACCAGAGTTTCCTCTTAATTTAGTACATATAGAGATTTAAAATATAAGAAACTTCTATGTAGAAAAATTTGGGAGGGATACATTAAAAAGCCTCAACAAAATTATCATATTGAAATGCAAAAACAATTAAAATTCACTCAAGAGAGATGGAGGGCTTAACTCAAACAGTAGTCATGACAAAGATGAAAAATGCTTTCAAATAATTAACTCTAAAAAAGGTTCTAAGCCTAGACAGTTTTACAAGCAAGCTCTTTCAATGTTTTAAAGAAACAGAAGTTCCACATTATAGAAACTGTTATAGTACATAAAAACTGGTGAAAATTTTAAAATGCATTTGACAGCCAACTGGACAAAAGTAGTGTAAAAAAAAACAGTCAATAAAATGTTTTACTCGTGAATATAGATGCCAATATCCTAAAATACCCCTGAACAAGTGTTGACTATGGGAAGACTACACAGAAGAAATATATAAAAAAGATCTTCATGACCCAGGTAACCATGATGGTGTGATCACTCATCTAGAGCCAGACATCCTGGAATGTGAAGTCAAGTGGGCCTTAGAAAACATCACTGCAAACAAAGCTAGTGGAGGTGATGGAATTCCAGTTGAGCTATTTCAAATCCTAAAAAATGATGCTATGAAAGTGTTGCATTCAATATGCCAGCAAATTTGGAAAACTCAGCAGTGGCCACAAGACTGGAAAAGGTCAATTTTCATTCCAATCCCAAAGAAAGGCAATGCCAAAGAATGCTCAAACTACCGCACAATTGCACTCATCTCACACGCTAGTAATGCTCAAAATTCTCCAAGCCAGGCTACAGCAGTCATGAACTGTGAACTTCCAGATGTTCAAGCTGGTTTTAGAAAAGGCAGAGGAACCAGAGATCAAATTGCCAACATCCGCTGGATCATGGAAAAAGCAAGAGAGTTCCAGAAAAATATCTATTTCTGCTTTATTGACCATGCCAAAGCCTTTGACTGTGTGGATCACAAAAAACTGTGGAAAATTCTGAAAGAGATGGGAATACCAGACCACCTGACCTGCCTCTTGAGAAACCTATATGCAGGTCAGGAAGCAACAGTTAGAACTGGACATGGAACAACAGACTGGTTCCAAATAGGAAAAGGAGTATGTCAAGGCTGCATATTGTCACCCTGCTTATTTAACTTCTGTGTAGAGTACATCATGAGAAATGCTGGGCTGGAAGAAGCACAAGCTGGAATCAAGANGGCCTGGCATGCTGTGATTCATGGGGTCGCAGAGTCGGACATGACTGAGCGACTGAACTGAACTGAACTGAAGCTCCAGGAGTTGGTGATGGACAGGGAGGCCTGGCGTGATGTGGTTCATGGGGTTGCAATGAGTCAGACACGACTCAGCGATTGAACTGAACTGAACTGAAGGGGATGTTCCAAACTATAAGACCAACAGCACTGAATCAAGAATTAAAACTGTTGGCTAAAATGAAGCAAACCTACTGACATAAAAATATGGAAGAAGATGCATTACCTCTCATACACTACCTGCATCCTGACTGCAAAGGGTCTGATTTAGAGTCAATGAAAATGCTTCTTCTCCCATTGCCCAATGCTATATCTCTTTAGACATCCGTTCCATGAATTCAACTGCTTATAAACAGCAGATGGAGAAAGAACAGCTTAACAGTGATGAGACAATGAGAATAATGACATTTGTAAGATACTGAATCATCCTAACTATGAACATTTTTCTTTTCAGTGACTGTCAATAAAATTATATACTTTTCTACATAAAGTTCTTGATTGTCTTTTGTAACATGTAATCTTAGGTACTAGTGGGATTTTTTTTCGTTTGATCAGTTTTACGTATTTTGCATTATAAATGGTATCTTTTAAATTACATGTTTTTCTAATTATGTTAAGGGTTAAAAAATGTGATTTGATTTTATATACAGTTTTAAAGCAGCAAGTTAGCTAAACTCTCATATTAATTCTCAAATACACATCTATAAATTGTTTGGGGTTTTGGTGTGAACAACCGTATCACCTGCTAATAGTGACGCTATGTTTGTTTCTTTCCATTTTTTTCTTGTCTTACTGCACTAGCTTACATGTCTAAAATAGCACTGAACAACTTAGTGATAGTAGGCGCCCAAGTTTTTCCCCAAAACAGATTTATTGTCGATATACTGAAATAAATAAAGCTTGCATGCACAGGCCCCTGTGAGTTCTAGGAATTACTAGGATTTGTACCATATTAAATGGCAACCCACTCCAGTACTCTTGCCTGGAGAGTCCCATGGGCGGAGGAGCCTGGTGGGCTGCCATCCATGGGGTTTTGAAGAGTGTCCCCAAAACAGATTTATTGTCGATATACTGAAATAAATAAAGCTTGCATGCACAGGCCCCTGTGAGTTCTAGGAATTACTAGGATTTGTACCATATTAAATGGCAACCCACTCCAGTACTCTTGCCTGGAGAGTCCCATGGGCGGAGGAGCCTGGTGGGCTGCCATCCATGGGGTTTTGAAGAGTGGGACACGACTGAGCGGCTTCACTTTCACTTTTCACTTTCATGCATTGGAGAAGGAAACGGCAACCCACTCCAGTGTTCTTGCCTGGAGAATCCCAGGGACGGGGGAGCCTGGTGGGCTGCCATTTATGGGGTTGCACAGAGTTGGACATGATTGAAGCTACTTAGCAGCAGCAGCAGTACCATATTCTAGATAGAAAGGGTAAGGCTAGAGAAAGTGGGAAGCACTTCTGATAAACTTCTTTAAAAGGTCTCAAAGTGACAAATTAAACACATTCTTCCCATATGATCCAGCAAACATGCTCTTTAGTATTTACCCAAAGGATGTGAAAACTTCAGTTCAGTTCAGTTCAGTCGCTCAGTCATGTCCGTCTCTTTGCGACCCATGAATTACAGCACGCCCGCCAGGCCTCCCTGTCCATCACCAACTTCCGGAGTTCACCCAAACTCATGTCCATCAAGTCGGTGATGCCATCCAGACGTCTCATCCTCTGTCTTCCCCTTCTCCTCCTGCCCCCAATCCCTCCCAGCATCAGAGTATTTTCCAATAAGTCAACTCTTTGCATGAGGTGGCCAAAGTACTGGAGTTTCAGCTTTTGCATCATTCCTTCCAAAGAACACCCAGGACTGATCTCCTTCAAAATGGACTGGTTGGATCTCCTTGCAGTCCAAGGGACTCTCAAGAGTCTTCTCCAACACCACAGTTCAAAAGCATCAATTCTTTGGCACTCAGCTTTCTTCACAGTCCAACTCTCACATCCATACCTGACCACTAGAAAAACCATAGCCTTGACTTGGCGGACCTTTGTTGGTAAAGTAATGTCTCTCTTCTTGAATATGCTATCTAGGTTGGTCATAACTTTTCTTCCAAGGAGTAAGGGTCGTTTAATTTCATGGCTGAAATCACCATCTGCAGTGATTTTGGAGCCCCCCAAAATAAAGTCTGACACTATTTCCACTGTTTCCCCATCTATTTGCCATGAAGTGATGGGACCAGATGCCATGATCTTCGTTTTCTGAATGTTGAGCTTTAAGCCAACATTTTCTCTCTCCTCTTTCACTTTCATCAAGAAACTCTTTAGTTCCTCTTCACTTTCTGCCATAAGGGTGGTATCATCTGCATAACAATATTTCTCCCGGCAATCTTGATTCCAGCTTGTGCTTCTTCCAGCCCAGTGTTTCTCATGATGTACTCTGCACATAATTTAAATAAGCAAGGTGACAATATACAGCCTTGATGTACTCCCTTTTTCTATTTGGAATGTCTGTTGTTCCATGTCCAGTTCTAACTGTTGCTTCCTGACCTGCATACAGGTTTCTCAAGAGGCAGGTCAGGTGGTCTGGTATTCCCAT